>VXAU01003176.1:337702-395146 GCA_013399695.1 Formicarius rufipectus | reverse complement strand
TATATTCAATCTAAAGTTATTCTCAGCTATTCTTTCCTTGCCATAAATATTTCCTAACTAGAGCAACATTACAAAGTAGAGATTGGAATCAAGAAATAGATTCTGAAGCACTTATTCACAAATTAGTATTTCATATGGAATGGAAAAGGAGCAGGACAAGGAATAGTGCAAAAATGCCTAAAGAAAAGAAAATGTATTTTTCTTCCCATGCTGTAAAATATTTCTAATATATATAACTTATGAGGTAGATTAATTATGCACAAGAGTTTAAAAAAAGACCCCATTCCTAGACCTTTGGTCATCTATGACTTAATGAGGCCTAGTAAGAGGCCAATGGAAACATTGAAATCACCAGAAACACATTAATGAATAAATAATATTTTCATGCTTTTGCAAGCATCCCCCTGGAAGGCATCTTATGTTGTGTTTTTATGTTGAGTTACAAAATTTCTCTTATTTCTTGTAACATATTCTTTTTCCTGCACACACACACACACACACAAAAATAGAAAATTCTTTACTTCCCGTCTCTTCCTATCAATGTTCATCATTCTTATGAAGGGACAGGAGGGTCTTGGTATTTTGTCAGAATAAAAAAGATACTGTTTTTTTCTCTCATCCTCCTTACACATATGAAATGTCTGTACACATCTCTGTGCTGTGACACAGGCAATTAAAGGTCATTTGTTTTATGGAGAATACAATGCTATGGCATTCATGGAACTCCAGAATCTATCCACACCATATTTCTGTCAAGGTATTCTAAATCTAAACTGACTTGCATACCAAAGGATAGATAGATAGAAACTTACAACCCCCCACATTTTATACCTGCCTGATTTATCTGAGACCACTCATAATGAAAGACTTAATTACCAAAAAAGGTGTAATGATAGTAAAGCAATGAGTTATGTTCTCTCTGATAACACTGGAAGCAAAAATCAAAAATAATTAATAAAAACCCAACCAACTAACCAAACCAAACAAACAAAAAAACACAAAGAAAAAGAAAGCTCCAAACAATACAATTATTTCTTTTTCCAACTGGCAAAATTCAGAATTTTTTGAGACCTCTGTCAGTTGAAAATGCCATACTCTACTGCATCCATGTTCTTTTAAAAATGGCCTTTTTTATTAATCAATATTATCACAGATGTCTTGGAGAGTGTATATTCCTCTGTGCCAGTCAAGGAGGTATGGGGGAAAGATGAATATTTTAATTGATACTTCCTACACATGATGTTTCAAAACTTGTTTCAGCTAGTTTTTTCCTAATTTAGGATCTTTTGTTGCTTTGTGGCTGTGATAATTTGCTTACTGTCTGCAAGAAAGAGCATTCTTAGGTTTATCTGAGTCTTTCCAGTGATGTGGATATGATTAATGATTTCAACCAGTACTCAGTTTTAACTTTTTTGTTTGGCTAGGTTTGATTTTTCATAAGGTGTCAGATGACCCGTAACTTTGAAATTCCATGTAACATTTCATATATATAATATTATGTCTTGCTGTGTGACAGTTTCAATTGCACTTTGTCTTGGTGACTTTGTACAGAGATCACATGTTGGTCTTGAAGCAGGTCTAATCACACTCACACAAACATGCTGTTTTAGAGGTCAGTGAGTCTTCCCCTGGAGTTTAAACCATGGTTACTGCTGTGCAAAACGAGAATTACTGCAGTATGGGTAATACTTGGTTTAGACTATTCTGCTGTTCAGAGTTTTTTAGTATAGCTATCTGTGGTCCATACTATCATTTGTGGATTCAACATCACTATTTTCCTTAGTCTTCCCACTGTCTTATCAGGCTTTTTGATAGATATCTCTGGCACAGAGGGAGAGAGAACTGTAATTGCCAGCTGGAAACCTATGTGATTCACAGTTCTGTGTAAATCAATACTTGTCACATAGGAATTTCATGTACCTCCGATGTTGCCATTTATTATGTTGTATGTTTCTAGAGGCATTGTTGTACCCAATCCTGTATAATGCTCGTTAATTTTAGCTTTCTAGGAGGGCAGTATAAGATTCTTCCCTGAGTCAGACTCATGAGGTGGTATGGCACCTGTAAATATCCTTTTCACCTACTATACAGTTAAAACACCTTTGGTACACTGTGCTGCATCTAACATGACATATGCTGAGTGAGTGGTGGAGTGATGCCTCTTATATAAAAAATTGTGCAGAATTGGTATAAGATGTGTATTTTGTACTCCTGTATAAAACAGATGTTAACAGATATACACCAATATACTTTTACCTTTTCCTCACCAGTGATGAGTGGTCAATGTCATGAGAATGGAATGGCGTGTTTTGTATGCACTCAGGAAAATATTACTCCATCATTCATGAAACTTAGGTTTGGGCTGTGTGAATTTTTATGTTTAGACTATATAAGATCCAAAGCTAAAATAGACTGTTTATTTTCTTTAATATATATTTTTTCCCGCTTTCTGTATACTACAATAATGCAAAATACCAAGTTTGAGCAGGGAACAGAGAAAAATTGCTGCCTCATGCAGGCAGATCATTGCCATGGAATGTATTTTGACACTCTTTAAAAGTTTATCAAGAAAAGGTTTAAAACAGAGTATAATGCGGTATTAGTCCTTGTTTCTCATAGTTGGAATAGTGTAATGGTACAGTAAGTAACAGTAGTTTTCTATACTGTCTCATTAGAATATGCTTTGCAATTACATTACTGTTAGTTATGTTTTAAAGACAGAGGCAATGTTATTGACATGTATCACATGCTTTATGAAACTGAATTAATTTTGGACAAAATAATTTCCTAATTGTTTCTGATACAGTAAAATTCTGTTTATGACAGAATATGAGTTTTCTTAACTTCCAGTTACTGAAAATGTTTCCTTGTGATTTTTATGATTATGTCTATTAGTAAATGCTTATCTTCTGAAAAAAATATAAATCTGTCTCTCAGCCAGATAAAAGAAAAGTACTTTTATTTTTTGTACTGAGTTGAAATAAGCCCATGAGCTGTGACTTGGTACAAGACTTGTTTGCACACTTTAAGTCTGCTTTTAGCCTATGCTTGAGTCTGTATTTCAGGACTTCAAATTTCAGCTTTGTTGTGGATGTTACTTATGTTCTCGCTTAGTATTTCATTAAGTCAGATTTTGTCTTGTAAAACGGGACAATAACAGTGGATAAATGGGTCTAAAACTAATGATATGTTTAAATAAAATCTCTAGTCTAAAATTTTTAAAAAATCACTTTTATTTTAAGATATAAAACCTAAATTTTTTTTTGTTATGTTAGTATAAATAGCTTATTAGAGAATTAGTTTGAAATACTTACTGTCTTCTAATAAGTGCTTGTATAGGTTTATTTAATATGTAAGTCAGAATGGGGTAGCCTTTATTTCGGAACTACTTGGGTATTGCAGTAATAGAATCTATTGAAGCCCTAGATATATTAATATCTTAAACACTGAGCGATGCTGCTGTCCTTCTGAGTAAAAAACGGTGTAGATAACTTGTTTCTACAATGAAATATTGTATTTTAATAGAAATCAGTTTGATGAAAGGGCTAGAAAAACATAATGGAAGCCAGTAGATTTATACTGGGTCGTAGGGATTTTCTGTCTACTTTCTCTACTGTCTTAAAAGCATTGCAGTTCCATGACTCTTTGGAAAAAAAAAAGCATACAAATTCCATTTAGCTAATTAAAAGTTAAACTGTACGCCATTTTGAATGGCAAACACAGGAAATTTATTCACCCTCATGCTTTCCTTTTTTTTCCACTTTGAGCCCACTTTTCGAGTAGAAAATCGACTGTGTGAGGACAAAGCACAAGCCTTTTTGTGAACTAATAATAAAATGTGAAATAATAATTGTGAACAGTAATGTAAATCATCTGTTTTTATTTGTTTGTTTGTTTTTAAAAGAAAATGGAGTTTAACTTCAGATTTATGTAAACATTCACATCACAAATCTACTGGTCTTGTTCACGCAGACAATGAGTACTTAGGATCTCGCCTTTTGCGAACCAGTGTGGGTATAGTAACTGGAGTCTACACCATAAATTCTGCTTCTGCAATGTAATATTGCAGAGTATTGCAAAGTAAATTGCTGTGTAACATGTTGTTCTGGTTGTCACTTTATAGGTAACACCTCAACTTCAACAGCTCCTGTGCCTATATTAAAATCTAACCATACTTTTCCAAAAGCACAAATATGTATATTATTTCCTGTTAGTCACGGAAAGTCCTTAAAACATAATTAGGTAATCTTTCATCCTGAAGCGTCATGGTTTAGGAATGATTTTAATTAAGATGGTGGGAAGTCTAGTGGTTTCTAGAACTTAGGAAAGAAATCATCAGCATGTCTATTTGCCACAGACCTCAGCCTTCTGATTCCTTTTATATGTACATTCACTTACATCTGAAATAATACTTTGGAGAATTTGATGTTTTCAGGGCAGACAGTAGATACTGTACATTCTGACTACCCTGAAATATCAGTTTCTTGCTTGTTGCCCTCACTTTGAGTCTTCCCTGGAACACTATCACAGCTTGGACAGTTTGGTCTGCCCCTGGAATCCCAATTCTTGATGATGGAACATGACAACAGTTTGTTTCCTAAATAATCCTATCATACTTAAGGCAAGTTCTTGGCAGTGGTTAATCTCTAAGTAATCCCATCATGGGGTAACTCTTGGCAGTCAGTCCTCAAAAAAGAAAAACCTCCACAGAGACTTAGTTTAAAATATTAAGCCAAATAAATAACACGATCACATTAAAAAATAAAACAAGACAGGATTATCCTAAGTGAAGAGAGGGAAAAGACAGATCTGATTGGATTTTTTCCATTGCAAATTAAAGTACAGCTGCTTGGGGTGGAGGCATGATGCTGGGTTCTTCTTGCAGTAATTAGAAAGCCAGTGCTGCCAAAAGCTGTTTTCCCATCTGCCACTCAGGTTGTGGGATGTTCCTAAAGCCTCTCAGAAGGCTGGTGTTCACTTATCCCAGTCAGCCATGAAATGGAACTTGCAGCACATATTAACAAAACAACCCTAGAAGAAGAAACTGGGAGATTCACTGTGCAATCATGTCACAAAAATACTTGAAAATCTCAGAGAAAGCAAAGCCTTGATCTTGAAAAGAACAAAAACTTTGACAGTGTTTGTGGTTCTCATGCAGAGGGAGGAATGGTTGGTCGTTCAAACAGTCTTCAAAGTGTTTCGTGACATGTTTTGATCTTTTTATCTGTTTTGAGTTGCTTTAGAAACAGGCTAAGGATATTTTGAAATCAGACAGATTTTGGGTTTGAAAATTGTTTCTTGTTTTTATTTTCAAGAGACCAAGATTCAGGATTATGAAGAAAAGGTACTTAATTTCAATTTTTGTGATGAGGGAATGATGGGGAATTAACTGAGTTTAGTATTGGTTGCAGAGAATACTGAGGAAGAAAATCTTTCCTATTGGAACATAGAAATGTCTAAGGACTCCTTTTTCATAATTGTAGTGCCCTATTTATAATACAACTTTTTTCAGTTATTCTGATTTTTTCCTAGTTTGAAGATGAAATTTCTACTGAATCACTCAGGTGTTATACTGATTTCTGTATCTGCCACATAGAACAGCTTAATGCATATTCAGGAGGTAGAAGTTAAACTGATCACTTTTAACATTAATTCTATAAGGCAAGGGAATATACAATCAATCTTATGTCTAATGAATACTTCCATATGGATTTTTTCCACGTGAGCTGAAGGTTTCTTAAGTATAATGCATTGATTTTTTGAGACTTACTATTTTTTAAATCTCTGATAAGTAGAGTTGTTTCAGGTATTCCATACTCATTAAGAAAAATGCCATCTAGTTCCTTAGTAAAACTAATACTGAACTCTGTAATGATACAATGCTAAATAGTATAAAGCCTTATGATTTGAAATGTAGATAGTTATTGATAGATTTTTAAGCCAGATGTAATAGGTATGAGTTTAATGGTGCTACTTAAACTCTTTTTAACTTTGTCATCATTACAGTTCTTCACAAAATTGCAACAAAATGTTTAACTTTGTTCCGTAGCACGGACAAGTAAACCTGTCCTATACTCATGCCAAGGTAGCCTCTCAGCCTGCATGGGTATTCTGAATTTGCTATAGTCTTTGGAGCATTAAAGGAGAGATGTATTCTCACTCAGCTCCAAATATCTCAGCACTCTGCAAGTAAATAGCTAGCATCATGAAACCCTTCAACTAAATAGCTGATGGGACTCTATAGTTCTGGCAAGACAGAAATCAGTTGCTGATAACTCAAATGGCAGAGAATTGCAGACCAGACCCTAACAGTAGACATCCTGAACCTCATGTTGGGTGAGCTGGCAGAGCTCACAAACAGACAAATAGAGCTCTTGGTAGAGTGGTAAAAGTCTGCATGCATAGTCATGGTTTGCTAGTCACTTTTGGAAACATTTGGAAACGTGTCTTCAACATCTCTTCAACTCAGAAACACTTTTTTACCTGCTCCTGAGCTTTTTTTGGGTGAGATGATGAATCCAGTAACTCAATAATAGAAGGAATTCTGTGACCTTTGCTGAATCATGCAAGCACTACTGCATGTATAGCTAGTGGTCAGCATCATTAATACAGAGAGAGAATAAACTTATTTTAAGCAGTGGCTTAAACCAGCTACACAGAATGACAAAAGTAAATGCATTCTTTTGGCCTTTCTTTCTTCCCTTTTGCTCACACCAATGCTACAGTACATATCACATGGCTAGACAGAGCATGTCAACTGTTGCTGTACTTTCTGGAAAATCAAAGCTTCCACTGGTAAATACTAAGAACATTTTGTGACTGCAAAAATAAATACTTGTAAAATGAAAGAAAGCCCTAATCATAATTAATAATTAGAGTATATTATTATAACAAGCTTAAATGTGTTACATACAGACAGGGTTTTGTTGAGTGAAATTAATAGCTGAAATAACACTGTACAGACTAAGCATCTAACTGATTTTATGATCAGAAGATACAGTGTGTACCTGGAAGGATTTCTCTATTTACTTTAACAGATTTACTACTAGCTCACTACAGTAGTTTTGGCAAATAACCCGGTATAATAGATTGTTAAAGCAATAGACCTTAAGGATCATCTAGTTCCAAAACCCCCTGCCAGAGGCAGGGACACCTCTCAGCAGAGCAGGTTGCTCAAGGGCTTATGAAACCTGGCTTTGAACACCACCAGGGTTGAAGCACCCATAACTTCCCTGGGCAACCTGTTCCGGTGTCTCACCACTTTCACAGTTAAAAGAAATTTCTTCCTAATATCTACTCTAAATTTCCTCTCTTTCAATTTGTATCCATTACTCCTTGTCCTATCCCTACAGTTCCTTATGAAAAGTCCCTTTCCGGCTTCCCTGTAGGCCTCCTTCAGATACTGTAAGGCTGCTGTGAGATCTCCACACAATCCTCTTTTCTCCAGGCTGTACTCCAGCTTTTTCAGCCTCTCTTTGTAGGAGAGACCCCTCTTATCAACTTTGGAGCTCCTCTCTGGACTTGTTCCAAGAGTTTCATGTTCTTATGTTGGAGACACCTGAACTGTATACAGTAGTCCAGGTGACGTTTCACAAGACCTGAGTAGAGGGACGGAATCATTTCCCTCAACATACTGGCCACACTCCTTTGGATGCAGCCCAGGAAGTGGCTGGTCGTCTGGGCTGTGAGCACACGTTGCTACCTCATGTTGGGTTTTTCATCAGCCATCACCCCCAAATCTTTTTCTTAGTCACTTTGAGCTTCAGTTTATTCTCATGCAAATGATGGAAATCAGGCAAATTTAAATGTTCTGAACATCACACAGAGTTTTAAAGTAAACTGAAGTTGCAACATTAAATGCAAAGGAAAGCATATTTGGCCGTCCATATGTATGTTATACTGGCTGTTACAGAACTTACTGGATACTTTAAAGTGCTAGAGTTACAGTGCATGTAATAAAACTGAATTAAAAATGAGGTACACCTCATGGAGAAGTGATTTAACCTTTCTCATAATGGATACATCATGGAAGAAAATGTTTACAGTACCTTGCAAAAAATTTAATTTTGCCAAATCAGCAGAAAAATCAACTGAGAACTAATTTCTGCTCATGATACAGAAGCAATGACATATAAATATGTTGCAAAAAAGTACAAATGCAATGGCAGCTTGATTTATGACACAAATAAATACAAGGCATATTAGTAAGATTAGTGTATAGGGGTGTTAGCACAAATCAAAATATTCAGTACCAAATTCCATTGCTTGCTGCACAACAAAAATGCAGCACTCTAATAGAGAAGATGTAGTATGTCATTAAAAAAACCAGAGTAGTTTCCTAGTATTAAGTATATTAATGTTATTAAAAACAGGGTAGTGCAGAATCTTGTGCCTGTTCTTATTAAATATCCTCATTAATAATCTGAACCAAAGGGGTCACATTATTAATGAAATTTTCTGCTACTGATGACTTTGTGAAGTTGCAAACCCTCTCAAAGGATATTAAGACACCTGAAGAGCCTAGGAAAAGGGATGGAAATTTAATTTAGAATGAATCTGGGTAATGTATGTGCTACAATTTTGCCATATTCACTTCAAAATTAATGAAATCTGAAATTTAGAAATTCCTGAGACATACATAAATATAATGTATATGAAAGGCATGCAAAAATGTGGTTTCAGTTGGAGAGAAAAGCCTCAGAAACAAGAACCTAAAATTGTAGGGTGTGATAGAAGAGCATTTTGAAAATTACTGTACAGTAAAAGTGAAATATGGATGGATTTCTGACGTGTTATGGGTCTGCACATACATATGTACCATCTCACACAGCAAGAACATATCTCTCTACAAGTCTATGGAGCTGCAATACCCCTACCTTCAGTATGTGTATATCTTCTGAGTCACGTTGAAGTAAATCATTTGGAAAAACAGGATATTTGGAAATTAAGTCATAACGTGAATATGGAGTTATAAGTTATGTAAACCGTTCTAGGGAACATGCAGAAGTGCAAAAACAAGCAATCACCCTAAAGTTCATAGAGCCAGGAATGTCTTATCTATGACAGAAGTCTAAAAATTATAGGTAAATTTCCATTAGTGCTTTTCAATGAGAAATGGCAAGTCTGTGTTTCAGCCACAGAAGAGTTAGAGTGATGATTAACTTGGGTGTTCTGTATGGATCTAAGTTCTGTATGGATCTATAGTCTCAGGCCTTGCCTTTCCCTTACATGGGAAAATACCTCTCATGAGAAAACAGAGAAGTTGTATCATGTGGCATAGTGAAAGACAATCTAGACAAAGTAACAGTTTGAAAACAACAGTCCTTCATGTTGCAAAAACAGCTCAGTAGATTAAGATGGACTTTCAGAGGTTCCCTGGCTTTTATAAATATTATCAATATTTGTTTCTATCAATACCAAGTACCTACAAGTTTATGGTATGTTGAACATATTAATGATAACATGAGTTTTTTAAACTTCACTGAAACAAGCCACACACATTTGTATTTTCAGTTTTCATAACATTTAAATAAATTTTATCTTAAAATACTATATGACTAGTATCAAAGAAGTTTAAAAGATTTGTCAGGAGTTAAATAGGAAATAATCATATACATCATAGAAAAGATTAATTTGATATTTTCCTTTGGCTTGAATCTGTGTTGTCATTACAGTACAGCGCATTCTATGCCAAATACTGATTCATATGCTGCTCAGAAATGTCAGTATGGAAACCCTCAGAAAATATAAACAATTTTCTCACAAGTGCTTTGGTTCATTTTAAGAGAAGGATGAATATACATCCCTTGCAATGTTATGCCTTAGTTTAGGAATGTAGTTAAGTCTTCAAGTATAGAAATAAAAGGTGAGTGTTAAAGGATGGAGAGAGACTTTTTATAAGAACATGCAGGACAAAGGGGAATGGCTTCAAACACAAAGAAGGCAGGTTTGGATAACATATTAGGAAGAAATTCTTCAATGCAAGGATGGTGAGGCACTGGACCAGAGAAGCTGTGAAATTCCCAACCCTGCAAGTGTTTACGATCAAGTTGGATGGAACTCTGAGTAACATGGTCTAGTGAAAGGTGTCCATGTCCACAGCAGGGGAGTTTGGAACTAGATGGTTTTTAAGATTCCTTCTAACCCAAGCCATTCTATGATTCTACGATAAAGAGACATTTGTTACGGATTATAAATATCTGGTGCGAAGTTGCTGCTGAAATATTTTAAATGCTGTTAGTTCTATATAGCCAAGAGATAGGAAGGCATCCAATGGATTTTATTCTTATATACTAACAAAAATAATTAATTGAAGAGCCTTGTACTATTTTTTACATAATATATTTTCTGAATGTCTTGAATGGTCTCTAAAAACATGGCAAATCATTCAGTTGCCAGTTATGCTAATTTTACTGCAGTTCTGTTAGTAGTTGCCTATTTCATAATGACTTTTTTTTTCAGTTCTTTAGTTAAGAAGTGAAATTTTCCTTGGGCATGGTTAGCATGTCTGGTATAAAAATAAACTATATATTGTAAAGTGTTAGAAAAAAACCACTGTAACACCAAGTTTAATATGCAACTATAAAAGCCATATGCACCAGTGTTTCAAAATAGAGAGATGGAAAAGTGAACTGAGTTTGTGAAATGATCTTAAATATTTTCAAGTCTTTCAATTATGTTGCAGTAATAATGACTACACCATAAATCAACCACACCTTGCTCAGTAGATCAAAAACACAGTTGTGAATCAGTTAGTAACAGCTTGAACTGGGAAGGTCAAAGTACAAATACAAAATTATACAATATCATATTCAATGTCCCACTGCATATAAAGACCAATATACTGACATTCATGCTAACAGTAACTTCTGTAATAATTCAGGTAAAATATATGTCTCTAAGGGATTATGCATTCAATTAATTAGGGATCAGAATCGGGAACAGGTTCTCAAATAATTTCTGCTTTTCCCTACAAGATAACTTCCGAACTGTCAGTAATATAGATGAATAGCAGTAGCAATTTTATCTGGCACTAATTATAGCACTTACCCCTACTGTGATAGTAAAGATTGCCTCTTGCAATGGTAATAGCTAACATTTGAATGCTGCCTTTCATCTCTTAAAATCCCCAAATAGTCTACAAATTAGAAATCTGATCTTTCTGAATGTATGCAAATCCTTGATGAAGAAGGTCTTAGATGGAGAGACTACTGCTTTTTTTAACACCTACGTGTCTGATGACCCTGTAGTCTTTATCTAGAAGCACAAATTGATTTTTGGAGGTTAAATTACTCAAGCAGAAAAAAAATCATTGAGGCATTGGAAATAAAACCTAGTGTGCAAACCACACCTCCCAAACCCCAAACATTTCTTTATTGGCATAAAAATGTGCAAAGAATTGTAATTTGTAATAACATTTCTTTTCTTTCCTCCCTCTTGACATTTCTTTCATTTTCCTTTACTCAGTTACTCACACATAACTATACAAAATATACAGAACTCCTTGTAGCAGAGGTGTGGCTTACTATACCTATTTGTTATACTTTTTATCATTGTTAATTCTACCATTACGAATCAGGGATAACTCCTATTAATTTCTCTGCAACATTTAGAGTTAGGAATTTGGTAAACAGATGCTCTCCATTTGTCACAGAAATGTGGTAACTCTGAGCCAGCAGAGAGATTAGGAAACTATGTAAACAAGCTATTTTTCTAGCTGAAGAAATGAGTTATTTTATTAGGGTAAATGTGGCTACTGACAGTGACATCTGGACAGGGTATGTGACTCAGACATAGGCTCGCATGAAAAGGTTAAGGGGCCTTTACAGATCCGAAAAAGTGAGGAATCTGTTTTCAGGGTCAACTGTGACTCAGGGGTAAAAATCTAAGTGCCTATGTGTGTGCTACGTTTCTACACAATTGGGCTTCCTTATAAGCACAGTTATTCACCTTACCAGAGGAATGAAAGCTCATTTTGTCCTGGCATTTTTTAATACAAGAGAGGTATGACTTTTAATGCTAAGTTGTATTTTTTAAATCAGCCAACAAGATTTCATGTGGAGGAAGGCAATATTCTCATCCACTGCAGAGCCATTACACCTAAGTTGGGGCTCTGAAATTCTCAAAGACCTTTAGGGAAAAGCCAGAAATGTGTTTGCAAATTCAGGTTTTAATAGAGGTGCTGGCCCAGCTTTACCAGAGCACTGAAGTACATTTTTGTGACTAGTTTACTTTGATGGAATATAAGCATCTGCTTAAATTGAAACACATATTTAAATAAACACCTGCTTAAGTGATTTGCTGAATCCAGTTTCCACTACTTTCTCTGGGAGAACCTTTATGCCCTTCTCAGCAGCAAGCATCAATAAAGATGCCTGATTACATTATAAAGTGTCTAACAAATACTGTTTAATGCTGACTTTTTAGGTCATCACTGCTGGGAATAGCAAATAGTTTTTACTTTGCCAGGTGAGATTAATTTCTAAATAAATGAAGTTATAAAATACCCTACACAGCACTTGTGGGCTGTTCTGCTTCTGTAACTGGATAGAAAAAGAAAAAAAAAAAAAAGATAATTGTACTTTTTAAAAGCTTACAGTTTGAAATATGAGGCAATATTTTTTGTTTATTCTCTCTTCAAGAAAATGCCAACTGGAAATATTATAGGTAAAATAATGGGCAATGGATTCTTCTTGAAGCTCTGCTTTCAAGCAAAATGCTGATCTTTTTTTCCTGTCTGTAGTTTTAACAAGTGACGGCATGGATGCAAATGAAGTGTACAAATAGAGGAAGACTGACCAGCTGTCTTGAGAGCAAGCTGCAAGTTTCCACTAAATACATGCGCTATTAGGAGCTTTTTTCCTTTTTTTTTTTTTTTTTCCCCTTAAAAAACAAAACAAAACAAAACAAAAAAACCCCAACAAAAAAACCACCAAAGTAAAGCCTTTAAGTTATATTTCAAATTGGGAGAAAACAAGAAATCTTTATTAGCAAAACCTGACTGTTGTCAATATAAATAAACTAAGGCTCACTTGAGCTATTCAAATTTAATTGTGTCTATTATGAGCCTGCACTACAAATCAGTTAATATTACTCAATTTTAATTAAAAGAAAAAAGACTATATTTTGCAGTTTCTATGCATTGCCTCAGCACTGACATCACCTACTAATAAGAATTTTTTAGATTTTACTTTGAAATGAAAGGGGCATTATGAAAGAGGCTGAAAGTGGTCTGTCACAGATGGCTTGTGCAAATAGGCCCATCAGGATATTGTGCTGAAGTTCCCTTTCCTCTAAGAGGAAGTTACGTGCTTCCTTAAAATATTGAGCTCTTTTAAATTCATAAACAAAGATCCTGTTCTAAAAACATGGAAAATGAAGACTGATAGCAATAAAGACAGTAGAGAGGACTGAGTGTCTTTCCATGGGCTGAATACAAACTAGAATAGAAAGGGTCTACTTTTGACAACTTAGTCTCTTTCCATTTCTAATCCATCCCTAGAAAAGTCTGTTCAGCAAGAGCTGTGTGACTTAGGTAACTACTGTCACCCCATTCAGATAGACTTAGGTTAGTGCCACAGTTAGGGATTTAATCAGGGTTTCTGTGCTAAAATGTCTTTAGTTCTGCCATATGAAATCTTAGTTTGTTGAAAAGGAATTTGTTTAATATCTCCCTAAAATATTCAGAGAGATACACAAATACTGAAAGCTTACAACCTTGTTTGGATTAGTTAAAGGCAGTCTGGGGAACTGGTTGGTTTTGGAGGTTTTCTTTTGGTGCAGAATCTAATATTCAGGATTGGTTTTAGTTGTTTGATTGCAACAATTGAAATCTCAAGGCTCCAGACTGCAAAAGAAAACCTTAGCTTTGTAAACCAGTTATAACCTGTCTTTCTCTCTGTCCAAGTGCCTAGAGAAATATAAATGCATCAGCAGGTAGTTACTTTTGAGCCTAAAAAATAATGGTTAAATTGTCCAGTCATAATACTGTTACTTTCCTGTCAAAAGGGGAGACTTTCTGGTTTCTGTATGGAACTCTACTCAGCAGTGATGGACAATTCCCTCTGTGTCAAAACTTTGACAAATGAAGATTAAAAGTAAGAGGATAAGGTTAAAATGCAGAAGGATCTTATGTTCAACTAAAGTAACAATTTAGTCCTCACAGGTTTAATGATAACAGAAAAACTCTCAATTTGTCACGGAAATTAATAAACTATTTAGTTCAGAGCACTCACAATTCATTCAGATTAGTGCCCCATAGATTAGATCACTTCCCATGGCCATTAGTGTATATATGGCATCTGTTGCTCTCCTGCCTTTCTTTGTCTCTCTTCCGTCCTCTTTCCTTATGGGAGCAGGTACGCAGTTTAAAGTATTAATAACATATAAGAGCAAGTCAACGACACTTCAGATACAAGAACATTTCACATTTGTAGCTCTTGTTTCACAATTCTGTCTCAGGATAAAATCTAAACTCTGCTTCATGTCTTCTGCCCACTAAATATATCTATACTTAACACATAAGGATAAAATTGTTAACAGATTTACTTCCTTGTGGAGGTAAGCATCAAAACTCCACAATTACTGGAGGAAATAACAAGAGATTAAGATTTCAGACTGTCTCCTCAGTCACAAATGCGCAATTAAAATATTCATGAGTCTATAAAGGAGATAAATTGTTCTGCTATGTTAAAAAATTTGTCTCCGCTCTTTGCTTTATGTATGTATGCAACAAACATTTGCTGTGACCTAGGCAAAATTATTCATTTCCACTTGTACCAGCTGTTTGAAACTATTTCTGAACATTACATTTACCAAAGAAATGCAATAGTTTATTTCTAAAAAATGTGTCATGGAGTGATTTTTACACTGATAACTTTTCCATTGATTACTTGGATTTTGTCTCTAGAATGAAAGATGTGTTTCGAGTAGCATACAAGTCCTTGACTCTATCTTTTTAAACCCTGGTAGGATGAAATGTTGCTTGACTTCTAAAACCGTTTGTTATTTCTTTGCTATTTCTTTCTGCAGCATTTTGACTGGGGCTTCCGTGCTTTTGATGAACCTCCAGCCCTCTTGGGACTCAAGCTGACATTAAAATGTCATTGCAATGCTTTCAGGTAAGAGCATGAATCAGTGCCTGAAACTCTCATGTTCTACTCTAAGGAAACCAACATGAATACTCTGATTCATGTGACAGCACACGCCAAATGAAAATGAGATGCCTGACACAATGCTGCATCTTAGCACTTTTCATTGCTCTGAGAAAACCCAAATCAGCTCATTAGAACGCATATTCCAATGAACTTATACACCACAGCACTTCCAAAAGTGGCTATCATGCTTTGTGGCTTTCAAAAATAACTCCATCTTTCTTACAGGAAGATAGTTGTGACAAAAAGAAGGTAGATCTTTTTTCCTACACATAATCAATTTAGGATTTCAACCCTTAAACTGATGCACAATTTCATCTGTATCCCTTCAGGCTTGCCTTTCCCTGTTCTTGAAACAGCAACTCGCTATTTTGTTATCTAATCCTACTTCACCTTTTAGCAGAATATATTTCCTTTCATTTGCTAATAGATGTCAAGGCATGTGTGCCTGTGGGTTGCATGCTAATGCCTCAGAAAATAAGACTAACCATGCCTGAGTCTGATCAATCTAACCCATGCAATGGCATGTACTTGCTCCCTTCACCTCTAAGAACTGGTACCTATAGATACCCAGTTGAATGTTGTCATTGTTTATTTTTATTACTTTAGCAACTCTCTTTCTCTTATGTGCTTGATTTTACAAACAAGGCATAAAATGTCAGAAGTTCTTTCAGAGGAAGGGGAGTATTTTCACATCTGAGAGGTATTATTAACACAATAGCGTGTAAGTTTGGAAAACTAATGAAAGACTGAAATATAGTTTAAAACAAACAATTCCCCACTTTCTTTGATGATAGATATTTTAAGAGCAATTTATGACTGGATGAATTTTAGTTTTTAGTTTTTGTTGTTGTTGGTGGAGTTTTTTGTTATTTGTTGTTATTTTTTGTTTGTTTTTGTTTTGTTGTAGGGTTTTTTTGTTTTTGTGTTTTTTTGTTTGTTTGTTTGGGTTTTTTGTTGTTGTTGTGTTTTTTGTTTGTTTTTTTGTTTGTTTGTTTTTTTGTTTTGTTTTTGTTTTTGTTTTTTTTTCCTGCAAATCAGTTCCCTTACACAAGTAGAATATCTGTTAAGAGTCTTGTTTCTTCAGAGAATACATCAGTTCTTTCACACTCTACTTATCAAAAAGAAATCAAAACAAGGCAATATATTCTTGGGCAGGTGATCTGCTATCAAACTCTTCAAAGACCTTTTTATCATAAAAGCAAGAAGGAGCTTCTGTTTGCTTGATTATTATTTTAAAATCATTTACAGACAATGTTATTGACGTACCATACCAATTATTAACAATCTACCTTTCTATGTAAGATCTGTCTCAGAAAAAAAATAACAGTTTGAAATCAATGTTTTAGATTCTGGTGAACTTTCCATACCTTTAATGACATCTGATTGAGGTGTCAAGCAAAAGAAAAGTGAAAAGATATATCACATCAAAAAACCACTGCTGTAGTGTGTGAGAAGTATTCCTCTGTTTAGTCATCTAGAATCGATGTCACTTTTCTACATCAGCTGACTTCTTTCTTAAAAAGGTTTGCACTCCTGGATTCAGGGATGTACCCAATGGCAAGGTGAGATATGTAGGATACACTGTTTTAGCAGCTTTGCTATTTTACCAACACTGTGTTTTGTAATGCAATTAATTGGCCTTTTAATTCCTTGTACAAATGGACAGAATTGGAAGCTCATAAAAAGTTTTCCTTTAGGCTTCAGTAACTTGGAAATAGACATATTTGCTGAAAAATACTGCATAGTTCCATTGATGAAGCCTTAGCATTCCCATGTTCTACTACTTGTTTTAGCAGCACAGAATCTCCTCTGCAATAAATGCAGTAAATTTTTTGATGTAAATCTCTCAGTGATTTGGTTTGACCAAAATATTGGAATCATAGAATCATTTAGATTGGAAAAGATAATTGAGCTCAACCATCAACCCAACACTGCCAAGTTCACCACTAAACTCACTCCTGACGTGTCACATCTACATATTTTTTGAACACCTCGCGAGATGGTGACTCAACCACTGTCCCAGGCATCCTTTACTCATTCCTGACTGCCCTTTGAGTGAAGCATTTTTTCCTAATGTCTAATTTAAACATCCCCTGGCACAACTTGAGGCCATTTCCTATCATTTATTACCTGTGAAAAGAGACTGACCCTCACCTCGTTACAACCTTAATTCAGGTTAGGTATAAAATGTTCTTAAGCCTAAGGCTGGAACACAAGTAGCCATATAACTGTCCTAGGAGAAAGGATAACTAATGTCTTCCTCCAACATGGATAGTTTGCTCTTCCATCTATTCTCTGGCCCACAGGAAATCTGGAAGTCAGGCAGAAAAGCCGCTCAAGGTTCTGACAGTGATAAGTAGTTTGTTCTCGGCCACCATTATTTCCCAGAGACTTACTAGAGCACTAGGAAATGTGTGCACATGAACAGTGCAGCTCAGAATGATGGAAAAGGCAGCCAGGAGCAGACTGTCATCATCAGAGTAATTTATCTAGCCTAAAGTCTTTTGCCAGAAGACCATCTCAAGAAAAATGGCATTCAAGAACAGGTAGAGGGCCAGGTAAGTAGACCTAGCTGACCTCCTGTAACATAATATAACTTATATGGCTTATGAGTTATAGGCTGATCATGCCCAGTGTTAGAGAAGGTGTTCATTTTGTGGCCAGCAGAACTTAATTCTAAATCATGATTCCAAATGTTCCCTTCAGTTCATGTTTAAGGCAACTAAGGACAGCTAAGAAATAAAATTTAAAATTATATTTCTCCCATGGGAAATTTTGATATTTCCACATTCATTTTCATCAAACATCAAGCAAAAATACTGAAATACCTCAATTTCCTCTGAAACATAGCTACATTTATATTTGGAATTGATAATATTAATACATCCCTTTTCCCATAATATTAAGTTATGTTAATCTAACTGAAAGTTAGATTCAGGGAGATATGGAAATGGGATCAGAAACAAGTTTTGCAGGGGTATTGTGATTACTTAGGTAAACGAGCAGTCTAAAGATAGATCACCCCCAAAACAAACATTATAGTTTGTTTTTCCTGATAGAGAAGTGATCAGTTTGCAAATTTTGCTGGAAATGTTATCTTGTGGAGGCTTACATTTTCCATGGCAGCATGGTTGTTATGGAAAACATTCCCTATAACAAATATCTGTTCTGACCTTATGAAGTCATCATTTATATATGATCCCCTTACAAGCTTATTCATACTTTTACAATTGTGTATCCATGCAATTTACCACAAGTTGAGTTAGGAGCACCCAAATGGGTTGCAGACATGTTTGAAAATGAGGTGTGAAGTTGCATTCCAAAGACAGATGATGTACCAGGACAAATTAACTAACACCTGCAAGTACAAAGAAAGTTCTCAATAAGCCCCAGTGTAAAATAGGCATGGTAATAAGAAATAAGACAGTCTTTGTCCTCAATCACCTCCTTACTACAACTGATAGGCTTTTTATTTTACATACAATTTTCCTCACATTGTTTTTATAGCCTCATATTAGGGGAAAATGGGGTAACCACCACTAACTAGTCACTATTGTGAAACTAGGTTAATTCTAGGTCAGTCCCACTGCATACATACTGCTTCATGTTAAGAAGCTGTGTAAGTGCTTTGCAACTTAGGGCCCATAAAAGGATTTTTACTAGTTATTCATCAGTAAGAAGATTCTAAAAGTCATTATTATGACAACTCATTAGACATTCTCTACAATACTTTGTAATTGTCATTTATGCCATTGCATTAAGTAACATTTATATGCATACAGAAGCACATACACACACTACCAATGGGTTAAACTTCTGGATTGGGAAAATGTTTAAATTCCCTGGCTGCAAAATGTCATTTTTTAGTAAGGTATATAGAAAATGTCTTTAAACAAATGAGCCTACTGCTGAACATCAGAATCCAAAAGGGAAATGCTATTTAGCAGTTAGAATAAAATAGTCTGTATGGTGAGGAATAAATTAGGCTGCCTCACACTGACTGAGCAGAGATAATAAGAGATGATATGAATGTGAAAATAGTAATTTGAAATGGGCTTTGTAGCATGTATCTGAACAGTCAGAACATGGTAGAATGGTTCTACCTTTCCTTGTTTAATAAAAAGTATGCTCCAGACATTTGCCTCACTGAGCCCTTGTGCAACTATAAGTTTGCTAACTCTTCTACTCCACTGTTCTATTTAGGACAGACTATTTAAACAGTTGCATTAAACAGTGACAGTTTTCTTTTGAACAGAGAACATGCATCTCTAGACAAATTTCTGAAAACAGCAGTTCTGACTTTTCGGTTTTGTGGTATCCTCTGCACTGTTTTATTTGACTTTCTAAAATTAAAAACAATTTGAAACCTTTAAGCTTTAAGAAAATACTCACAGAAGAATCAGAGAATATGCTGAGTTAGAAGGGACCCACAAGGAATCATCCATATCCAGTTCCTGGCCCTGCACATGACAAACCCAAGAATCACACTATGTGCCTGAGTATTGTCCAAACATTTCTTGAAGTCTGGCAGACTTAGTGCTGTGACCATTTCCCTGGGAAGCCAATTCCCGACCACCCTCTGAGTGAAGAGCCTTTCCCTAATATCCAGCCTAAACCTCCCTTGACACAGCCTTGTGCTATTCCCTTGGATCCTGTCCCTTGTCACCAGAGAAAAGAGATTAGTGCCTGCCCCTCTGCTTCCACCTGTTAGGAAGCTATAGACTGCTACATGATCTCCCTTCATTCTCCTCCAGGCTGAACAAGCCAAGTGACCTCAGTCTCTCCTGATGGGACCAAAACTGCCCGCAGTATTCAAGGTGAGGCTGCACCAACATAGATGAGAGCAGGACAATCACCTCCATTGTCCAGCCAGGAATGGTTTGCTTGATGTATCCAAGGACACAGCAGACCCTTTTGGCTGCCAGGACACTGCTGACTCGTATTCAATTTGCCATCAGCCAGGACTCCCAATTCCCCTTTTCACACCCCTGCTCTGCAGCCTCCCATTGCCCAGTCTGCATATACATCCAGGTTTGTCCCATTCCAGGTGCAAAGTCTGGCATTTGTCTTTGATAAATTGTATACAGTTCTTGATTGCCGAGCTCTAATTTGTCAAGGTCTATCTTCAGGGTCTCTTTGCCTTCAAGGGAGTCAACATCTCATCCCAATTTATTTTTGTTGGCAAACTTACTTATACCTTCAGGTCCTGCATCCAAGTCATTTATCAATGGTCTGCAGGAGCCTCCTGGACAGCATGTGCCTGCCTGTGTTGTCTTTCCAACAGAAATCAGGGTGGATGAAGATCCCTACATGCAGCTCTGACATCAGATCAAGAAATGAGAAGGCACACTTCTGAGATGTGAGGCAGAAATGACCATTTATTAAAATGGCTTCTGCCTTTTGTAGGGTCCGGCTAGAACTTGCCAGAATTGGGTGGAACTGGGGTGTAGTTAGGGGAGAGCATGGGAGGAGCAGGCAAAACAAGGTGTTGGAATAACCATATTGGGAATATACTGTAATGCAGTAAAAAACAACCAATCACAGGGTAGGAATTGAGGCCATGAGAGAAGAAGGTATTTTCCAGCAACTACAATAGAACATATAGGGAATTATACATCAACTGCAAAACCCTTAACAAAACGCAAAACGCAAAGTCCATTATGGTAAAAAAACAGTCCAGTCCCCTTCACCCACTTGACTCTCCATCGATGAAGGTTCATGGTCAGACATTGTCTCTCCAATCTCGGTAGCTCCTTCCTCCTACACTTAGGAGTACCAGGGCCTGTGACTGTGAGGGTCTTTCCAGCTGTCTCTAGAACTTCCACTTCCTCTTCCTGGTGGGGTGACTTGTAGCAAACATCCATGGCAGTGTCACCCATGTTAGCCTGTCCCTGAATTCTTACCCACATATTCTCAACTTTTTCTTCATCCACCTCTCAACAGAGCTCTATAGATCTCAGTTGCTCTCTCACATAAAGAGCAACTCCATCACCGCACATTGCTGCTTGTCTTTCCTAAAAAGTACATAACCATCCATGACAGCATTCCAGTCATGTGAGCTATCCTATAACGTCTCTGTAACTGCAAATGAGTTCATGGCTCTGTGACCACACATGAATCTCTAATTCTTTCTGTTTACTCCTCATGCTGTGTGCATTTCAGAGAGGTAATTAAGTGTTCAGGTTTTCCAGCAAAGGTGTAAGAGGCACCACTACAGCCATACACACTGTTGAGGTGGTTTGCCTTCTGGATCTCATCTTGGGAGGCAGACAAGAAACATTTGTCGCTGCTCTGTTTGGTCTCGCTTGTTCCCCAGCTGGATTTGAAGTTGTGACCATTGCTGCTTTGGGCCCCACACTCAGAGTCCTTCAGTTTAAAGCCTGCCTCACCAAGTTAGCCAGCCTACTTCCAGAGGTACACTTTCCTCTTTTACTCAGGTGGATGCATACTTGAAATATGTTTGAAGGCATGATTCATAGGGTTGGAAGATCATGTTCTAAGCTATTTGCCAAAACCAGAAATGAATGAAAGAGATCTGTCTTTGTCAATGCTACAATATTACCAAAATCAACAACTTCTCCAGGGTACCCTGAGAGTCTGAGGGACTGAGAAGTTGTGCAAAGCTGCAGATTTTTCACAGTACTGTTAAACATAAAACATAGAAAGTTGCTCTGACTGCCAAGATTCTGTTCCCAGACTTTTTTTTTATTTTAAACAGATGATGGCCTGACCAGCCAGTTGGACTTGAAGCTAGATCCATATTTTCAAAATTCAAGAATTTGAAGATTAGTTATGGCATGTTATTGAAATAGTTGTATTGATGAGGTGATAATCCAGATGCTTCAGAGACTGATTCCATTTTGTCTTTTGTCCAAAATAAAAAAATCATAGATAAATTGAACACATGGAATTACGACAATGACTCCATCAGGACTAAGGTGGTGCCAGAAGTAATCTCACAGAAAAAGTTTAAAAAGAAACCTGACAGAGGGCTCTATGCCAACTGTGGCAGGCTGCATACTTCTATGCTTCTCTGAACTGCCTTTGAAGAAGGAGGTTAGATTTGTGGTGCTTAATTTACCATGATTCTTTCAGGAATCTTGGACTTTTTTTTTTAAAAACAAAACAAAACAAAAAAAAAACAAAAAAAACCACAAAAAAAAAAACCAAAAAAAAGTTCCTTACAAGTTCTTCTACTGCAGCTTGAGTTTGAAAACAATAGAGGAGCAAGGAATAAAATGCCTTTTCTGTTATGGATTCATCTGTTTTCTGGGTGTTAGGCATTAGAAGGATATTCAGCTTAGTTTTATCTTTGTTAAAAGATAATGTTTCCAATTACCATGTATCTCAGAATGTTGTCTTTAATAACCTGGATTCCGTAATGTCTAATTCCATGCTAATTTACACCAATGCAAAGGGAGAGAATAATGCCACCAGATCAGAACAGTATTTCTCATATACATTTGCACTCACCTTGTAGGAGACTCAATGATAACATTTTGAGGGTCTTGGTGCAGATTTCTTTCTAATATTTTTATACTTTCTTAGGAACATGCTAAATTTAAAGCTGAATTGAATCTTAATTTTTGTGTGGTCTTTTCCTTCTATCTTCATTTTCCACCTATTTTTAGTCAATATTTGCACAGTTCTTTGGAAGAGGAATCACTAAGTCTTGGTTTTATTTGCCCTCTATGTAAGTGGAAAAAAACCTGACAGACCTATATATAAAGATGAATGAATGACTTACAAATAATTTGAACAATGACTGCTGCTACTTTATCATTCAGTTATACCCTTTTCATGTACTAATGTGGAATTGCAGGGAGCCCTGTATATAAAAAGAGCCCTGTACTTTCATCTTCTTTAAGCAGCAGAGCACCTAACTGCTAAGTATATGTACATGCAGATACAAAAAAAAAAATAATGTAAAGACATAGAATATGCCCTAGGTGACTTATGGGTTTGTCATTCCTTTCAGGCAGGCTTTGCTTTGTCATTTCTCTCAAACAGGATGAAACAGTGTTGTGGAACAACAAACCCACTATCATTCAGATAGAGAGCTCTCCAACCCCACTGACCACAGTATGCCTGGCAACATATTGTGTCTGTTTGATAGGTGAGGAAACCGACACATTAGGATGACATTACAAGAGGAAAACTTTTAGCATCTCTGTGTGTTGAGCAGTTCACTTGACTTGAGGATTTTTATGATGGACAAGAAAGAATGAGTTGTTACTTTGGAAAATTGGATGAGCACTTGCCTTAAGATTTTCTGTGCTATCATCTCTCTCTCTTTTCTTGTGTACTATCATCTCATGTCTGAGATGCATTTTGGGGAGGGAAGGGACCTTAAAAAGTACACATTGTTATTAATAGTGTCACCAAGCTTTCTCTCATAGGAGTAAAAGTCACTGAACATGAATGAAGCCTAAGGAATTTTTATTTTGATTAATGACACAACAGTGAATAACAAAATACGCATTAATAGTTTGCCTCTTATTTTCATAGATTGTTACTCTCTTTGTATAGAAAAGCCATTTGTCAAAAAGTGACTTGGGCAGCACTTAACAATGAAGCTTCAGAAAACAGGTTCACATGATAAGCAAGCTGCAATTATGATGGGCTTCTCTAGTGGGTCAGGTTATAACATTTGCTGCAAAGGCAGAGGCAGGTTTCTTATGAGTCTCTGATGAAGCAATATGTCACATGCTGCATCATAACCATGTTGCGAGTCAGTCATGAGTCAGACCCACCACAGCCATCACCACTTCTGATTCTGAAAGAGTGAACCAGTAGATATCAAACAGGAGTGGAAGTTCTTGAGCTGCTATGCACTTATCTCCTAAGGACAGGCTCTGCAAGATATTTCATCTATAGCTTGTCAAGTGGATTCAGAGCAAGAGAAAGGCCCACTGCATACCTTAATTTGAAGAAGGCAAAACATGGGGTTTTATCCTTTTCAGATATTCATACCCTGATAAAATCTTGTAATATACTGTCTGTTCTTTTTCTCCTTTTTCAGTAAATTGTGTTACTTTCTTTACTGTCTTCATTTGGCGTGAAAAAAAGGATCATTTCAAGCTCCATAACGGAAATCAAGTCTCTCCTCTCTTGCAGGTGTCATTGTTCAATGTCACATTGGTAGAACAATCATGCTAATACATTTCTCTGGAGTACCCAGAGAATACAAGAGGCAGCTGAACTGAATAGCATAGGCTGTTTTACGAACTATATAGTACTGACCTGTAGAGTCAACATTACTCAGCATTACCCAAGAAGTTTCATGGACCTGTGACAAGGGAACCTGTGAACCACAAAAGTCACAAATTACTTTCAAACACTGGTTTATATTGGAAAACACCAGTGAGGGAAGTTACAGTTCCCTTAGTTTCCTACACTGTCTCCAAGTCAACTGTACTGCAGAAAGAGTGAATTATGAGAGATTCTCATTCCTTCCCTTACTCCAATTTATTTTATCAGATATAACATACTCATTTACTCAGGTTTCCTCAGTTCTGGTGGCCAGCACTAACAGAAGACAAAACCAAGACAACAGGAAATGGAAGTTGTTACCTGGACCTAAACTGTGTAAATTAGTATAGTGAGATCATATTTCTCTTGTCAGAACACCTACATAGAGGCTTAACTAGTGGGTACAAAATATCAGGCCAATAATCTGCACTGATACAGAGATATATTGCCTGTACTTTGTTTTCACTGGGAGGTATTGATTCCTCATAAGAGTTTGTTAGTGTTTGATAGAGTTCATATTTTCCTGATTACAATAAGCTTTGATTGCATCTGTTGTAGAAAATAGTTTTTCAGTGGTTTTGGATTTTAAAGGAAAACTTTTTAGGAATAGACATGTTTCCCAACGTCTACTTAGCCTCTTTTTTTTTTTTTTTTTTTTTTTTTTTTTTTTTTTTTCATAGCAAGTAGAATCTGTTTGGCAGATACTGTTCTACTATGGGGAATTTAACTATAAATATATGAAAATTTCTAAGGAAGGTCTTGACAGCTATGCCATAGATAT
Source organism: Formicarius rufipectus (assembly GCA_013399695.1). Lineage (NCBI taxonomy): Eukaryota > Metazoa > Chordata > Aves > Passeriformes > Formicariidae > Formicarius > Formicarius rufipectus. The sequence continues at coordinate 369,958 of VXAU01003176.1, read as the reverse complement.
AAGTGCATAGGTTGTTGGCTTCTTCAATCTCAATTAATAATGCCACATCCCTTAGAAGTTTGCAACAGTCTGCTTTGATAGTTATAGAAACCTTTAGATTCCAGATGGCTCTCTCTTAGGAGGGCTGTACTTGCCAATTTTTTTACAGAAAGGACTCAATTTCATTAGGTTGAAAAAGTCCACTCTGCCTCTCCCAGAGACATTATTAATTGGCCGTGTTTTGGCATCACAATGTGTGCACAGAGAAGAGAACAGAAGTTGCAAAGAAGCAAGTGCACCTTGTACAAATAATTCCAGCTTTATTCCCCCATAGGCAAGGAAAAAGTAGTATTTTGTACACACAAATTAGACACCTTTAGAGTAACTTGCTAAGACAGTTATAGTAAATCCATGAGAATTTTTTTGCCTTTCTGTAAGTTTAAAACCTTAGGGACTAAGTCCTCTCTGCTCTGGTGTCTTCTGTCAGAAAGCAGTTGAATAGAGACATTTTATAGGGGATCCTTCTCGAGGATAGTATGATAGCGTACCAAGGCACACACAATGCTCAGATTTCCATGCCTGTATATTGGAAACAGTTTTTACCCTCAGATTGAGGAGAAGGGCATCCATTGAGCCTTTTAATTCTGCCCCGGAGAGCCTTACAGCACCTACTAAGGGAAAATAAAGACATAATTATGGTTTTGTTTGCTTACCTGGTCATGATCTAATCCTTGTGGAGGTTCTACAGGAGTGGGTTTAGTTCTTCTCTAAGAAGTTATGTTTACTGATTGCATATGTCTGATTGTTCTGCTTCTAGACATCACTGTTTTACTGGAAATCACTTTCCAGGCAGCAAGCAGCACAATTTTTGTTCCTGTGAGATTAATTACAATAGTGTGAATTCTAAGCACATCCTTACAGATATCAAAGCTCTGACAGCATAGATATTGCAGAGCATAATTATATTAACTATGTATTCCAGCATTTATTCAAATCAAACCATTATATGTCTTTTGCCTCTGTAGGTCAGGGAAACTTCCACAGCCTTAATAAAGGCTTCCTCTTCTCACCTTTGGACCTTGTTGTTATTTCATCCTAGCCAGCAACTAAGTACCACACAGACTCTTGTTCACTCCCCTCCTCACCCTTCCACACTGGAGAGAAGAATTGGAAAAAAGGAAGTCTTGTGCATTGAGATAAGAACAGTTTAATAATTAAAAAAAATAATCACAATAGTAATAATAATTTTAATTCAAAAGATAGAGAGGAATAACATCTCAGAGAAAAAGAGTGACACACAATACAGTTGCTCACCACCCAGTGACTGTACCTGAGTAGCAGTCAGCACCTTCCAGGCAACTCCCCCAGTTTATATACTGGGCATGGCATTCTATGGTATGGAATATCCCTTTGGCCAGTTCAGGTCAGCTGTCCTGGCTATGCTTCATCCCAGCTTCCTGTCCACCTGCTTGATGTCAGAGCCCTAGCAATGGAAAAGTCCCTGACTTAGAATAGTCACTACTCACAACAACTAAAACATCAATGTTGTCATCAACATTATTATATTGAATCCAAAATACAGCACTGTACCAGATACTCAAAAGAAAATTAACTATATCCCAGCCAAAACCAAGACAGGCAGTCAAATCACATGTTCTAAAATTGTAGATCTTGCATGTAAATCCTCCTCAGTTTTTCTTATTTTTAAATCTGGTGTGAGAAATCTTCTCTGATATCAATTTATGAGACTTCAATTCTAAAGTTCTCATTCTATTTACATCCCCCTGTTTGTAGGAATGGACAAGACTAAAAATAAAGTATATGAGAAGATAAATTAAAATTTTAAATATGCATAAGAATATCTAATGGGTGGAAGACAGCCTCAGGAAATCATCAGAGCCCATATTTATCAAATTAGTTAGTGACTTTGACAGCTCAGCTGCAAAAGGTGTGACCTTTTGCCTCATTTTCACAAATCCTATTAATCATTTGGCACCGATGTAAAAGGAAGGTGATTGAACCTGTTTAAATCTACGCAAAAAAATAAATACTTGTATACGCATAAGTATATACATTGCTTAGGTTGTGTGTTCTCAAATGGAGGAAAAGTCTGTGCCTTAATTTTTGTCTATTAATAATGACATTTTTGTTCTGCTAACTGTGGTCAAGAATTTGGAATCTGGATCCTCTGTTCTCCTGTATGAAGTATGTGATATTGTTCATTTTGTTTCTAAAACAGAGCTGATGAACTGTGTCAGAACTGAGTCTTACACATCAGTAAAGCATGAAGTGCCATGCTCTGGTAAATGACAGTGATAAAATAGCTTTACTTTTCATTGATATTCCACTGTTCTGAAACAAAATAATTATTAAGCAAGAAAATAAGAAAGGTTGTTTTTGGTCTCTCACAACTTACTCCACTAGGTAGACAACAAACAAAACTAATAGAAAAGTTTGGTTCATAAACTGAAGTTTATGATGCTTTATTGTTGGCAAAAATTGTTCAGTTTCTTGAGGTGTCTAGATAATGTATAAGCAGAAAGCATCATGCTGCTTCTTAAAACCAATACCACAAACAACATAGTACTGTGAGGAGCAGGTGAGGTCAAGAAGAACAGTGCCTCTAGATGTGTGACATAGAAGAGAGGGAAGAGGGAGAATTGGGATATAGAAAACAAAAAGAGAATTGAAATAGGAGTAAAATAAATAGGAACTGGCTAATTTTTTCCCATCTTACATTTTGTTACCTAGTCTTTTAGGTATGACCTGACAGAAACAAATATTTAGTTCAATGTCCTGAATACATTTTTTCTTTGCTCATCTGTCAGATGGGTACTAAAATGAAGACACAGACAACAAATAATGATCCACAGAGATTCCAAGGAGCTTAGTTGAAGATGCAAACTGGAAGCCTCCAGACAAAGTCCTACTAAATAAACACCACACAGATTCAGCCTGAAAATGTCTTAGTAGAGCTCAGGTTACCTTTCTCATCTTGTAGTAACAGTTCCTATGGGAGAATCAGTCCTGGAAAAACTGAGTTGCTGAAAATTTTACTAGTACCAAGTATTTGTAATTCTGCCCTGCCCTTCAAGATTCAATTTTCTCTAATAATACATTGTAAAGTATAGACACATAATTGTGCATTCTTGTTATTGAAATTTCCTTATTTAACAATTCAAGGGGGTTGACAACTAGAGAATGACGAAAAAAAGCTGTCTTAAGTCACTAGTACTTCTATTGACTGATGACAAGAGATGAAGTAAGCAGCAGGGGAACGATTGGATGTTTTATTTATTAGAAAGTTAGCCTGGAAAGTTAGCTCTAGCCTAGCCAAAAGGCTGTCATTCTGTAACTTGTAGTTCTTGTGAAAACAGAAAAAAACCAAAAGTTTTCTTTTACTGAAAGACTGCACAATATGTTTGGCCTGTCAGCTAACGCTTTGGAACTGAAAATATGGCCTTAAGGACAAGGAAGATGCACCTTCCTTTGATTATATTTTGTATCTGTCATAACAAAACAAGATTTTTACTATTGAGTTACAAAATAAAGTAGAGTTTTGGGGAGCCATCTTAGTATATTTTGACAAATCTTGTGCCAACTAAGGCATCAAAATACAAATTAGTTTCTCCAAACTGCTTACTTCCGTAATTAACTCTGCTACGCTCTAAGGCCAGAAATAGCTGTTTTGTAACTGTTGCAAATCAAACAGCTCTGCCATCAAAGTAGTCACTTGCCAAGAGACCATGACACCTCATCCTTTTGATGGATATTGCTAGAAAACAGTCCCTTTTATTTGTCCCTGAGAGGCTGAATGGGCATCCACTATAAAATTGTACTGAGGAAAATGGGAGTTGAATTAGCAACATGTTTAACAATGCATAACCTTTATTATTCTGCTCCCAGGAGCATTGAAATTTGCATGGCTTAGCAAGTTGCAAGCTGCAATGACAGCACTTAGGACTGACATCAGTAGGAGCAACAGAAATCCAGTGAGAAGAGTAGAAATAGTGCAACACCAGACCTCATAGGGATATTGCAGAGCTGTTCAGCCCCTGGTTAACAGCCTCTAACTCCTTAGGTACTTTTTGTAAGACACCACTAACCATGCTGAGGCTCTTTGCTTTTAATATGGATATAATGTATAACACTATCAAGAAATCCAAGTGATCCAACCATAATGTTTTCAACACTTTCTATTTTTGCTACTATGCTTTATCTAGTTGAAAGGTAAGAAAAAAACATGCTGTTTGACAATGTAACTACATTTAGAACTGAAAAAATCACTAGCTCTGGCATAGTAGTACAGGTATATCTTTATATAAGCAGATGTGTATGGAAAGATAAAGTCTAGCTACAGTTAAATGTTTTTAAATCTACCTAAAATATATGTGCTTTGCTCTAGCTAAAATACTTCAGTATTAATAATATGTATAAAGCAAATTTATTTCATATTGGTGTTAATTAGATGGTGAAATAATATTTAACATATGGGAAATATATAGTATTTGCCTATTAGCTGAGCCCCTTTCGATTTCTCAGAGTGATTAGGTCAGGCAGATATGTGTATGCGCAGGGTACTATTTTCACTTGATTGGTGCCACTATTTTAAACATTTGACTAATTTTCCCTAGTAATATTTCTGAGACTGAAGTCACAGGAGCTGATCTTTACCCTTTTCTAGAGAATAGTAAAATATGGGATGTGCAACTGGTGATGGTATCTCCAAATACTGCATTCTTCCAGAAAAAAGAAAAAAAATGATTATGAACAATGGTATATCAGTTTCTTGTGTCTAAACCTTAGCAGAATATGGCAATAAGGGTAAAACGTCACTAATTGCATCCGATAACAGAAAGGAGCTTGTGGTTATAAAGGAGAGACTAGGACAGGTAGAGGAAATAAGAGGAAGAAAAACTGGGTGAGAAGTAGAGATGCCATTGGCAAAAAAAAGCAATGGGATGAGCACATCTTGCCAAATACAATTGTAATCCAAAATCCAAATATAAACTGAAGTTATGAGACATATGAAGTAGATTATGTTTAGTATTCTTTAGCTGCCAGAGGTTTGTACTGTCTGAAATGAAGAACAGTGCGTGTTTCAAACCAAGGATTGACCTTTGAGTTTTAATACAAATTATTTTAATGGAGCATAGAGAACAGAAGCAGACTGGTGATTTTACCAGGAAATAGTAATTTTCTAAGTACTAAGAAAGAATAAAAGAAATATGGCAACTTAGCTCCTTTCACCCTGTTAAAACATCTGTGAACAGATTCTGATTCTTCTACTTAGAACTGTGGAGAAAAAAGGTCAAGGAATTAGGAGTTAGATGATATACACTGCCCAGTAAAAATATGCTAGTACCTAAGTTAATACAATGAAATGCTGTTTTGCTAATATAAATTACATTCAATAGCAAAAGAAAGTAAATAATTTAGTGTATCAGCCTCTGGACTACACTCAAATGTTGTTCTTTAGCGAAGGCATTTATCACAATGAAAGGATAATTCAAAGCAAGATCCCCAAACATGTGCAGGTTGGGTTTTCATTGACCTTTTCATCATTTATTATTAGGAGTTGTAATGAATTATTATATTTAGAATAGGTATACAATGAGAAACTATATATAGACTGAGAATTCAGCTTGGGTTACTGGAAAATACAATAATAAATAAAAGTTATTAATAAAAAGCAATGTGTAATAAATTAAGGTAGGTTGAAATGTAATTGTAGAGCTCTGTGGATATTGGGTTGAATTTAAAGTTACGTGTACTGGAAATTTAATGACTCCTGACTTTTGAATAGGACTATGCTAATTAATCAATTGGTAATTACAACTGTGATTAACAGCTGTGATCATGATTGGTAACAAGTATTGATTCATTCCCCAGTAATTCTGGCACAGTTTAGAATAAGAAGCACTTTGCAGGAAGCAGGAAGCATGATTAACAAAAACAATAATAAAACCCCTGCACTCTCATTACAAGGCTGTCTTGGTGTAATAAGATTTGTGAAAGTGGGAAACATAGGTAGATCCACAAAACTGAAACAGCCAAAGATTGCCTTAATGAAAGAGAATTATTGGGAAAAGTGGGTTTATTTTTTCATAATAATAAATTTGCTCCAGATTTACAGTCATTATGTCCCCACTACTGAAGTCTTTTTTCATTACAATAGTGTGTTCATGTTGAACTGGACTCAGAAACTCTTTTAATTCCCATAAAAGATAACATTTACACACTTTTCAAAGTGCCATATGAATAGTGGCTCATTATCTGCTCCTACAAAGGACTACTAATGATGGGCACAAGGAGATGAAATACACATCTGCCAACCAAAACTGACAATTCCATTTTGTGACAATGTCTTCAATTTTATTTTCTTTGTTGCACAGCAGAACTGAAAAGGAAGCTTTTGAGAATGTTTGCAAAAAATAGGATTATGCTAATGCATCTTTTCAGAACCAAAGTCTTAGTTTTATATTGTCAAAAATAGGTAGATATGTATGTTATCTACTAGCTAGGACATTGGCATATACAGCTGGAAGCCAAGGCTCCTATTCCTTTATGGTGGGTACAAAGATTTTTATCTAAGGCCACTGTGAGCCAGGTGCAGAATGAACTTGAATCTGGATATATACAATACAAATCAGCTCCCTAACCATCACAGTATCGAAAGTCTTCCGTTTAGGAAAACAAACAAAAACCACCAGCCCCCCACACACACCCTGCAACAACACAAAGCAACAGAAAAGGAGAATCAATACTACAATTACTGTTCATGTTGAAAAGGATGCAGATGAAGACAAATTTTTTCTCAATTTGTCATATATTGCATAGCAACTTTAGCCATCATTCCTATGTACTATATATTAAAAGTGAGTATGAACCATTGTATTTCCACTCTGGAAACCTATGAGTGACAGGATGCTTTGTTCAGTGAGCTCCTGTCACTACAAAAAAGAAAAAAAAATTAAAATAAATTTTAAATCCAATTAAGAACAGAGACTTCCAAGTCAAAATAGCTTCAATACTCTCAATTCTTGCCATTTTATTATGATCTTTGTGGTTTATTATGATATTAATATTTTGTCCCCAGGAAGTTCAGTCAAGTAAATATATGAGTATTTAACCACTATGAAAGAAAACTTATTTGCTAAAAGCAAAAAGAGTTTACTTGTTCTCTTAATTCTAAACTTTGATTTGAGTGGTGTGGGTTGATGGCATGGAATGGTTGACTTCTAAACAGTCAAAACCAGGAGAAAAGACTACTGAAGTCCTATGAAAGTCAAGTTAACATTTTCCTTCTCTAAGCAAATGAGTTGCTGCTCCTTCCCGTAGCTGATGTTTGTCTAGGGCACACAGCCGTTCATTCAGTTCTGCTCAGTAAACATGAGTTCTGCTTTCACCATCTGGTTAGGTGATCACATCTCTCTTTGTTTCAGTTCCTTGATTTTTGAAACTATAACGATGATATCCTGTTGCTATTTAAATTTTTGGATCTAGTATTGTAGAGCTGAGCTAAATGCTGTTTATGTAACATAAAAAGTGACACCACTGCACTACATACATGTCTATTTGAGGATGAAGTCAGGTTCATATTTAGTCTGAGAATATGGGGATTGTGTTTCCTCCACACAGTTAATTTTCAGGGTTTTGGTCCTCTAAGGAAAGAGAAAAAGAAAACAAACCAAAACAACCGCCCCCCAAAACACCAAAAAACAAACAAAAAAAAACACAAACAAACAAACCAACCCCACCAAAACCAAACCAAACCAAAAAAAACCCAAAAACAAAAAACCAAACAAAAACCCAACAGCAACTACAAACAAACAAACAAACAAACAAACAAACAAACAAACCCCCAAAAACCAAACCAACCAACGAAACAAAAAAACCCAAAAAAACCAAAAAAAACCAAAAAACCCTGCTCCTGATTAGGCTAAGCATAGTGTTTCCTTAACATGTTTCAGAAAGGTTCAAACCAAAGGCACAGAGAATTCAGAGGTCATACAGATTGCAGAAAAGGTATGAAAATATCTATATATTCTAGAAAGCACAAATGATGATGATTAACTGCATGAGAAGGTTTCTTAATATAGAAACTAAATCTCACTGAATGACTTCTAGCACTATTCTGAGGAACAATTAGCAGAGCGAATCTTTGTAGCTACAAATTTAATTTTTGTGCAGTCTCCAAGAATCTCTTTACTTTCATGTGAGAGATTATCAAATCCTTTTCTATACCATTTCCATCTATGTTGAATTGAAGCAAAGGAAGGAAGTGAAGGATGAAGGTGATCACCTCTGTGTCAGGTATTTGCACCAAAGCAGCTAAATATGGCCAAATCCATAAATCCCCTTAATCAAGCAATTTCATTTCCCTGCAACAGGTAGTAACAGTCAGAGTGTGTTTTCATATGCTAATGTCCAGACTCACTCTTCCACAAAAGGTATAGTAACAGGACCTTTTCAGTCAGCAAAGAGAAGACAACACATTAGGAGAAATTACTAGATCTGATCACATTGCAATCTAATGAATAGTTACATTGTTGCCATTTGGCCACCAATAAACATTCCAGGTTGTGATTTACTGGTCTTGAGAGACCTTGTTATCCAGGAAGCGTTACACCTGGAAAACTTGAATCAGCTTCTTTTCCAGTAGTTCTATTTCTCTTAGAATAGAATTTCTATTAGAATCATTTGCTGATTCTAATTTTATTACTCAAATGGGATTTATTTATCTACATAGTGTATTGTGTGCCATGTAGAAGGCATATCAGGTCCAAATGCCTTCTACCTTTGCTCCAAGAGAGCTACAGAGGACAAATCTGAATCTTCCTCAGGAGGCAACTGTAGGAAGGAAGACAATAGGCATATGCATATAAGCCCAGACTTTCTCTTTGGAACCAATCTGATTAAAACTCTACCAGAAACAGAACAGATAATTTCACATAGCATTTTCTTATGCTGGCTTTCCATAGTACCACAAAAGTCTGTATATTTGAATTTGCTATCTTAATTGTGGGTAAATAAAACCATAAAATATACTTTGCTCTTTAGCATGTGTGAAACTTCACTTATGAATAGAGTTTATTTAACCCACAGGTGCCAGGAGAGTGCAGTAATATCATGTTGTCTGCATTGTAATTATTTGTAGGCACGACATTAGAGGAGAACTTTCATATGCTGGTTTGAATCAAAGTGTGCAAAATATGTTCTGTATTTTGCTCTGCTCTTGTGCTCATTTGCAATATAAGAAGAATGAATGTGATGAAAGACAGAACAGGCCAAAGCTTTCAAAGACAGCAGACAAGCAGCTCTGGAAACAGAGAACATTGAAAGACAAGAGGTCTGTACAGGACCTACCTGTAAGGAGCTGCAAGATACATGATGGATTGATCTCATGGTCATTTCCATGGGAGAAAACAAAGTTTGCCTTGCTGACAGGAAGGCACAAAGTAACACCAATGGAGTAATTATGTGAGTATTTTCTTCCCAGAAGACAGTCTGTCTCAAATGAAAAACTATTTACTGTTCTTAACCACTCTTTTGTGTCTCAAAAGAAAAAACTGGAAGTTCCTCATACTTGAGGGATATTTCTAAATACTGAAATACATCTCTGTGTTTCATGCATTCAATTTGCTACTTAAAGAAGTGTCATAAAAATAACTTCAAAGGTGAGGATAGTGATTTCTTAATGCTTTTAAACTATATAAGGATAGTAATCATCAAACTCAGTTCTTCATTCTGCCTACAGTATGCTTACATTCCCTTTGTAACTTATTTTACAGTAAAGAAAACCCCAAAACTCTTAGGATAATTAAACTTGAGGACTGATCACTGAGAGAGAAACTATGAGTGGTATTCTTAATGTATGTCATGAAAGATATAAAACAACAAAGCATTGCTATTTCTAAAGCTGATTGTTAATTCATATGAATGTGGTGATCACAGTAATATCTGCTGCCAAACAGTGGAAGCTTGCAGGCATCTTTTAACTGAGTAAACAGCACTATGATTCATTTTCAATTAGAAGCCTACTGGAAGATTCATACACAGAGATTCCATCAAGGTTTCAGTAGATAGCACTAGAGGTAACAGTTTAATAAGAATTGATTTAATTTTTATGTTGCCGTTCAACGAAGACTTCTAATTACCTCACAACCATACAGTTAAAATGCATAAGAAATAACAAAACCTCTCAGAGTAAATCATAATTTAAAAAGTCAATCAAATTTAAAAGGAATGCCTTCAGGTTTCCCAAAAAAAGCAGATGAATCTATGAACCCTCCACACAGTTCTTTAATAGCTGTGATGATGACATACATTTTACTTATATGATTCCTTTTTGACTCTATGGAGATGGAATTTCTTTACTTGCTTTCCATGGACAAGATGACACCAAGCTGAGTAGTGCAGTTGGAACAACTGAGGGACAGGATACCATCTACAGTGACCTTAACTAGCTCAAGAAGTGGGACCAAGGCTTAACAAAACCAAGACCAAGATGCTGCACCTGGGTCAGGGTAACTCCTGTATCAATACAGACTTGGGGATGAATGTTTGAGAGCAGCCCTGCAGACAAGGAGTTGGAGATCCTGGTGGATGAGAGACTGGATGTGATCTGGCAATGCACACTTGCAGCCAGAAAGCCAATTGTGTCCTGGGCTGCATCGGAGCATGGTCAGCAGGCCAAGGGAGGTGATTCTATCCCTCTACTCTGCTTTGGTGAGGCACCACCTCATCCAGATGCATCCAGATTTGGGATTCCCAACATTAGAAGGACCTGGACCTGTTGGAATAAGTCCAGAGGAGGACCATGAAGATGGTCAGAGAGACGGAACCCCTGTCTTATGAAGTCGTACTGAGAGAGTTGAGGTTGTTCAGCCTGAAAACAAGAAAGCTCTGGGGAGACTATTGCAGTCGTTCAGGACTTAAATGGAAAAATGTGGACAAACTTTTCAGCAGGACCTGTTGCAATAGGACAAAGAATAATGGTTTTAATGTAAATGAGAGACGATGAGAGTGGTGAAACATTGGAACAAGTTGCTCAGAGGAGTGGTGGATGACCCATGCTTGGGAACATTCAAGGTGAGTTTGGACAGGGTTCTGAGCAACTCATATTTATTGAATATGTCCTTGTTCCTTCCAGCCAGCATGGACCAGATGACTTTTAAAGGTACCTTCCAACCCCAAATATTTTACAGACCTTTGATTCTATAATAAGTTATTTTATTCCCTGACTAGAACTTGCAAAAACCATAAAAGTACCATCTGTTTAGGTAGAGATAATACAGGTTATACTCTAGAACAGGAATGGAGAAAGAAATTTTCTTTATTTTGAAATTGTTGGCCAAAAATTTTTGAATTGAAGTATCTGACCTTGGATAACATTATTAACTGCAACAAACTTTAGCTGTTTTGGGGATGCACCATTTTTACCAGGCAGGTGTCTAGATCCTAAATTTCTTTTGCCTTCTCTGCCCTTAGCACTAAACTACCAAATGAGCATCAAGGGGTTTGCCCCACAAGGGAAGTTGAGCTGATAGCAAAGCAGCACAGGGACCTCTCTGACAAGGGCTCCATCCCATGGGGGTCCACAGTCAGGACATAGAGTCAAGTCAACAAGGTGAGGGTTGCAAGGTACATGGCCAAGCATGTATGGTGTAGCTCAGTTAAGGACCAGGGACAAGGACATGAGCTCAGGGGCTGCTCTGGAGCCAAGGGTTGTAGGGTGATTGAGGCTCAAGGTAAGGCTGCTCTCAGTTTTCTAGCACAGCTTTGTTGTTTTCACAGAAGCCTAGCTCAAGGTGCACTGTAGCAGGGCAGACCTCAATGACTGTGATGGGAGAGGAGGAAAGTTGTACAAGACTAAAAAAGAAGGTGCATACAGGCTAATCAGGGCGATTAGACCCTGTTGGCACAATCAGTGCTTGAATATCTCAAATGTATGCCAAAATGTAGTTTGACTACTTATAAAGATGAGCAATAAACCTAAATCAGCAACTTCCTATGCTTCATCCATGTATTTATCCCTAGAAATGAGGGAAAATAAAATGAGCTACTTGTGACTTTTATTTCTGTAATAAATTTAAGCACTGCTTAAGATTCACCTAAGTTCCCATTTTAGTTCTCTGGTGGCTATTTATAGTCTTCTTTCATGCATGAGCAGTTAGATAGAGATATATGTCAGTGTTTAATTCTCCATGTGACTAAATGATTATAATATAACTCATTCTCTGTGATACAATGGTGTGTACTGCAAATGTACAATGATACAATGGTGGTCTGCAAAGTGAAATGCATGTCCACAGAGAAGGATTAAAGCTGCAGAATCACAGAATTGTTTAGTTTGAAAGGAACATCTTGAGGTTATCCACTCATGTCCATTAAGTAATCAAACACCCTACATTTGCTTTTGGACATAACAACTCTGTAATCAATGGTGTTTTCCATTAGAAATGCTTCTTGCCTGGTTATGTTTTGTCTGTGCAAGGTTCTTAGTTTTCTTTACTTTTACTTCTATTCTTAGTTTTGTTATGTTGCCCATCCATTTACAAGAGTTCCAAACTTGTTTTCATCTATGCTAGGCATTCAAATGATGAGCCATCCATCTTGGACAGTCTTCTTTACACTTTCTTAGACAGTTATGATGATTTTATCAAGTTCTTGTAGCTCAGTTTCATCCCATGAATTATAGTAGTTTTAAGGGGGAACATTTTGAAGTTGTGTTCCCTCTTTTCAGATGCTTTTGACATGTTACTCCCAGCATTCTAGTATATCCAGGAAGACATGAAGCATAACAACCAGCTGAAAGGCTTCTTACCATTTAATTTAGAAGTACTTTCAGCTGACTACATCAAATAATGTTCTCTCTAACTAGGGATGCCTAACATTAAGCAGCTATAGAGCTCAAAATTCGGCTCTGCTTTTATAGGAAATTTGCTTCAGAAAAATCACCTTTCTTGTCCCCTCCAGTTGTTCGTACAAATGTTTCTAGTTTGCCTTCTATTTATTACCTAAATAAATGTTTAAAAAGTTGTAAAATAGGACTGATATCAAGCAGGGTATTTGTTACACACCAGATCAGTTATTATGAGGTCTGTTATTATTGTGGGGTTGTGTGTATGTGTGTATGTAGGGGGAAAGGATGGGTTGAACCTCATAGAGATGGGGTGATGTTGTATCCCTCACGGCAGCCCTTAGAGCCTACACGGGGAAGCACCATATCAGCTGCCAGTCACAAACAGCCCAGGAAAGCTATAACACCCCACAGCTCCTGGATCTCCTGACCCAGCTCGGATTGGCAGGGACAGTGAGATCATGGTCCCTGACCCTGACCTGGGACCCCAGAGTGGCTGGGGGGTCCCAGGCCCTTACTGGGTGGGGAGAGACTGTAGAGACCAGAGCAGATAAAACCAAAGGGTTTGGGGTGCCAGATGTCACAGTCCTGCCACCTAGACCTGTGAGAGCTGGTCTTTCAGTAGTAGCTCTCTCTCCTTCCTTTTCTTTCTCTCCTTGCTCCTTCTGTTTCTTTTTCTTTACTGCTTTCTTGATGTTTTGGGTAGCTTGGAGTAGGAGAGGTTGGGTTTGACTTAAATGTGGTAAATTGAATATTGACTTGGGTGTTGTTGGTTAATATGGGCTGAGTTGGTATTGTGGTGAAACATTATGTTTAGCTTGTGTAGAGTCCTTTTTGAATCTTTGCCAAGCTCCATTTCCTCTCCTAAATTAATAAACTCCTTGGGAACAAGTCTGTTGTTTGTTCTCTGGATGTTTTCTTAAGGTATTAAAAATCCCCTATATATATAAATATTATAGTAAAACTCTTAGCAGAGACTGTGAGGCTGTAGCTCCAGGGCTGGAGTGTTACAGTATTATTTCAGTAAGAAAAATAATTCTTTTTACAAAATAGTGATTAAAAGTATGCAAGAGTTACTTATGTGCTGAACTGAGCTGAAACAATAATGCATAAAAATTTCCCACAATTTTTCATTGATATTTTCAAATGGATTCATATATTCATGTGCCTTCTCCTCTTGAGCTCAATTCTGCATATATTTGTGTAATTAAACTGAAGTAATGTTAATTTCATAGTTGTGCATATAACTATGTACAGAACCAGAAGATTGCACTGACTGTGGAGGTACTGCTTGTACAAATGCTTTTAGAATCTCTGTGCAGAAAAAAACACCATATCGCAAAGAGCAATGAATATATCTTTGTTTTATGTGTGAGTCAGTGTATATATGCAACCTGTTGAATTTTTATTTGTTTGCAAACAAATGAATTTGTATGACTAATTTTAATAAGGAATTCTTACTCTATGATGCTGTCTATAGACAAATGTAAAAGGCAAAAAAAAACAATAGAAAAAAAATAGAAAAAATATATAGGCAGCAATGGAGATTAACTCATTGGGTTAGAACAAGCTGTTAATAATGCCAAGGTGTCAGATTCAATCCCTAAGTGGGCCATTCATTTAAGAGCTGGACTTGTTGACCCTTGTGGGTCCATGCCAACTCAGAGTACTCTGTTACTGAACCCAGAGTTTGTATTTATGAGATGCAAAACTGGCATAAATGAAACTAAGAAATTAAACAATGCCTTGACTGAGTTATGTCTGCTGGAAGTGCATGTGAGGAACCCCATTCAACCCCAGTGGGAGGCACCTTTGAAATGCCTCCTTCTCCATCCTCTAGATTGGGTTCTTCATCAACCCATTACCATCTTTAAATCCACCAGCTGTTTAATGGGAAGGGAGAGGAGCACTGCTAAGGTAGAGTTATTAGGCAGATGATAGCTCAGTACAGAAACACAGGTAAGGGTAAGATGTTCAGTCACAATTCAGACCAATGAAGAAAAACAGGAAGTAGCAAAATCATGAAAGACGTACGAGATGATGGCATGGGGGTTCTATTGCAGATATGTATTGCATGTATGACGTGGTGACTGGTGTGATGATGTCTGCAACTCTTTAACTATGGCACGATTTCACACTGTATGTATTCAGAATGGTGACTCCCCTGTAGTATCAATGGGTCATTCATAGCTAGTTTTATCCTTTGTATAGGCACTTCAGGTTGGTTCGGCTAAGGGTTCTCTCAAAGTAATGCAAGTTAAACTGGGGGAGAAAAAAAAAAAAAAAGACAAAAAAAAAGAAAACATACTAGAAGAAGCAAGAGCTTTATCAAGATAACTCTAGGAATTCATTACCCCCCTACATTATAATGTTGCAACCTTTTATATAGGCAGTACAATTCTGAAAATGCCTGAAAGTTTTCCAGTGGGTATATTTATTTGCATGTAGAACATCATTGTGGTGTTCATCATTAACATCATAGAAAGTCCCGGGTAAACACACCAAGTATTCTATAGGGATTTTTGCATTTTTACACAAACAATTTAGTGAATGATGTCATACTGCTGTGTTAACTAATTACATTTTTATTTAATTTCTGAAATTAAAGTGAGTTATAGTTAGAACTTTTAAAATTAAAATAGTCAAACTATATTCATGTGCATAATGTAGATATTCTCAGAACTTTTCACTCTGCTCCATCACAGACATAATTAACAAAAAGGTTTTCAGTGTATTTTCAACAAGAAAAGGCAAAATATCTCCTTCCTTTCTAGTGATAACCAGCAACCTCAGCTCCCTACACTTTTAAAGTGGGTAAGTAAGGAATGTTTATTATTCAGCACAGTATGCCACAGTGACATTTCTTATCATTACAGCACTATAGAACCAGAGGGTTCATAAATAGTATTTGCCTCCTGGCAACTTTTTTCCGTGATAATATCCTTTTGATGCTGGGGCTGTGCACAGCTGAAAGAACCCCTGGGCTATCTCTGTACTTCCAAAAGTTGGTATACTGCTTCCTGGAGAAAACTAAGTAATAATTAATAAACAAAACATGCAACAAAACAAAAATTAACATTAATTACTGCATTCATTTGGCCATTACAAAAGCAACAAAGATAGCTTAAAGGTTACAAGAGAATCATAAATGGAGAATACTGTCCCACAGATTCTCTTCTAACTGTGCATAATTATACTAAAGCCCTGAAGATAACCATAAACAGCACTTCAAAATTAAGAATTTATTATTCAAATAATATAAAGCCTGCTTTCCTGAAATACTGAATCTATATGGCTTTTTCTGAAGATGGGTTTTGATTTGCTTGACATCTTTGAAAATCAAAAATATTTTCTATAAAAGCAACTTTTTGTACTGCAAAGAGAGAGAGAGAGCTTTTAAAATCTGCCACTTGTCTTGACTTTGAAACTAGTGTTATTTATCCCCATTTCCAAAAATGTTCAAACACCTGTTAGAGGAAAGAGGACAAGATTTATGTCCAAAGTATTCTCAAAAAAGGACCACATTCAAGGCACTTTAAAGTTACTCTAAAGGGCTGCAATTATCTTGTGTACAAGGGTATTCTGTGCAAGGCTTTGTGGTGCGTACCCTCTACCTCCTGCTTGTCACTGCAGTCTCTGGCCCTGGAATTCCTTTCACAGAAACCAGGGCACAATAAAAGAGGAGAGTAGGTGGTGTATTTCTGGTCCCCTCCTAATGAAGATTTGAGCAGAGGTTGAGACATGATCCCAGGTTGCCTTTTCGTAAAGTACACACAGAAACTCTAGCTGGAAAGACTGTTGTGTTCTTGGAGTGAATCAGAGTATGAAATCCCAGTCCCCAAAGGCCACAATGCTACAACACTGCACTGGCCTAAATAGGGCCAGTGTTTTATATCGGTTATAGAAGGCATCTGCCAAGGTAAAACACAGTGTGGTTACATGGAGTTTAACAGATGCTACCCTCCAGGAAAGAAGTGCATGTACCTCCCTAACTGGTTATATAATTCTAGGGTATAGAAGGTAGTCAGTGTAGCAAGAAAGGCTTTACAACGTGGACCTTAAATATGTGAAAGTCACTTTACTGCAGGTCCTTGAAAGGTCTTGTAAACTGTGAGGTGTGGCGATCAACCCAAATGCATGGAAACTAACTCTATACAAGTAAATACTTCTGTTGTGCTGCTGCTGAATACAAAACCAAACATTTACAGCATATAAAAACTAATTAAACATATTATTTTTTTTCTGGTTTTCTTCCAGTCTGAAGGCTACAGCAATACACTCATTCAAAGGCAAGACAGGCTGCTTCAGCTGATGATTAAAAATAAAACCCTGCATTTCTTGAAAACATTTTCCCTTATTTCACTAAATACAGAAACAGCAGGTGTTTATTTTCTCTTCTGTTTCTTTTTTTTTGGCAGTGCTTTGCCCCCACTGAATATTAAGGTGGCTTCTCTCAAGAAACAGAGGAGCAAATCAATGCAGTGCCTTCACTTCTTGTCTCCATTTGTGGCTATAGCAAACCTAAGAGTGTCTTGGGGCATCCTCAAAGCCTGTTTTCTACTCAAAGAAAAATTGCACAAGACAAAAAAATGCCTCTGAGATTTAATTATCCTTCTTGGTTACCTCTCACTAGAAAGAAATGCAGTCTAGCTCTGAATTCTTCCATGGCCAAGATACCTGTACTTGTTGAGGTTTTCGTTGCCAGTGGTAAATAGATTTTTAAAAATGATTTGTTCCTCCTTTATTTTTTCCCCATACTCTCCAGAGTTTCTCTCCTCTGCTCTGGGTGATGGAGCCTAGGAAAAAAATTAATCTAATACTTCATATTTCTGTTTGTCCGTTGATGTATTCATGTTTGATGTCTGATTTTTGTCTTAGAGGGATGGAAGTCTCAATTATGGAGTGGTTTTCCATCTTCTCATTTCCTGTGGAGTTGTCTGAGTAATTTTAAGAATAAAACTGCTAGAAGAGTGGTTTAGAACAAGATATGTCTTAATTCTGTGATACTGTTGAGTGACTGTTGCCTTCTGATCCTTCTCCATCTGGTACTTTTAAAATTTTTACCACAAGTACCTTACTTAACTACACAGTTCCCATAGGAAAACATTTGCTTCACCTGCATAAATGAAAAATGAAATATGGAAATTGACCTTGTTATGTTGTGAGGTTCCCATGCACCATCTTTCAGTCCCACTAAATTTGTGAGTCCAACAGCCTGGAATCTTTCCAATCATTCTGCACAATTTGAGGGTCTTGAAATTACTACATATAAAACTGTGTTTTCAGCAACATAATGCAAGGCCAGGACAGAGGCCTCGTTAATGATCCGGAAAGGAGAGTAGATCTTTGACCAGTTTTCCAGCTGCTAATGTGGCTTGTGCTATTGAGATGGAAACTTTTGCATAGTGCATGCATTGTAAAATTCTGAAAGGACTGACCTAGCAACAGGATTTACCAAACATAATTACCACATTTCTAAAAAATAAGTTCTGCACAGTTTTATGAGGCATAAATAATGGATATATTTTCTTCTATGAGTTTACTGAGAGACTAGTTGACTGTGTCGTATGTGGTTGCTAGAAGAGTCTTTCTGTTAATACACACTAGCAGTAGCAACTAAGTAGTGTATCATACAGCCACAGGCAACAGAAGTCATGACAAATAGCTTTCTACCATGCTATTCATTTATACCGATAGTTTTAATAATAGAAGAGATGTTAATTAACTTTGTTCAGTTATTATTTTTTCTCATACTCTTGATTTTCTTCACCTATAATATTAAATGTAGGGATAAGAAGATGATGAAAGACATGTGTGAGTTCAGGCAAGAAAAATTAAGATCTGGATTTTGAACATTTCCCCTTCTCCTCCCATTTTTTTTCTTCTTTTTGGCCAACACCTAGTGGGTCCCTCTCCAACTACTTTTGACCTAATTGGTTTTTCACTTCTTTTGGAATCATTCTGCTTTTTGCTGGATCTTTTCTAGCCTCTCCCACCAGAGGTGGCTGAATTATAAATGCTTAGAGGGAGCAATGAAATGAAAATGTCCACTCGTATCAGAAAAAGACAGTATCATGAAAGAAAAGAATATTACCCAGGTGTTTATTAGTGTACAACCCAGTAGAGATATTTTTTGGTTTGCTAATTAATATCAGCTTTGTATTGGAGTGGAATATGAGCCCCATGGGCCCGTCTGAGCTGTGTCCAGGGCACTGTCACCTCACCTGGGGCTGTGTTGCTGCTCCCAGAGGGGACCAGAGCAGGTGAGGGCCCAGTGGGGCTGGGACCAGACCTGGGTCTCTGCCCAAAGTGGGGCTGCTGAGGTGAGGGCAGTGCATGGGCTGAGGGGAGCAGGGAGGAACCTTGGCTTTGGGCAGCTGTGTTCATTGACAACCCTTCTGACTTCCTTAAGCAAACATTTCAGTCATGTTGGTTTAAATTGCTCCTCTCAGAGCAAGAAATGTATTCCAAACACTCGGTACTTTAATGTTTAAGTGACAATTTTTTAATTTTTTTTTTTTTTGAGAGGAAGGGATAAACTTCCTCCCAAGTTTTAATATGACATTTTGCTACTTAATGATTACTTTCTCTATCTATACAGTGCCTGGATACACAAACTCCATTTGCAGCTCAGGTACATATATCTAGCTTGTATTGTTTTGATCTTGCCTGAGGAGAATGGCATTTGACAGTGAGTGTCAATTTGTAAAAGTGTATTGTCTGCACTTGTTGAAAAACAAAGCAAGATACTGATTGTTTTATTATTTTTAAGCCAAGAATAAAGGTCAAATTTTTTGAGCATTAATTTAATTGAAGTATTGGAGCCCAGTGGATTTAATTATGAAGCAAAGAAGAATAATCACATAAAGTACTTATTTTCTTGATGCCCTTTTTTATGTGTTCTTCAGTAAGGAGCAATCATTTTGGGAGTCTTGGTTGGAAAAGGGATTATAGTGACAGAAAAGAGCAGTTCTTTGACATTTGCTGAGGAATACCATCCACCTGAACCACATGCCAATTGCATCAATCAAAATACTTTTAAATTGTGTCCTCTTCCTTTGGTGTTGTATAGAAAATGTGGAATGGTAACATGAGATTGGGGAAGAAAGATAAAAGAAGACTATAACAAATGGACTGGTTAAAAGATAAGCTGTGTACAAACACTTTGTACACCAAAGTAGATGAAGAATTATTTGTTGTTTAATGAGGTTTTGCTAGCAGTAATATATACTTAGGATAAAGATCAAGCCTTTATATCGAGTAACCTCCTAATCACAAGAATTTTTTGGTTGTGGAAAACTGTAAGGTTTTTGTCTCTTTGTCTTTTAAAATCAGATAGCAATAGACAATCTAATTTTTGAAACAATTTCTTCCTCTGCTTAGGGAAACTGCTATGCCCTTTAAGGACGCTTTCTGTGTTTAGTTTAGTTTCTGGGTTATTTCTAAGTACATGGTAATTTTCAAGGGTATTGTTAGTGAGTGTGCAGGGTTGGGGATACCGGAGGCTGTTGATGAGTGTACTAAACTGCTGTAGCGAGCCTGCAGCCCTTTTGTTCAGCTGCACTGTATTCTAAAATTTTGTGTGTTCTGTTATCTCTAATGACCTCAGAACAAGATCATAGTGTGAAAGGATGATTACACACTTTTACTGGGTTTGCAATACCTGGGAAGAAAGGAAGGGTTTGTCCTTAGGCAGCACAGATTAAGACATAAAAGTAGAGTAGAAGACTTGTAGAAGCCAGGGATCACATGAACAGCCAGGGCTGCTTGCCAAATTCTGCCAAATACCAGTTGCAATATGGAGCTAGTCTTTCCTGTGATGGTGGAGAATCCAATCAAACAGAATGCTTGTATAACTTATCTCAAGTGCACTTGTAACGTTTATTAACACTTAGAGGTAGGGAGGAGATTATTTTTTTGATTGTTGTAAAGATTATCTTCAGCCCCTTTTGATAATGACCTTCTGCTGGTAAACACAGAAAAAGGGTTAAATGGTGAGTTGAACACAGGATGTAAACACTTATGAGAGACCCATTTCTGACAGAATTGCTTTTAACCTAATCAGTACAATAATAAAGAACCTAAGGCTTCAGAGTTTCAGTTGCATTTAGTATGGTGTCAAAGTTTTATTAAGGAAGTAATGAGGAAATATTCCCCTCCCCCCCCCTTTTTTTTTCCATGTTTTTTTAATACCAGAAAAACCTCCTTATCACACAACCAGAAGATATGTGAATGATACAGCAAACACTTACTAAAACTCTATTATCCAGCTATGCAGTCATATGAAAGCATACAATAATTCTTTTAATTTGGTCCTATGACATTCCATGCAGATCTACATTGACAAATACACTTGCATTACTTTGTTCTGTTTAAATATCAGAGTGCATAGGCGTAACCTAAATCTAATCCAGGAGCCATATGTAGTAGAGTCTGTGAGCAAATCTCTTATTTCTAATCATTAGGTACACTACTAGAATGCAGTAGAGCAAAGGCATATTCTGGCCACCGTGTTCTGATGCTATAGCTGTATATGCCTTCTGGACCAGAGTTGATTCACATTAGCCAATTAGAAATGCAAGCAGAAAAAAATCACACTTATGCACACACCCTCTGTCTTTAGCTGTGTTTGAAAGTCCCATCAGATTATTGAATAGAGGTAATAATTAATGTATGAAATATTGATATCAAAACCACTGAATCTTAATTCCAGGTTAGGGAGTCAACTGTTTCATCTCCTGTTTTATGAGTTATCAACAAAACAGAGTTCTGGTTTGTTGCTACTTTCCTGAAGGGGGAAGGGATAATAGAAAAGATAAAGTCAAGTAATTATATAGAATTTGAAGCACTGTTAGTTGTAGTATCTGTGTATATGTGCATGTCTAGCACATCTTCTGATTTCTAAACTCAACCAAACTACCAAACTGTACACAAACTCATTGGGGAAATAGAGGTTCATAATGTTATTTTTATGGACTGGGTTTTATATCTGGGCTTGCACTTAAAAGTGCAAAAAGTACATAATATTCACAGGATGTTGAAAAAGCATTAACTTTTGCAAAAATTTCCTTACCCATGTTAAACTTAATTCAAATAATTTTAGCTTTAATGTCACCATTTAAAACTAATATAATTAAGCATTTTTCACAGAAAAATATGTGCTAATGTCTCTGCACAGTATTAAGTGAACATAATTTCTGCAAATCTTATGATGGAAAAAAACTTTACCAAAGCAGATCAAATGAGCACATCATGTCTCCCTTGTAGTAAGTGTATCCTGCTCTTTGAATTATTCACCACTATATATATATATACATATATATATGTATACATAAAATATACATGCAGTGACTATACAAAAGAGAGCCTGGGTGAATCTGCTAAAGTACGCCTTGAATATGCTCTGTAATGTCTCAAACCTCAGATCAAGCAGAAAGAAATCTTATTTCTGTGTAGTCCATGGTAAGGATTATCCCCAAAATTACTGAGTCCTCCAAGCTATGCTAACAGGTGGAATGACATGGTATATATGCCTGTCTATTGGAGAGAGCGCAACTGATTCGAGTAAGAACAGAGCAAAGAAATAATTGTGCATTGTTCACCTTAGCCTTATTATCATGCCAAAAATTAGTTATGTAAAGCATTGAAATACAAAGCTGCTCCTTTAATACTGTATGTTCTAGATGAGAACTCTGCATTACACGCATAGATATTAACCAGCTGGTTTGTTTTCAGCAGCCTTATACAACCATAGCTTAACCAGACAGTGCTGTCACGACACAGCTCTTAACTTGACTTGCTGAAACAAGAGACAGTCTTTCCCTATTCACAGTATATATTTATTCTTGGCTTTGTCTACCAAAGCTAATCTCTGAAAGAAAGATGGATAAACTCTCCTGGCTCGTGTAATCTCTTGTAAATATGCTTTAAACTGAGCAGATGTCAAATTGTCATGGTTGTAATGCCATATGTGTATGAAAGTTTATGACATGCATGGCAGCATGTTCCAGCAGCAGAGCTAATGCCATTAGTAACACAGTAGTCAAACAGCCCTAAAGTGGAAATAACAAAATTGATAAGAGGCATATCCAAGAGGCCAATAATTTTAAAGCAGTCCCATCTCACATGACAGAAGAGGGCCACACAGTTTTAGCCCTCTGAATTTCCTGCTTTTCTAGGTCTTAGCAGTAAAAGCATGCATCATAAGAAACAAGCCTTGAGGTCTTTTCTTAAGAAAGGATGAGAAAGTCTTACTCCCCCCCAGACCTACAGGACAACAGGAAGATGCTGACTGTGGTAGCCATGAAAAGGAGTCTGAGTAATACCACAGTTATTCAGTTCGAGTCACTCTGAACTAAGTTGCTATAAACCAAGACACTAGAGACCACGAATAGAGAACTATGATGGTCTGTCAGATGTGGATACAGAGGTGAAAGTATCTTCTGTGCCATCAGAGACACTGGTTAGTGACAGGTAATGGTCAGAACATGTTGATGGTGAAATGTACTTTTTCTACTTAATTCTTGTAGTTTGTTTTTTTTGGGGGGGGGGTGTTTGTTTTTTTTTTTTTTTTTGTTTTTTTTTGTGTGTTTTTTTTTGTTTTGTTTTGTTTTGTTTTGTTTTGTTTTGTTTTGTTTTGTTTTGTTTTGTTTTGTTTTGTTTTGTTTTGTTTTGTTTTGTTTTGTTTTGTTTTGTTTTGTTTTGTTTTGTTTTGTTTTGTTTTGTTTTTTTTTTGTTTGTTTGTTTTTGTGTTTTTTTGATTTGCATAGATTTTGCTGGCAGTGGGGATTGATGGCATTAGATTGCAGGAAAACCGAAGGATATCAGAAAATGTCAAAACCGTGTAAGTGCAGACTCTTAATTCTGACTCAGCAGGCTAAAAACCAGCAGTATTTTTACTCTTGCTAACTTGCCCAATCTAGCCACAGCACTCAACATACTGGCAGTTAGATGCCTTCCTGATGTCCCCATTGCAGATAAAAAACCCTAATTTACACCTTCTCACTCGTTGACAGCAAGACAGTTGGTGGGAAGCAGTGCTGTGAGTTGCCAGCTGTTAGGTCTGTAACTGTACAGCAAATTGAATAGAGCTAGTTTATAGGGTTTTGTCAGCAACCTTTACAGATTGATATAGCAAAGAGAAGGACTACGAGGTTTATGTTTTTGGTGGTTTTTCTGTGTTTTTTTATTTTTTTTTGTTTTGTTTTGTTTTTTTTTTTTTTTTTTTTTTTTTTTTTTTTTTTTTTTTTTTTTTTTTTTTTTTTTTTTTTTTTTTTTTTTTTTTTTTTTTTTTTTTTTTTGGTACAAACCTTTTGTTTTAGTATGCATCTGCAGAGAGTTTAAAATCTTGCCCTGAAAACTTTCTACAGCCATGAGGATAATGAGAAATGAAATTTTTCTCTGAAAATATGTACTGGCAGTTTCATTGCCTTCAGTCCATGCTTGGATTCTGGCTGTCTGTTATGAGAGGTGTCAGACAGCATTGCATCAGAAACATCTCACACTGGCTATACTCGTGATAGGCAGGTACCACACATCACCTTCAAGTTCCCTAATTCAAGGAGAGAATGTCATGAGGAGCCTCAGTGAAGATTTACTGCCCATTGAGATACCTTTTTCTCTTCCCAGGAGCTAATGTAAATAATAAAGTACATAAGCTCATGGAACTATATAACTCTTTTTGTCAGCTGTGTCATTTGGATTCAATATATCCCCCACTAGGTGACAGGAGTGTCTGCTATTGTGTGGTGAATGTTCTGAAAAACCAAGCATAGCTCTCATCTCCGCCCTTACCACAACACAATAAACAGAATCAAATCTTTGGACAACAGCAAGACAAGTCTTGCAGGTGCATAAATCTTTTTGTCTTACCTCCTGATTTCAGTGCTTTCCTAGCTAGATCTGCTTTTCTTTCATGCATGCATTCTATTCTTTCCTTTTTTCCCTTTTCTTATCTACAGATACAAAAGAATAAAGTGCTGTCATTTCATCTGTAATTCTTGACAGTATATTTTCCCTAGGTCAAAAGCAAAGCAGCATAGCTGTGAGGAAAGGGGTATTCCCCTCCTTTCCATAAAGGCAAATTGAAAGTTCCAAAGAGGTTTGTCACTTTCAGGAAAGGAAAACTTGTGATGAGTGTTTATATAACTTGATTTAACTTATGTCAGTGTTTTGTTTTGTTTTGTGGTTGGTTTTGTTTTTTTTTTTTTTAATATTTTTCAGCACTCTTGTTAGAGTAAATAGCAAGCCGGGGCAAACTGGCAAGTCTCTAAGTATTCTGCTACTTTTTTGCTGAACTCAAGTGTGGTGCTGCCTATAATAAATCAGTTTCACTGAGGATTAAGACAGTGACTTCACTTGTGAGAGTTGTGAAGAAGTAGAATTATGCTGGCAAGAAAAGAGCTATAATGTGACAGGTGTTGCATGCATTGCCACGAGTTTGGGAAAGGTAAATTTCTGTTGTAGTTGTTACTGCGGAGATTTGAGTTCCTATGTAGGTGTCCAGTGCTTTGTCACAATATTGTGCAGTCTGACAAATGACTTCATTCAAGAAAGATTTTCCATTTCCTTGGTGATATTTCAGGTCACATTTGTTAGATAGTAATAATACAATTCATTTATATATACCATCTGTAGGAAATTATCCATAGAACTGCACATGAGAATTAGTCTTCCATTCCAACAGAATCCACACTTACTATACTGTCTAGAAGTTATGCCTGACCATGCCTAATGGGGAAGAGATAAAGCATAGACAGTGGATGGGGGAAGTAGGAAGTAAACTATGGCACCTGGACAGATGTTATCCTAGTCCAAGAGACTGATGTAACTGGTCATACCAGTTATCTGGAAAAGTATTTATGTTTGATATTTGTTAATGATCTGTGTTTGAAGAAAATCAGTAAGAATGAGATGCTTCAAGGCTCTTTTCTCTAGATCTGAAGACTTATTTGATTAGCCAAGTATATTCTCTGTCCTTTTAAACTGTAGCAAACTAAAAACCACTATCTTAATCCTGTGATATCTGCTCTTCAATTTCTCTGTATGTATACAGGCCCTTTGCATCTCATTACTTTGTTTGCCTTGAAGAAAGACTGACGTTTTCTGTGAGGGCTGAAATGTAGAATTTTTGAGATAATGAAATATGTGCCCAAAAAATAATAATAAAAAAATAACCCCAAAGCTAGGGCCTAAATTAGAAAAATTAATGTGCTGTATGCTTGGCTAATTATGTCAGGATTTTTGTATGGTTTCTTTTTAATCAGGAACCAGATAGAAAGCTACTGCCTTATTTTTCCTTCTCCATTTAGCACTCGAAGGAAAGGAAATTACGGTTCTAATTTTGTTTTAATTTTACTGGTTTTGTTCTTGTACTCATAATTAATGTTTTGTAGTGCAGGAGGGTGAAATTATATGCTCATTATAGAATTAATTAAAGTCAGATTAAGACAATTGATTCCCACAACCATCCCTGCTGTTATAACACTTTTGGGAGGATTTTTCCACAGAGGCATCATCATATTCTCTTATTTCCTCTGGGACTAGGCAGGTACTTTTCCCTCATCCTAAAAGAAGGAATGCAAATGAACCAATTTGTTTTCAGTTCTTTTAGATCTATTCAGTATTTCAGACTTGCTTAAGATTTGAAAAATTGCATGAGTGGGTTTGAAGCCAATTTTTCTCTTGTTTATTTAATTATCTATTTATTTTAATGTCTCCTGACAGATATTTCTCAAGAGCTGTTTCAGAAATCTCTAATCCTACAGACAGGGATACCTATGTGTATATAAGTAAATCATGTCACTCAACAGAGAGTTAGCTGAGTGACTCCAGGACTGCTCTCCTCAATGTGCCTGCTGATCACTGCAATTCTGGGTTGAAGTTCAAGAGCTTACATCAGATGACTATAGACATCTCACTGAAAGTTGAACATTTTGACTACACTCTCTAGAGAGATAACAGTCCTAATTTTGCTGTTCTACTACAAGTGTAAACAGAATCTACTGTTGGTAACGAGAGAGTAATTTGTATTATAGTAAATGTTTACAGCTTAAAATTTATCCAAATCAGAAAAATAGGTTAAAGAATGTTAAAATTCCCTACAGAAATGTAAATTGAAGCACTAGAGTTCTTACTTGACTTCAAGACTGATGAAAGCAAAGATTAAAAACAGAATGTATAAGTGAGAAGTTCAAGCAAGTAAGCACTGCTCTTGATATCATGATGTAGGCAGAAAAGGCAAGGCCAAAGTCTTAAAACTGGTGAGCCTTACACTGGTAGACAAGTTCCATACTTAAGTTCCAAACTTAAATGAAGTCAATGAGCTGTGGCTACACTGCAATTGGAACTTTTAAGTACATATGTAGAGCAGTGCTTTCCCAAGCAGTATGCTGTTTCCAGTATGACAAAATCATAAGATATTGATATCAAAGATACAGTTTCAGAGAATTAAATTACATCCTCAGTACNAACACTTTTCTTTCAATAAAGTTCTTTATCATTTAAAATATCAAAAACAATCTTAAAAATGTTCAATGAAAAGGTTGTCATCCACTGCACTTCCCAGCTGATGATCTGGAGAAAGTGTTTGCATTCTCAAGTGTGTACAGTATTCACCTAGTAGTTTACTTGAATATTTTGTTGAGGGTGAATTTCTTATGCTTTTTGTCTTTGTCTTTTTTGTGCTGAATTTTATATCCTTTTAAATAAGGAAGTTTTTCTGCTTAGCATTTATCAAGGGAGTCATGCAGGTTCATTATGCTTTGTTGAAGTGTCTTTTTTTGTTAGAACAGCAGATAACTCTTCAAAACTAGTAATTAAAGTAAATGGCACATATCAATGTCTTCATAAGCTTTGTTTATTTCAGATTGATATTTCTTGTGCAGCTATTTATCCCTTTTGGTAAGGAAGATACCTGTGCTCTTCATTTACTTGTGTAGCTTTGTCGTATTTACTCATTTTTATAAAATATCACTGGAATGTAATGTGATCAGTGATCTTTGAACTGATTTCTCATCTCAGACAATGGTTTGGCAAGTGATCTGTGCAAGTCAGTGGCAAGTGATTGCTGCTTGAATTGGTAGTTTTGCGTATTCAGTATTGCTAAAAAAAAAACTATTGATATGAAACTTCAAGATTTTTACATGTATAACTACAAATCACACTAAAATCACTGGAATAGTTGAGTGTCCTTCTTTAAGGTTGCTCAGACACCTTGTAGAATAAACCCTCCTAGAAACAATGCCTTGGTGCAGCTTTCCAATTACTAAGTTTCAAAAATAGTCCTTCTTATAAAAATGGTTTTCACAGTGAGGTTACTAAGGTGATGAGCTATGTTGGAGCCGTCAGTTTCATCTTCATAATTTTAATAGTTGCTACACAGCTCTTTCAGAGGCAAACATGATGGAAGATATCATGAGTTTAATAGGCTTTTCATTGAAACTATTACTCACAGTTGGCAAGGTATTATTAGTCTGTCAGTAAGTGCTACAGACCTATTAATAAGTGAGTTTACATCAAAGATAAAATTTAGTATTTGTTGCAGGACACTGAAGAACTGTGATAAAATTGACATATTTGAGGAAAAGTAACTTAAACGTATCATTCTGAAACTTCCTCTGGATGTCCATAGGAGATTCTTACTGACACAACCACAACTAGGTTACTGGGATTTCTCATTTCTCCCTAGTCTTCAATGTCCTCGTCTTGTAGACAGGCAACTGAAGTTTAATAGTTTCCTAAGTACAGGAAATCTTTGATGAACAAGGACTTTAACATAGATTGCATAATACTTAATAATAATAATTAGTCTACTTTTAATTGAGTGTGTTGCAAAAATGGTTAATTTTTTTAATTCTACAGGATGAGCTGTAGCTTGAAAATGCTGATCTTCTATTCCTAACTATGTTTTTCAGAAAGGGCGGAAACTTTTGAGATTCACAAGGATCATGAATAAGAGACTTTCTTGACTGATCCCAGCTCTGTCAGGTCCTGTTTGCAACTGTTTGTCTTCAGTGTACTTGCATTTTTTACCCCTTGCTAGGACACTACTGTATTCATGAATCCCTTTTCTGTCACTAGGCCAGGAAACACCTGAATGCAAAAAACCTGGCTAGATTCCACAACTGATAGAAATAACTGCATGCCAGCAACTCATCATAGCATAAAATGAAATGAAAATAAAACACTTGTCCTGGTATGAAAGTTTAATAAGTCTTCTAAGATTACATATTGAGATTTATATTCTCTGCTGAAGTGGATACAAATGTGTCTGACATGCTGTTCCTTGTTCTGGTGATCTTGATAAATGTAGCTAATTGTTCTACTGCTGTTGCCTGTTGTAGGTTGCCTAATAAGTCTTCATAAAATGCCTGTGGTGTTACCCTTTTAGTCTTTAAAAGGATGCTATAAAGTAAAACTATTAGAATCACCCTTTGAGATGACACACTAAAGACTGATAACAGTAAGTAACAGTGATAGGTGAAAGAAGCATTAGAGCCACTAGCAGGAATGACATCAAGAATTTGGGAGCTTTTATTATTTATAAGTTAAAAATGATCAAACTCTAGTGGAAGCTGTCCCTTCCCATGGCAGGGGGATTGCAACTAGATGATCTTTAAGATCCCTTTCAACCCAAATCATTCCATGATGATTCTTCAGGCCAAGAGGTAGATAACAAATCTTTTCTCGTTTCTTCCTTTTCTTCTAGCAATATTCCTAACTGACTTTGCAAGTCCTAGAAGGTTTAAGTGGGAGGGAAAGGAAAATAGCCTAAACAGACTAAGGACTAAAGGTAACATTTGGGTTTTGTTTGTATTTATATAATGTTAAAGCACAGCTGAAAGTCTTTAGTTTTGATTTAACCACGTGGGCACTGTCAGAAAGTTCTCTGAATAAAGGTGTAGTAAAAACAGTTACTATAGATCTATTCTGGGAGTGTTACAAATAGTTGTCTAAGTGGATCCTGATACAGAAAACACAGAAGCAGATCTCAGAATAATTGAACTCTGCTCTTTAGAAAACTGATGATACTTTATCGTCATTAAAAAGGCTCTTTTTGTGTGAATCATGTCAACAGAAGACTGCAAAGGCAAATTAATGCTACTATGCTGGTTGATAGATTGGGAAATTAAAATAATGCATGATAGTTAAATGGATTTTCCAAGGCCTTTGGCCTATGAGGGATTCAGGAGGCTTGATGCAGATAATCAATTACCTGCAAAAGAAACTATTGACTACACAGATTCTATCAGTATATTTCAATAGGAAATCAAGGTTTCCAAGTGAGCCATAAAATTTTTCAAGGAAAAAGCACATGTAAGTAAAGAACCTCATTTGACAGGTTTATTAAGACTACTCAAACCTGTCAATATTTCCTCAGAGAATTTAATGGTAACAACAGTAATTATCTCAGGTAAGTTTTATTTCCTCAAGTTGCTTTCTATTGCATCTAAGTTGATCTCAAGCCTTTAAAAGGATTGTTTTAACAACTAATTATTGTGTTTGGTCTTTCAGGATTTTCTGTAGCTACAATGAACTTAGTTTTTATATAGACATTTTGTATGCATCATTAAGGGCATTAGCCTTAGGATGTACTTAGCTGAGCAGTTAGTCAACATCTCTAAATAGTAAAACATTGACTCTTCAAGGTCATGATGAAGGTATTTTCAATGGCATTACACTCCAGTGCGAACTTTTCTCAAATAAAAGGTGTTGAGCTTATCTTTTCTGTCAATATAGATTTTTTTTTTCTCTATCCATAGATTGACCTTGGTGATTTTACTTTCTGGGAAAACTGGAAAACACTGGAGTGTTTTCTTTACACTGTTTTTACTTCATATATGTCAGCTCCAGAAGTCAAAAAAAAAAGGGACAAAAAAAAAAAAAAGCTACTTTTTAAAGTAACGAAACCTTGCACTGAAAAAAAAAATCTTTAGGAACAGTTCTTTCACTTCTGAAGGGTCTCACTGGATTTGTAGAAGTCACATGTGGACAGACAGATTTTGGCTTCAGATGCAGAAATCTCTAAAACTTTTAGATAAAGAAACAAGAGTCTGAAGATTAGTTATATATATATATATATAACTAACTGGGTGATTTTATCTAGATTGCATCATTCCACATAATATTTGACATTTCCTTTGCACATTCTTGATTTATAAAGCCTGAAAAACACCTCAGGAAGGTGAGAGAATGTTCATCTCCCCATTTTTATACACTTCAAACCTAGGTTATGTTATTCATTCATTTCATGAAAACATTTTCCTCTTTTTGTTCCAAAGTGGTGTACTGTGTTTTTGAACTGTCAGTCAAAACAAAGTGTAAAGACCACATTGCAGGACAAATGGTGCATAAATTGATTTTGTAAATTCTGTCATATCTATGCAAACATAACAAAAAGAAAGTTTCCAAGTGTGGATGGTTTAACACAGCATGGTTCACAAACTGATGGATCAGCTTCTCAGTTACAGCCATCTTCACTATATTGCTTTTGAAAGTTAAAACACAGGATAACTTTTCTTACACTAAAAGTTAATCACATTTCACTACAGAATGGGACAGTACTTGGAAATATGGTAAGTTAAGATGTGCAAATAGGTGCTTTTAGCACTTTTTCATAGCTCTAATTCCAGTGCTGCTCTGTTCAGAAGAGTATAACTATTATTCAAACCCAGGGCTGCCATAGTCACAGGAATGAATATGCATAAGCTCAGTATGAAATAGCTGGGAAGTTCCATATATGCAAAGTTAGTTCCTTGGAATGAATTAACATGTGCAGCTATTCTAGGCACTTAAATATTTCTTTCCATGATAACTTATGTTATATTTACATCAATGAGAGACTTATTTGGATATGCAACCATTTCCCTTAGCTTTAAAAGAAGCCAACAGAAGTGTATTATTTTTTTTTTTTTGATATTATGATTTTATGCCAGGTTGTTCTTAACAAATGCCACTCCACTTTAACAAAATTCAAGCTGTGCATGTAACGTCTTTCATCCATTAAAATGATGGCCTTGACAATACAGTTACTATCACTGTGTTGTCAGACTTAATTGCTCATTTAACATTAGTATGGCCAACTGGCCATGCTAGTAGGATTCATGCATACCTTGAAGAAATTGTCTGCTGTGTTCTCACTAAAGGGGGTCTGAGCACAGGTGCCAATACAACAGCTTGTGACTCCCTGCTCCACAGACTCTGATCCAGAGTATTGGCATCTTGAAAGAATCCTAAAATGCACAGTAAAACTGAACGTTAGAACGACCAGTACAAATAACTATCCTCTTAGTTCTCTCTTCCACAGAGCACGAGATCTGGACTACTGGAGCATCTAGCTCCAAAAATGTTAAAGACAGAAAAAGCCAATTTGCCAATTTTTTTATTTTTTGGTTTTTTTCTCTCTCTCTTTT
>VXAU01003176.1:259825-337647 GCA_013399695.1 Formicarius rufipectus | reverse complement strand
TTTTTTTTTACTATTTAGCTTTGAGAAATTTTATCATTTCAGAGTAAAAGATTAGCAAGGACATAAGTCAGTAGAGTTGATAAGATGCCTAGTGGATACCAGAGATAAACACCTTTATTGTTTATTTATCTTGTAGAGCCTAAATTTTGTCCTTACTGTCTTCTCATTCTACATTTATCTCAGAGCTTCTTAACAGATCAAAAGTTTATTGAAGGTCCATAAGGAGGTACAGTTGCATATCCTTTTTTGACATATCATTAAAACATGTTCACGTACAAAGAACAGAGACAGGAACTGAACAAAATCAATGGCATTCAGTCTAAGCGGAGCCAGAGAACACTGCAGTTTTTAATATCTGAAAGAAGAATGACTTTGAGTGCCACAAGCCTTTCTCAATGGTGCTCTAGGAAAAGTATTTGAGCCCTGAAGCAGTGCTGTTCATGGTATAATGGACTGCAATCTGCTACAGAGAGAAATGCAGTCATCAAGGGACAAAAAAGCTTGTCTTTTTACACTCAACCTCACGGTTTTGAGCAAAATGAAAACTGCATACTAGGGTTTACATTGTGTCATATGACATTATCATTAAAAGCTGAAGCGGGAATCTGGGGAAATCTAAAGGCAACAATTAATGTGTTCTGAAGCTGCTAAACTTGAAACAGAGAAAACTCTCTGGTAGTTGTTAGCTTATTGCCTTTTCACTCTCTGTTACAGCAGGGACAGCTACCTGAGACACTTCAGTGTATGACTGTCTGTTCTAACATGACTTCTATCACCATCATTCAAAGTCCCATGAAAGCATGGAACCATTCCTTATGATGTACTGTAGAGTTGTGAAATCCACATTTAGGAGGCTCTGTGGACTGAAGCAGAGGTAACGAGACAAGGTAGGACTATTTTCACCAAAGCTCAGGGAGTGGAAGATTAATTAGTTGGAGTAGTGTCCCCTTGGACATGACTTTAAAAGACAAAATATGTTGAAATAAGTATCTCAGTTCTACCCTTTATTATCAGTGACCCTGCATAAGTGCCCTAAGGCGTGCATGGAAGATGGTTGCTTAGTGGTCCCAAGTAGTGTAGCTACTTTCTTGCACCATCAGGATATTGCTGACAGTCCTGTTCTTAAGCAAATATGTATTATTTTCCTCAATAATCAAGTAGGTAAAGCCAAAGTATACAGATTACACAGTGTTACATTGTGTTTTGAAGGGATGAGGGTTTAGACTTACCATTGTGCATTGTGATTCATAATGACCTATATATCTTGTGTTTCTGCTGTAGTAAAACCATGGTGACACTGCTGCCATGCAGACCATGGTATTCAAGTAGGACAAGCATCTTGTGTTTTTTCCCAGTGGATGCAAAATTTTTCCACCTCCTGTCTCATGAAGACTTGGTCAGCAGCTGTGCTTCAGATCTAAGCACAGTAGTGAAATTCTTGCATGGTATGCGGAAAACTCACAGACAATGTTGTACTATTAATATTTATACTTTGAGTTTTCTCACTCTTACTATTTCCCCCCCACTCTTCAAGACCTGTCTTTTCACTATGCCAAGTGCAGCAGTGCTTCTCAGGTTGTAGTGCCTCCACACACCCTGGGGCCAGCACAGATAGTGCTAACTGGCAGTAAGCTGAACAAAGTAACCACTTTGGGAGCTGAGATGCAGAGGCATACTTTGCTCAGTTAAGTATTTCCTCCTGTTGGAGATCTGTTGAACTCCTGAAAACTTATTTGCTTTCTCATTATTGGTTTAATTCAATTCCATGGCCTGATTTTTTTTTTTCTGGGAAAGGAAGGCTCTTCCTTACATGCCCCTGTGTGCTTTGGGGACTCTACCAGTTTGTTTACTGCTGGTAGGTAAAAACAAACAACTTCACTCTTATTTTTCCCAATTAAAATATACCATGTTTTTTCATTCCTTTCACTGTTTCATAGATATCTCTTCAAATTTTATTGCTTCTCATTTTTATTACTAAATTTGCAGTACTCTCATGTTTTTCTTTCAAAAAAATAATCTGGCAAATCATAGAAATTTTCAGGTTGGAAAAGACCTCTAAGGTTATCAAGTCCAACCATTAATGCAGCACTACCAAGTCCACCACTAAACTTTGTCCCTAGGTGCCTCATTTACGCAACCTTTAAATACCTCCAGAGATGGAAACTCAACCATTTAACTAAGCAGCCTATCCCAGCGCTTAATAACCCTTTCAGCGAAGTATTTTTCCTAATAGCCAATCTCAACATCCCCAGCACAACTTGAGACCATTTCCCCTCCTCCTGTCACTTGTTTCTTGGAAGAAAAGACCAACTTCCAGCTCACTGCAACCTCCTTTCAAGTGGTTGTATTGAGTGATAATTTTTCCACTGAGACTCCTTTTCTCACCTCCCTCAGCCACTCCTCTTAAGACTTGTGCTCTAGATCCTTCATCAGCTCATTGCTCCAGTACCTCAATGTCCTTCTTGTCATGAGAGGCCCCAAACTGGACACAATATTTGAGGTGTGGCCTCACCAGCACCAAGTACAGAGAGATGATCATTGCCCTGGGCCTGCTGGCCACACTATTGCTGATATAAGCCAAGATGTCTATGTTTGAGGACCTGTGAATTCCATTTACAGCATGGTTGATTGCTTTTTCTGGAACAGAAGAGACCTTGGCAGGACTTAAAATGAGACTCTTTATCACTCGCTCCTTCTGAAACCCTAAATTAGTGTACACTTAAATAAGCTGTTAAACTCCTTTGGGACTGCAATAGTATAATTTATCTCTGCAAATTTCTACTCTGAATAGGATGCTTCTATATTATCATGCAAAAAAATAGGTAGTTAGTAACCGAAACACAACCTAACTGCTACTGGGTATTAATGCTTTTGTTCTACCACAGCTTCTATAATGCTGCATTAACGTATTTGTTGGGTGAATATTTAGGATGAGAAGCTTGATCCACACTAGCATAAAACCAAAAAATTCCCGGATAAATTTAAAAAATTTAAGTTTTGTGTTTGCCTCTAAGATATTAAAAGTCTAGTGCACCAAATGTGTTTCAAATTTTCAAAACTGTCAGCATATCCCCCCTCTAAATCTACTATTCCATGGACTTTATGCAAATGCAGTTTCCTTCACAAAAAACACTTTCCATGGAGGTTGAGTTTCTTCAACATGGAATTTGGCAGCATATCCAGTTGCCCTGCACAACACTCCATAGTAAGTGGAAGAACAGTTTGTACAGTGGGTAGTTCTTACAAGAAGCTGTAACATCTAACTTGATCTAAGATGATGCTGGCAAGAAAAGCAAGAGTTAAGGACACCAGGTAGTGTTTGGGTTTAAGAATGACTAGGATACACTTTTCTGAGTTAACAGGAGATCACATGGCCTCCAAACAACCTTTGTAATCCAAATATCTCTGTTTCAAAACTAGTGTTCCATCTGTTGGTCTGCTGCAAGCATTCATGTAAATACCTTGAATGCATTCTCATATGCAATTAGAATTCTGGCAGACAGTTCTTAGGGTGTTTTCCTCTTTTTCTGAGCTTAATGTTGTACTCGGAAGTGTTAAACAACTAAAAAGTGTAGATGTCCTCTACCGGATACTGTTGCACACTTACAACAAACAGGAGAGCTATTTGCATCCTGCCTGTTATGTAGCGTTGTCTAAACAGTCCTGAAAGCAATCAAAAGTGCCAAAAAGTGCCACTGCTGTATGTCAACCCTCAATATGCATATTCCATAGCATGGGGTAAGCTTCAGAGATTTTATTTGTTCTAAAGTATTTCCATTAAGATAAATAAATTTTGTATCAACAATCAATTGAAAGTAAGTTTTTTAAATTATTGGTGATAAGAACACACATACTTTGCTTCTCTGGTGACTACTTGTCTGAAGGATTAACATAGCTTTCTATGCAAATTTTTGTCTTTAGCTTTTCAGCAGTCAAAGCCTGTCATGTGTGGAATGCTCAAAACAAAATCCACACAATGGCATAGCATTTCTTATGAAACATTTTTCTCTTTCCTTGGCTTTTAGTACTTGATAGGGACTGATGGATTTACGTGTGAAGTAAGTGGAAGAAGCAATGTGTCGGATCCCTTGAGCTCTTGCTATGAAAAATAGGTGATTGTGAGCTCTCAATAAGATCTTCTGTAGTAATTAAGTGTTTCTAACTTTATCCACCACATCACAGAGTCTGTACTCTATGGAATTAAACATCTCAGCCCATTAGCTGACACCTTGGAGTAAATCAAGATGCCAAAAGGCTGTTATGTGTAATCCTTGATTTCCTATCATCTACATCCCAAGGTTATTGAATCAGCCAGCAGATGAATTTTAGTCCATGATCTTTTGGCATGATTCCAAATAGTGCAATATCTGAGATAATTTGCAAGGCATTTGTGCTTTTTAAATAGGAGGGAAAATTCTCCAAACAGCTTCAAATTAGCTGAAAAACAGAAGGAAGCAAAGTCATGAATTATTTACAAGAAAACACATGCTCCCTCCTATTCTTTTTTGCACAAATTTGTAAAACATCTTTTTTTCACACATTTGGAAGGCCTAAGAAAAACAGGATTGCTGCAAATGTGCATACATCTAGATATATATAGGCTGCCAGGTGTTGCAGAGTGAAAAGTCTGATAAGATGCATCACAGAATGTGCACATTATGATTACATGTTTAGTATTGATGTTTTTCTAATGCTACTGAATTGTGCCTGAACCAGTGAGTGTATACTGAAGGAATTGTACATAAGTATACAGGTTAGCATGTAATGGTTTGGTCAAAAAAGTGCTAACTATCATTATGTCTGGATATCATTTTCTCATTTTCCATTCCCTTTTGTGAGGGAAAAGCATTATGTGATTTCTCATCTGGGTAAGAGTTTTTTATAAGTGCTAAATAATTTAAAGTCCCTTAGGGACTTAGATCTAAAATTCAGTGCATTTCAAAGAACACTTAAACATTGAAAGGGGCACTGTAAAAAACACCAAAGTCACAAATTCTCCTAGGGAACTGAAAGCATCACTTCCTCTTGCATCGAGGTTCCTGACTTATTTTTTCCTGTTGTTGATGAACTTAGTCTCAAAACATGTATCTTAAAATATGTCCACATAAGAAAATGTTATAGTCACCTGAATTATCTGTGGGACAGAGAACATGAAATGAGCCACAACATGAAATGAGCCACAACATGAGATCATACAGAGAAACTGGCCTGGAGCCTTGAAGCTGTGTAACTCCCGTGTTGATTAGCTCTGTATTCCAGCAGGGTGTTCTTGGGGCCTGTGTTACTAGTTAAGAGTTCCCAAGCCAGTTCATTTGGCACCAAAATAGAGCCACTTGTTGATGCTCAGCTCAAGCTGTAAATATTCCTGCTAGGCATCTTTGAGAATTTTACTTTTAATCCCTGTGCTGCAGTTGCCTGTCTGTAAAACAGAAGTAGAAAAAAATCACTAGTACACCTTATCCTTTGTTAACCATTCTGACATCTATTAATGAAGAATTTATGTAAATAAAAAACAATGTTAGAAACCATCCCCTCCCTTTAAAAAAAAATGCATTGTAGCCATATTTACCAAATTTTCCCAGAGAAGCCCAAGATCTATCATCAGTTTTCAGAAGATTTGCCTTCAGCGAACACTTAGATTTTTCTGCTTCTTTTGTGATGACCTTGTTGGGTGTGCCAGTGATTACAATTATTCTAGTAATGACACCCTGTAAGTGACATCCTAGAGTTCTCAAAGCTTGCTGTCATAGCCAGCAGCTATTATAGCACAAGTGCCACGTGTTAGCTTTCCTGAGGGAAGTGTCAGTCGAGTTCCCTTCTTGCACTTTTCTGTTTCACCTTAGATATGTGCATGCACATGTGCGCACACAACTTCTGTGAATTGAAAAAAACAGCCCTTTCTGTTAGGTGCCCCAGAAGAATTTCACGGTGGAATTCCAGCACAGATAATAAAGCAAGCTTTCTATTTCCCTATCTGTGGTGGCCACCTACCCCACCTGTTTATTGTTGTTTTCATCTGGCTCAGGGAAATGCAGGTACCCGGTTACCAGTTGGAATCATACATGCTGCAGCTGCCAGCTGCTTTGCTAAACCTTGGAAAGCTGTTTCCAATGTATTGGTAAGCATTTGTTATGATAGAAGTGTTGACATAATTACAACATGAAACAAGCTAAAAGTGTCAATTTACATCAAGAACAAGAGTCAAAAGCT
This sequence comes from Formicarius rufipectus, assembly GCA_013399695.1. Classification (NCBI taxonomy): domain Eukaryota; kingdom Metazoa; phylum Chordata; class Aves; order Passeriformes; family Formicariidae; genus Formicarius; species Formicarius rufipectus. The sequence goes on along the minus strand of VXAU01003176.1, from coordinate 331,437 downwards.
TTTGTAGAAAAAAAGTTAAAAAGAACAAAAACACCTTTGTGATGCTTTGAGTCTTCCTATCTTGTATTAAACTGAAACAGTAAGCGGTACTTGGGAAAAACAGATTTCACATTCCATGGCAGAGCAAAAATATTCTGTAATATTTGAAATTGCATTGAATTTTTCAAAGCAAATATCAGAGTAAAAAGTCCTTAATTTCCGTGTTCTGTGGATCACTATAGATAAAAAGTAATTGCTAACCTTGTTCTGCAGAAGAGTTGGCAGAAATAATGACTTATCTTTTTTACAAGTAAGATTGTTTGTATGAAGTAATTGTTATGTATCAACCTGCTTCTGCATGAAAATAATTACCACCTTATTAAGGTGTGAATAATATCTATATTAAGTAAATAAACCAATGCCTGGAAAGCTTTTCAATACTGTTACATATTTGTGTAGAATTAGGATGTTTTATTAGTTTGTCATCATCTTAGAAGAATGTTAATGCTTTCAGTAGCTGCTGAAGACAGATATGTATTTATACAGTGCTCCTACAAAAAGGTTATATGGGTGTTTATTCACTTATTCATGACTTTAAACAAATCTAGAAACAAATGGTTAAAGAAAACCTACATGGAGGTTATGTGGTTGTTCTTTCAGGGAGGAAACATTGGCAGCTGTAAAAGAACTTGAGCAGGTACCAAAAAATTAATTTCAAGATGTGTCAGGTTAAATATGAAGTAAAGACTTCCATTTAGTAGAAATGGAATAAGTGGCTTCTATGAAAAATATACAAGACAATAGATTTTTAACTGGGAATAATTTCTAGGCCTTCTGATTCAGTTTTGTGTACCTTGAATACATTTTATCCTAATCTACATTGGTAGATTGCCATGATTTCCACCTGTGCTTTCAAGCAGATAAATTTATTTCCGTTTAAGCACTAAAAGGGAGACAATGTTGAAAGTAAAATTGTTGAGAGAAAATGCAACACTGTTGTGTTGCTTCTGGAGGAGTGTGAAGCATTCCTCAATTCAAAATAATATTCTGCTTTGGAATAGAGCAGAAAATTTCATAAGATCAAAACTGTATTACTTTGCATAAGCTACATATGTGTTGTGGCTTAGCCCCAGCTGGCAATGAAGCAACACAGACACTTTATCACTCCTCATCACTAGGATCTGGGAGAAAATCAAAAGGGTAAAAATTAGAGAACTCATGGGTTGAGATAAAGACATTTTAATAGGGAAAGAAGAAGCCACACACACAAGCAAAGCAAAATAAGGAATCTGCTTACTGCTTTCCATAGGCAGGCAGGTGTTCATCCATCTTCAGGAGCACAGGGTCCCATCACTACGATTCTGTCATGCGTAAAGGTTATTTGGGAAGAAAAACACCATTACTCCAAATGTCTTCTTCCCTCTTTTCCCACAGTTTTATATACTGAGCATGATGTCATATGGTATGGAATAGGGTATTTGGTCTGTCGGGGTCAGCTGTTGCAGCTATGTCTCCATCATCTTTCATGTACCCCAAGCCTCCTTGGTAGTACAAAAAGCAGAAAAGGCCTTGGCTCTGTGTAAGCCCTGCTCAGCAATAACAAAAACATCTCTCTATTATCAACCCTGTGTTCATCCAAAACATGTTCCCTGGGAAGAAAGTTAACTCTATCCCAGCACAATATTCTTGCCTTGGACATGTGATGAGAACCACTCTTAGAATAAAATTAAACAGAGGTATTGGTCCTTCATCATAGAATCTGTTAAGGAAACTTCCCTTTCTGACCATTCAGGAGCACTCTGGCAGTCACACTCCCACCACCACACTTTCACTGCCGGGGCTGAAACTGCTTCACAGCGTGTGCAGTCCAGGGACACAACAGGTGCCCCACTTGACTCCCTGCACATGCCACTCTCACAGTCAGACAGGGTTTCTTTACCAGCTTGACCCTGGGTTTCCTATAGCAGGGTCTCAGATATCTTGTTTCTTAAAGCAATTTATTCACAGTGTGGTAATACAGACACAGCTCAAACAGGGGCCTCTGAGGAGTGACCTCGAACAAAAGAATCCCTGGGCTTTTATACCCTCACAGGATAAGCACACCAAAGTCTTGACTCTTTCTCTTGATTTGTTGGCTTCTGCTGTGTCTCCCACAGTCCACGCCAGAGGTCCCTGTGCCCTTCATTATGCAAAGGGACAGAGACAGTTCACAGCCTCTTGCCTGGAGCTTCTACCAACAGAAAAATGTACAGTCACCAACATTTATAAAACTAACCAGTCAGATGGAAAAACACATGCTAAAATAACATACCCTAGTTTCTTCACTTTGGGGATAAAAGCTGCGAGGAGGTAAAATTCAACAGATGTTCAGTGTTCCTTTTAGAGTCATACTTCAGCATGTGTGCAAGTAAAAACAGCATTTCAAAATTTTCTGGAAAAAAGAAAAGTCTGTTCTCCTGACCAAAACATTTCAGGCTCTTTACACCACTCATGTAGCATAATACATTATCAAAGTATTTGAAATAAGTAATTTCAAAATAACAGCATGACCAGTCAAGGATGGTTTTTGTTTGTTTTTCTCAGAACAAATTTTTTACATTATTGATTCCATTTTGCAGAACAGGTAGTTGACTTAAGTAAGAGTATATACTCTAATAACATGATTTCCTCAAAGTGTTAACACTCAGCTCCACCAAACATTATAGAAACTCAAATATTGTAGCAGGCGCTGTCAAGAAAGGAAGAAGCTACAAGGAGTGAGTATTTCAACATGTTGTTATTAGATGAAACTGTTTGGAATGATTGTGGGATCAACATTGTTTGAGTATAAGTAGAGGAAGAATCAAATTATAAAAAGTCTTAAACTCGTTCTTGAAATGCTCATGGGCTTCAGAATACCAGCTTTCTCTCTTTCTTTTTTTTTTTTTTTTCATGTAAATCACATAACAAAGGCAGATTTCGTCTATTTTTTTTTTCTGATATGGTATCAGTGGATACAAACACATGAACACAGGATTCTGTCAATATATTTAAAAAAAAATTTTCCATGAGTATGGATTGTTTTTCCAACTTAAAATAGGCAAAAAATTAAATGAATTCTGGAAATATCAGATAATAAAGTCTGAAATAACTTCTGAAAATATTAGCTTTGGGGTGATTGATTGAGGAAGAAATAGATGAAAGAAATGTGTTATGATTTCTCATGTTGTAAATTTTTTAAAACTCAGTACTGGAAAACTAGTGTAACAGGTATCAGTATTAGACCTTAAACTTGTAAACCTCATTCCTTTTCTCATACACTGGTTTATGTATCAGATTTTGGTGTGAGAAAGGGATGGCGGGTTTCAGTTCTATTCCTTCCACTCTTAGCATGGGCCTTCTAATAGGGTCTGGGTAGCTTCTCAGCCTAATATCAGGTCCTGATCACACATAGAGATTCTCTTCTTTTCAGAGCACTAGGGTAGCCTGAACTGTAAAACCTTGACCAAATAAGCAATGCTAAGAAATCCTGTTTCTTTTGCATGCAAAGCTGCTTAAATGACTGTACATTCTTTTTTTGCTGACAAAATCTAATCCAAATCTGAGTTGAAGGGTTTTAGCTCTGTAAGGCATATACAATAGCACCATGTTCATCATGGTATAAACATTGATGTAGTTAAGCATCATGCAAATTTGCGAGTGATATCATGTTGCTCACACAGCTGTTTTCAGACATTGAGAACAACTAGCTTCCTTACGTGTGCAACTGTCAACTAACTAGGGTTGTCTATCTGTCTTCTGATGGAAGAAATTAAGTAAAGTAGTTTAAGCGTGTGTGCTTTATTTTTCTCCAGGAGTTGGTTTGGGTTTTTTTCTTAACACTTCTGACAAAAATGCAAGAATTCTGATATTTTCATCTTTTTGGAAATACATTGTATACTTAGCTCTTTCCCAGATGATTTCACATCTGCTCACTTGAAATATTCTGTATGGTAAAACAGACTGCTGTTTGTGTATTTACCATGGCACCCTTCAGTGCAGTGTATGTCAACTGGCTTTTTCTCTCCAGTCTGCAAAAAAATATTCTTTTGAGATAGTGTCTGAAATTAACCTCTATGTATTGTTACGGTTTTCTTTTTCTTTTCCTTTTTTTTTTTTCCCCCCCATTTTGTTTTTTTTTGTTGTATTTTTTTTGTTTTGTTTGTTTGTTTGTTTGTTGCAGGGGTTTTTTAAATTTATTTTTTATAATATCTAAAAATGGAACGGTATAGAACACTGACCCTTTTGTTCATTGTAGACCTGCATTTTTGAATGAAGCACTTGATTGATCATTTGTTTGTTTATTTGCTGATGATTGTTATCTAATGGGGCTAACAGTTTCCTAATTAACTGGATATTATGCTTTCCCATTTCATATATTATTATTCTATATCACTTACTATTTGTCAGGTAACTTCTGAAGGTAACTTCAGAAGGTAACTTCTAATTAAACAGTTTAAAGCAAAAGGCCTTATTGTTTTTTCACTCTTTTGTTGGCTTTACTAATTTGATATAAAATTTTAAAATACCATTCCATAATAATACATTGTTTTTTGCTTGAAGACTTGAACAGGTAGAAGGAAGGTCATCTTCATGGAATGATAAAGAAACGAAGTCTGGAGTTAGTTAAAACAAGCCTTACACTCTATTACTTATGTAAGTGGAAATTGTGTCTCTGGTCTTCAGCCACCTGAGCAGGAATTTCACTAAAGATCTAACCAGGTAAAATAATTTCAGCAAAGTGAACAATCCAAAACGGATCAGTTACAAGTGTGTGATTACCATTGTTACTTATGGCTGGCAACAAACTGGTAGCTAAAAGATATACCATAATTTATAAGTCCAACATTGACAAATGCTTACAGGTCAAAACTAGTAAAACTTGTCTTTTTATTCTGAAACCTAATAACAATAGCAAAAAATCCCATTATAGACCTGTCAGTCATAAAAAGATGCATTATGTTGAAGTGATGTAAAAACACAAATAAAAACATTCAATAGTAGCCACAGATAATGAAAATGTCTTCTGCCCATATAGAAGCCCTTTCTGTCTCACACATGTCTTTGTAAATGAAAACATATTTAAGAGGTGGGATATTTATTAAGGAAGCAAGTTAAAGAAAATGACTTTTCAGTTTGATGGAAGATGTTATTTGTGAAACAAAACCAAAACACAATATATATAGCAAGTAAGACTAACTCAGGAAGGGCCCACCTTGCATGGATAATTCGTATATTGTATATGCATAATAGATATATTTGTTCTAGTTGAAGTAAATAACTTGTTATCATTCTGGACTAAAAGATGACGACGACTGAACATGAGGAAATGGCTATATGGAATATGTCTTCTACAATATTCACCAAAACCAGCTTTCTGTGAGAAAGAAATTATATTGTTCAATACGACTTAACTGTTATAATCTTGGAAAGAAAAGAGTTTTTCCTATGTGAAGGTACTGTGGAGTTTGTCCCAGCTTTACCACAGAAGGGCAGGTCATTCAGTCACTTGCTGGAGTGTTTGAACATTAGTTATCTATTGCCTCTTTGATGTATGAAGCTGAGGTCAAGCTGGTCCTAAGCCTTGACTTTTGGGTCACTAGTAGTACTTAAATGGATTGTCAGACTTGCTTCTTCCAAAAAATGAAAAGACAAATGAGAACCAATTGTTGTAGACCAATTTTCAGTTTGTATGCAAGTCTGATGTACAAATTTTTCACTTGTTTACAAATTTATAGAGAACCTGCATCTCCATTAAAAATCTGAAGCTCAGCTGAGCAAATCTATTGATTTTATCACAAGGCTACCCTTTATGTATTCTCTAGATCTAATGGTTTATCAAAATCAATCATATAGTTTTTGTCAGTATGAAAGAACTATGTACAAAGAACAAAAGAAAGAAGAGAAACTTTGTTAACAGAACTCAGTTTGTGTCTTTAAAAATAACAAACAAACAAACAGCCCATTCATTGTATTTATGATTGACCCAGCCAGCAATTTCAACAAGAAGTAGTATGAGCAGATGGCTATTAGAAATTGAAAAACACCTTAAGACTAAAATCTTACCTGAATATGGCAAAAAAACCCTGGGTTAGTTTTTTAAAAAATACTTTCCAGGAACCAGTTCCAGGGGCTGTGAGCAGAGTGTCAGTTACAGCCAAGCAAACCCAAACAGTGCACAAAACACAGAAATACAGATCTTGATGGTCAGAAGGAATAACAAAAATAATTTATTAAAATATTTCAATATTTTCTTGTTAAGTTACACGCTGAGCACAATACTGCAAAAGTAATTGTATTTCTAATTTTTACCTATTTTTCCATGAAGGGAGGCATCACAAACATGTTTTACCTAAGCCTTCTCCCAGAGTAAGGAATTCATACCATCACACAGCTTACTTCTGAACAGGTGTGTGCTGAAGAGCAAACCTACCTTGAATTTTGTCTGTCATTAACTGTGTGAGGCAACCTCAACTGAGACTGAATCAGTGAGAGGACAGTTATGCCTCTGACCGGTCTGGCATGACCTGAAGTGAGAGAAGGGGAAATCACTTCATCACAAAGGTGTCAGCAGTCCCTCCCTCCAGGAAGTCGCCACTGTGGTACTTTCCCTATGCAAAACTCCCTATGGTCAGGGGAGATATGAAAGGAAGAGAAACTAGGTCTCGAGTAACCAATCAAATATCAGGATAAATCAGGGAATTTTTCTTAAAGATAAACAAATAAATTCTGCTAAAGGAAGTTTGCTAAAAGAAGAGCAGGTAGGTGAATTATGGGTAAATCATATGGGAGAAAGAATGGACTTTCGAATACATATTTCATATAATGAGTGCCAAGTAGGTAAGAGTTGCCACACATATAGATCCATATTTCTTTATTTTTAAATATTCTGTTGAGTAGGTCTGTGTTCTGTGAGTTATGCTTAAAGATACTTGAAAACCTTTGCTCCTGAAAGTTAAAGATTAATAAATAACTTGAGACAAGATTTTAATATTTTTCTCCTCTGCACTTCTTTTTTCTGTTTTGTTTGTTTTTGTTTTGTTTGTTTTTGTTTTGTTTGTTTGTTTTTGTTTTGGTTTGGTTTTAATTATTATTAGATGAATATTATCACAAAAATACAATAACATCAATAATTAAAAAATGCCTGTGATACTTACGAGTTTTCACTCAGTGAATAGTGGAAACGTATCAGCTAAATTCAAAGATGATACCAATACAGGGGAAAGCTGTGTCCATTCCCCACAGAAGCAGCAATTCTGACCTCCCAGGAATTCTGTGTAACTGAAGCCTGCTATGGATGAAGATTTTGTGTAGTAAAAGCAAATACTACATGATGAGTCGGTGGATCTGGATTGAGTTTTGTGAAATGTATAATTTCCTTGGATGTCAGTGAGAGATCAATGCACAAGGTGCATTGGGTTGATGAACAAGATGAATATGCCAACTTTAAATGTAAATGAAATGATGAAGCCTGGATTGTGCTGTCACTTTAATGTTTTTCACACAATCAGGTGAGAACATCAGCCTCATGTCTCAGGTTAAATCTTTTTCAAAAACCTGCATCTGATTTACATAGGGTAGAATATATTAATTCTAGTAGCTATTTAACTTGCTAGAGCTTAAAATCCTCAGCTCACCTTTTCATTTTAAATACCTTAGCTTGCCCATTTTAACAAAGAATTTGTAAAGAAAACAGCATACTAGCAATGAAAAGTATTTCTATCTCTGAAGAACCAAAAGTACTCATTTTTGCTCTGCATGACATTTTGACATTAATAGGATGGAGATTCTATGTAAGGTGATATAAATAGTGATGAATTGTCTCCTGCCTCTGTGTAGATATCAATCATCATGACCAAATATTATGGATCAGTTTGTTTCAGGTACACATACTGCATGTTATGAATGGATTCTCATTTAAAAGATTTCAATAGTCTGTGTTTATACTGCAAAAGAGGATGTTTTTTTACACTATTTGAGTTCCAAGTGCTGGCTTGGTGAATCATAATTACTGCTCTCATTGATAAATCAACATCAGGCTAGCATTAATTTAAAATACAGGCTTCATTATACATTATTGACTTTTTTGAGAAATGCACCTGAGGGGCAGGGCCCTGAGCAGATCCACCTTCTCCTGAGGGCCTGGCAGAAGAACAATCCAGAGACCCAGAGCTGCTCCCGCTCCCTTTCTCCTGGTGGTTTGGGTGAGGCTCCACAGCAGCACTTTGGGGAGCCTTGGGACTGGGTTGACCCCCATCCCATGGGAGATGACCTAGGATGAGTGTCTAGTGCTCCCATTCCTGCTGCCTCACAGCTGAGTCACTGAAGGGTCCTGGCTCCTGATCTGGACTTCAAATACATCTGAGACCAACAGAATTGCTCCCAAAATATATGAGGATTCTTATTTGGCAGATGAAAGAAATTAAGAAAGAGCCTTAGATCTCAAATATGTATTTTGATAATAGTGTTAAATGTCTCTAGACATTTTACAACTCCTAAGTTTACTGAGACATACAGGTACATTGCAAAATGGGCTTTAAAACATTTTCTTCGTACTCCTGAAGTCTGTCTGTATGTATGGTGTGCATCAGGCTTCTTCATTTTGCCATGTCAGTTTTAATCCTAGTACGGCAATGAAAGTGGTGTGGGAAAATACTTTAGGATCTCGGAATAATTCTGAAAAGAAACCTAAAAACCCTGATTGTTTTCTTCTACTACAACTAATCAGGGCTAGGCTGACCCATCAACTGTATGGCTACAAATCCCATGAATGTGTCTGGAAATCCCAGATCAGCAGCTAAGAGAGGACCTGATTTCCTGCCACAAACTGGGGCTGAAAATGCCAAAGATGAGAAATGTATAGAGACCTTTAGCTCCAGAATTCTGCATTGAATTTGCTCAAGCAGTGGGAAGGAAGCAGCAGCTATCTGAAACCTTTCTACAGTTATTCCTAACATGCATTGTGCAGCACTGTATGCCATTATAGAAGCATAGGTATCAATTTTAAGTGTACCTCAGACAACTCAAAATTACATTTGTCATGATACATAAAAAGGGGAAGTGAGAATGGGGATCTAATCTAGCTGCAGTTTAAAAAGCAGGTATGTCCCAGGAGGTCTTTGCCATATGAATATTAAGTTGATTTCTGTTTCCAAAAATGCCCCATGTTCTCTTACTGACTAAGTCTGTCTATGCTGACTTAGCTGTTGCAGTCTTATGTATGCACAGAAGCCAAGCACTGCAATATTACCAATTCAGAGATGGTTTACCCATACTGCCATCTACAGAATGTTACACAGATCAGCAAATTATGACATGTTACGCCAACAGATGTTGTGTTCTTTATCTCTCTCTTTTTTTTTTTTTTTTAAAGTGCATGTAACTCATGTTAGTATTTGCTTTTTACATGGATTTACAAAGGCAAACTACAACACTGTACTGTGAACAACTTATCCAATGTTACTCTCTAGCAGTCCTACAGCTCATTTCATTTTATTTAAATCTCTCTTGTGGCTGGTGTGCATTTTACTGTACCTTTCTCAGTTTTCTTTTGTTACATCAGGTCATACACACAGTCTGTTAGCTCTACCGCACAGGACTGTCAGAATGCAGCTCCAGGGTTCACTGGAACTCACTCATTGCTGCCTGTCTGGTTAGTTATTCCATGCAGATTCAAGGGAAACTCGCTTTAGTTTATTTGTGGTGATACAATACTGACATATGTGGCCAGTTTACTGAGTAGATGAGAAACTCCAGCATCCAGCTAAGTGCCTTTTTAGCGTTTGGCTGGTAGTCACCGCTCTGCTGCTGTTCCATTCAGGACCCAGGCAACATTTAGAGTAGAAGAAAAAGCTTCAAGCTGTTTCATTCAAAGTACTGCACTAGGGAAGGAATAGCAAATCATGTAAGCTCATCAGCAAGTGCTGGCAGTTATATGAGAGATAAAAGAGACTGAAAAGTATTGTGTAAGTTCCAGAATTCTCTAAATATACTATAAAAATACACCACTTGTCATTCTTAATGATTCTCTGCTGCCACTTACGGTGTTTGGAGCTCCATTTACAGGTTTTTTTTTTCATTTTGAAAACATTTCAGTCTTGGCATAAATTGAGTAGATCAGAGTTCCCATTTCAAACTTCTGAACAGAAACTTCCATGGTTTGGATGGTTTTTGCAATTCACTTCTGCAAGATTTTTTCCCAGGCACATAATATGTTGTATTGATGGTATACAAAACCTTGACTTCTGTAAATAAGTTAGCCACAGGAGGAACTGCTATATTCTCCTGTTTGAATGATTCATGCACATACAGCAGTAGGAGTTAACATACTACACAGAATCTTAGAGAAGTAGCCTGTATTGTTGGCACAACAATGGGATGCAGTGCCTAGCATTGAAAAATAATGAGATTTCCTATGAGCTCAATACATATAGTAAGCCCTTGGGATTCAGTCAAAGCTTGAAAAGTAGACAACAGATTATGAGAAAAAAGAAAGTTGAAGATAAACTTTTAAGATCATTCTTCAAAAAAGTGCTTAATTTTGAGCATTTACAATATATCCTCCAGAGAACAGTTCAAACATTATTTTTAATATTCAGGAAGTATTACCTCCATCCTGATCCATCGTTCTGCCCTGATCTTTTCAAAGGCTGCAGGATTTCTTTCTGTCCCTCAAGAATAAATAAAAGAAATGAAAACAAAACCTCCCCTGACTCTATTCCTCTTCTTAGATATCTTACCAGCAGTCATTTTTTGAAGTATATATTATCAGTCTCTCATTTTAGAAATGAGGGAAGTTGTTCTCATGAAGACATTCATATTTTGTCTTGCAAAGAATGTCAGCCTTCAAAAATTCTAACAAACCAGTGTCTTACAGGGATATATAAGAAAATCTACTGCACTCAATAAAGAGCTTGACACTGACTTCAGAGGGGGTCTCATGTGGACCAAGGCCCATAGCTGATCTGCTGTGAATGGGTGAGAGTGGTTGGAAGGCAGAAACTTGTCTGAACAGGCAATCAAAACTGAAATGCCACTATTTTTGTATTAAATGTGTCTGACCTCACCTTGACATCCAACACCTGAAGCTGTGTTGGTGCTAGAAGAGATAAATCAGAGACTGAGTGCATGCCAGAGTAAACAAAAGGTGTATGGGCTACCTGTTGTTTTAGTAATGCTTAAAGGTATCAAACAACCGTATGCTGTAACAGGTCAGATAGATATGAAGGGCAAAGATTTTCTGTTATGGGAATGGGTTTTCTTAAGTTTTCAGTTTTCCAAATCCATCACTACATACCCTGAGATGCTTTCCAAGGTCTGCCACAAAGGCAGGTTGAGGCTTTGGGAGCTCTTGGGAAAAGATCCAGATGTTATATATGTTCCTTTGTCTAATGTTCAACTAACCCAATTGCAAATTCATAGTTTTGGTTTTCAGCTAGCCACTGCTGACTACAGAGGTCAATTTTCTGTTCACATTCCATCTATTCCTTTTTTGCAGCTGTTAGCACTGACTCAACCAGAGCTAACCTCTAATTATTCACCTGTTCCACTGACAGATGCTAGAACAGTTTTCACAGACGGTTCTGGAAAAACATTTAAGGCAGTAGTCACCTGGTTTAAAGTAGGAAAATGGATATTTGACTCACACAAGGATCTGGTGTTAAGTGGATTCCATCACACCTGGTAAAGTTGTACAACAGTGAATAACTCATCATGACCTGCACCATCATCATCTTTATCCTCATCCATCCGGTCATCAGAGCATATCAGACTTCCCCCGCAACTCCTTTGGTTCCAGATTGGATCCCAGTTAATCATGGGAACACATGGTCTGATGTAGATAAGTCTTTAAAAGTTGATTCATTGTGTCTTTCTGTTTCAGATCCCTCTAACCCGTTCAAAACATGTTTAACTGGAATTCCCTGGTCCCCTCAAAAGTGGTCTGGATTCAAGGAAAATATTTGTGTTGTTTTTGCTTTTAGGTTTGTTTGTGTTGTTAATCCTTCTCTGTGTCATTCCATGTGTAGTTAAATGTTTACAGTCTTTTGTTCTGCGCAACACTGCTCATGTAAATGTCTCACTAATTAATAAAAACGGAGCAGTTGTGGGACGACACTCAAGCTATGAAGATTGGAAGAGACAGATGAAGCAAGAAGACCAAGACAACAGACACCAGGAATTTGCTAAATTAGAGATCTTTTAGAAATTGCGTTATTTGTATGGGTTCTCCTTTAATATGTACTCCCATCAAGTGAAACTGTTACCTGAGCTGGACTGCCCAGCCAGCCCCGCCCCTTGTATTCCTGAATATACATCCCCATGAATGTATCCCCTGTCTTATCTCCTTCTCCCTGGGGGCCTGCCTGTCTGCGACCCTTCCCTTCCCCCATTGGCTAACCGGGTTCCCTAGCCACCCCCACTTCCTGAGGGCTATATACCTCCTCATTACTTTGAATAAAGTGCTTGCCTCTGCACCACCCAGTCTGAAAGGACCCACATGTGATCTGTACCATCTCCAGCACAGGGGTTTTCCAGCACCGGCCTCGGGCCAGAGGCTGTGAGGAGATGGTTCCCACGGTCAAAACCCTGTCAAATGTGAAATAATTAAACAAATTTTTCTGTTCCCTGTTTTTACTCTCTCTAAAAGAGGTAGTACAGGGGTACACTTTGAGAAGAAAGTGTTCTTCTCATGCTTTGAGCAGCTGAAGTGAGTGCATATCCCTCCCAATGTTTGCAGCACTCCAAGACATGCTTGTAGCTACACCTAACAGGATTGTGGAAAGAACCATGGGCTAAATTGTCTAGAGACCAGAGCAGCATCCTCTGCAAGTTTAATCTGACCTTACTCTAATTAGATAATTTTTTATCAGCTGAAGATCAAGGAAAGCAAAAAGAATAATTTATTTATCCAAACACTAATTCATCACAAAGAGACCTTCCAAGTGGAAAACTGTTAGGAAAAAATCTGTATTATTTTTTTTTTAATGTTGTTTATATTTAATTATATATGTTTGGAGAAAAAAAATCAGAAAATCCGTATTTTACAAGCAGTAGAGGAATCATAATAATAGAGTGCTCCTAAAAAGTTACATGGCAAAGTTCAGATCCCCTGCAAAGGCAGAAAAGCCCTGAGATAAGATAAACAGCAAAAATAGGAACAGATCTCTTTCTTCTGTAATTTCTGTTAATTTTTACATGTATTTTCTGTGCCTCAATTTTTGAAGTTTCTTTAAAAACTTCTTGTGTTGTTTACCTGTGCTTCTTGATTTGAAGAATGATAATGGCAGTGTTCCCGCAAAATTTTAGTGTGGTTTTTTTTTTTTTTAATGATTGCTAGTAGTAATTCCTACAAATGGTAACCCTCTCATAAATAAAAGTAGTCAGTCATACACTGAACAGTGAAGGAACAGGCAAGTGATTGAAGTTATTTGCCTTTGGATCCATGTATAGCTGAATTACAGACTCATTCTCTAATTTCTGAGTTGCATTATGTTGGATCAGCGTGTTTGCAGGACAGTGGTTTTTCCATGCTGTATGCTGCAGACTGCTTCTGGTTTGGGCAATGAATGTTTCCTATGTTGCTCTCCTAATAAATGTACATTCAATAACCAATTCAGATGTTTATTCTGAAGAATAATATCTATTTAATAAGAAGTTCTTCCAAGGAGATATTTGTAACTTCCCAGAATCCAGCCATTCTCTTCATTTCTAAGAACCTTACAAAAATGATTTATTTCTGAATTCTGCTGCTTCACCTGTCATTTGTGTGTTACTTGGCTATGACAGCTGTTTTCAGGACATGATGAAAGAGTTTGATTACTGGAAACTTTTTTTTTTTTTAATGATAACAAAGTAATTAATGAGTTATGTGGTAACTTAGCAATAAAAGGATATTTTGCATTAAAGGATGCTAGTCAACAGAGTAATTTCCATGTTCTGGAAAGCTGTTCTTTCTCAGGAAGAAAAGATTCTGAAGAATTCAGCACATAGTTTTGCCAGGCCTATGATTTCAGCTTTCCAAAATAAAAATTGACACCACAGGCAACATTGGAGAAAAGCATAGAAGGTGTGAATTTTTTCCAAAGAGCATAATAGAATTTGCCATTGAAAGAAAACGCAGTTTTTCAGAGGAAAAAAAATCAATTGAGAAAACTTGACTTTTCTCTTTACATAAATTCAGAAGGTCTCAATGATTTTCTTTCATAAGAACTATGTCATCATACTATCAACCACTTTTAACTGAGAAAGGCTGTGGTACTTACAAAAGTGTTAGTGGTATTATACAGTCATAGGTTGAAATTATTGTAATAGGATAACTTAAGGCAAAGGCACAATTAGACCCCTGGTTCTAATGTTCAGTCATGTTCAGTGTTCAGTCATGGTGCTAGATGTAGGTCACCACTGACTCTAATCTGCACTGCACAATACAGTCCCTCAGCAGCTACAGTGACCCTTGGTCAGCTCCATTCCCCAGACATCACTGGCAAGAGTATTGTATAATAAATATATTATTCAGTGTATGTCAGCATATTCTCCATAAGCAACAAACAGAAAACACCAGCTACTACAGATGGAAGAGCAGAACCGCTTCCAAGAATTGGGAAGGGGAAGCAGAACTTTCCTGTTAGTGGCTTTTCCATTTCTCCAGTCTGAACAAGCAAAAGGAACCATGATATATCAGACTGCTGGAGCTAATTTTCATTACTGTTTTTGCTTTGCTTAGTTCCTTGAAAACAAGCAGGTTGCTGGGGGAAACTTTATTAAAAGCAGTGTGAGATTTCCTTCTGACTCTTCTGACTTAAAAATGTTACTGAGTTGAGATAGAGAAAACTTTAAAAAGGTGGTTTATTCCCACTTTTCCCATCACATGTATCCCCTGATGATTCAGATGTATTCTGTGTCTTCAGAACTTGCATTCTTGTGAAGGAAAAGGATGCATATCTGGAGCATACAATCGGCATTTTGATAAGGGCACACAGTATAGACATGTAGGCTCATCCCTGAGACTTATTTGCAGCTTCTTTCTTTTCCTCCTCTGTACAGCAGAGGCATTTCACAGATTGTACTCTAAAAAGAGCTAAGTGATTTGGGGGTTTGTTTCATCTTCTGTTTTTCTTTTTTTTTCTTTTTCTTTTTTTTTTTTTTAATAGAAAACTTTCTGGACTTAGCATCCCCAGACTATTTGCAATGTCAAAATGAGTTCCCCATGTAATTTGAACTGATTACTAAATAATGCTAATGGAAGATACAATAATGAATTTGGAAATGTTTAGATTTTGTTTGTTTTGCCAACAGTAAAGATAAAATATTTTTATTTTAAATTGACTGGAATTCCTAACAGCAGGGAGGGCAGAAGCTGTCAAAGTGAAAATAAGAGAAAGAAAACATGCCACATTTGGTTCAGATCAAAAGTTGTGGGGTTTTTTAAGTTTAGCTGCTGAACTCAAAAATCAATTATTTTCACAGCTCTTCCTGGAAAGCAATACCAAACAGTGCTTTTCTGTCTGAAATTTTCCCACCATGGAAAATCCTTAATGAGTCCTAAACAAGGTAGTGGTCCAATATAGCACCAACACCATCCCTGTAGATTTTTTGACAATGTTGTGAAACTCAGTTCCTTGCCTGCTCTCTTAATGCCCAGAGGCAGACTGTGATTATCATATTTTTTAGCTGCAAGTGAAAGGATTTCGTGGTAGAGCTCGGCTAGGACAGTTACATGCCCAAGAGGGGATCTGTGGTGGTAGATGCTTCAGCTGTGGGGTGGGAAAGACGAGAGCATCCCTGTGCTCAGGATGGGCAGGATGGACAGGCAGCCCACAGATGTGTATATGAGGAAGCTGCTTGCTGTCTCTTGCACTCCCATCATCTAAGTCACAGTTTAGGACTAAGGAATAACATGTCTTTTCAATCTGTGCTTTGCTTTAAATTGGGTATTTAATCTACTTGTTGAGCTGCAAGCCATGTGTAAGCTAGTGCTACTTATAGATCTATATTTTGTGAATGGGTGTGACAAGGCATGGACACCTGGTCTCAGGACAGCTAGTTAGAACTGTGGGGAGACTAGCAAGGAGATGAAAAAGGGAATTGATTCAATTTGTGTGGTGCACTTTTATTTTGTTCAGTGGCCAGCAATTTTCAATAATCAGCTCTTTGTATCAAGTGTGCTTTACTATGCGCTTCACTTACACCCAAAAAGATGGTGATTGAATGTTAAGTAAATAGTGATCTATGAAGACCATGTAGAACAGAATTTAGAATAATTTTTACTCATTTGGAAAGTGTCACAAAATTAATTTTGAAATCCCTCATAGTCTTACTGTTTTCCAGAGTGCAGTGCATGGCTGGAAGCTTTTTTCGTCTTGTTCCTCCAGTGCAGGAGACATGAGGATAGTCTGTAGTGACCAACAAAACCACTACAGCACTTATTGTGGAAAGCATGGTTCAGTGCTGTCTACTGGCTATGTGCAGTGCAGACCTGATAAGAATTTCAGAAGTATCAGACAGAGCAGAATCAGTCTCCCATCTGGCAAAAGAGCCTCCCCCTATTAAGACTGTTTTGACTAACAGAAACTGCTTCCCATGGAAATACTTCTAGGGCTTTAGAAGGAACAAGCTCAGGGACAGTTGAATTTAGAACTGGGAGTACAGTATCAAGCATTGAAGACACATCAAAATTCCCAATCATCCTCAGTTCATGCCATTGGCTACCCTTGGACTGCTTCACCAGCTGCTAAACACTTACTAATTACCAGCATTCTCATACACTGATGCTTTTCCCCTTCCTGTATTTTGCTTGAAAAAGTCCCCAAGTCAATGTATCTTCAGTTTTTGACTCTGCTGATTTAATGGTGAGGTTATATTAAAACTACAAGGTATATTTGGAACTGGCCCTTGTTTTAGTGTTAGGCAGCTAGCTTTAGGTGGATTATCCATGTAGCAATTAAGGCTGTTCCATGGCTTGCCCTAAACAAGATCAGTGCGTTGATCTCAGAGTAGTGCAGGCAACAACCCTCCTTGAAGTGATGTCTCCAGCAGCACAGCAAGCATCTCTGATGTGCCTTGCCCAACAACTGGGTGCAGGCAGGCTGGCCAACACCTTGTCCTTGGTGTGTACCTGAGTGTGGCTAAATCAAATAACAGTCATTGCTGCCCTTATAACTTCACACAGCATGTGTAGTAATATGGTATCTTAGAAGACATCTAATAAATAGAGATCTAATATTTTTATTTGAACCATTAGGAAACTAGAACACAGAAATAATTCACCTTAGGTAATCCAGGAATTTTGTCAAAGAAACAGAAATAAATTCCATGTGTCTGGACTCAGAGTATTGTGCTTTACCTACAAGACTACACATGTTTTTTTCAATATCCTATAGAAGAACGGACTGTTTTAAGAATATAGGTCTGGTTTGCATATGGATCTCAGCGGATCACAAAGTCTGGATCTCAGATTTGAACTCAGGGCTGCCTAGAGTTATTTAAATCTTTTAGAAAAGGACTGCTGCGCGTAGCTAGCTGCACATAGCACTGCTATGGTCATTAATCACAGCACTGTGTAAACACGTTTTCCATTCAGAATTCAGCATGCATTTAATCCTTCAGTTCAGAGAAATGCTGACAACAAAGAATTTTCATCAGGTAGATTAATTTATCTTTTACTGCCTCTTCAGAAAGGCTTACACTGGTATCTCATCTTCCCTCTGAATCATCCAGAGAGTACAGGGAATTGGAATCACCTATGGTCAACAGTTGCAGAAATCTAATTTATGGCTAACAGACAACCATTCAAAAAGTAACTGAAGATGTTTGTATAAGACATTGAGGAAAAAGACACTGGAAAGAATAGAGTGGTAGGAAAGCCTTTTAAGGATCGTGTTCCCCTTAGTGATATTAGATGAGATGTTAAAAGACAGTCCGACAGTCCTAACTTCTCATAGGCATGAAGGAATATTAATGTTGTTTGTGGTAGCTCATGAGAGTAGGACAGCAAGAACATGAAGTTAAATTTTACCAGAAATTATGAAGTTCTCCTTGAGAGAAGTTTGCATTTCTGAGCCTGAAGAATGGGCTGCCTCTGAACTGAGGAACATGCAACTTTCATGAGTGTGTCTTCCGTGGATGATGTTTAGTTTCATGAATAGAAATAGACTATTGTATTACTAGTACAATCATCAATCAACATGGTTGTAGAGGTGATTAAAACTATCAACACAGAATACAGAGAGAGAACTCTATAGCATGCAAAATAACATATCCAGGCATGTTTTTCTGACACGGAATTCTGTGTCTGTGATTTGCCAGCACACACACTGCATTAAGTTCTTCAATTTCTCTTGTAGGGCACTGTGGTGCTCTGAACTTCAAGGAAAAACTATTTAGGTAGCAGATGAGGTAGTATTTTTGCATATCTTTGTCAGCAGTCTAGGAATTATCAGGAAAATGCAACTATGAGGCAAAGTACTTTTGAGAGCTTCTAAATCTCTGGGTACTACTACCACTTAGTGACAAATTTGGCCATATATCCATGACCATGGCCTTAGACTGCACCAAAGCTTTTCACATGTAGTGCTGGAGGCATAGAAAGTCCACACAGAAAGTTTCTAATGGTCCTTCAGTGTCTGAAGAGCTGAAACAAAGCAAAATCAATGCCTAGGCAGCAATACTGATCCCCTGTGGCATAACATGTGCTCATACACCAGGATGGAGTGGTAGAGGAGGGAGAGCAAGGTAGAGAGAGGATAACAGCTTTATTAAAAATGACTGCTCCTGCTAGAAGAGAAGAGAAGGGAGGTATTAGTGGAGCTGCTGACTGTGCACAGAGAGAACAGATGTTGGAGGTTAATGGAGCATTAGTAAGAGAAGGAAATCAAAGTCTTCTAATACTTGGTAAGGTTATTTTAGTCAGAAGATTCTTTGCAGAAATGCATAAGGTTTACTTGTAGTTGAAATATAAAGTAAGACACTGCATGGCCTTGTTTAGCATAACGGGTTTCAACAGAGCTATACTTGGCTCTAGGATTGTCCTTTGTGAATTTCTCATTTCAGAAGTATTGCCTACTGTCATTGCTATCAATCTTATTTGACTGTAATAATTGCCTCTCCAAATACAGATTAAGTTTGGAACTTTTCTACTAATTATTTTTTATAATGAGTACAGCTGATCGAAGAAAGAAAAAGAATACTTATGGTAAGGAAAAAAGTATTTATAGAATACATTAAAATATCCAGTATTTATATTGTAGTTGAAAGACATATGCATTAGCAGCCTGTTTGCTATTTTACCACCAGTAAACTGCAGACATAAGTTATTTCCAATTGGCTTGTAATAATTACTTATACTGGGAATAGTAAAGACTCCATCTGACACTGTTAAAATATGATTTATAAATTCAGGATCCTGTTTGCCTTTGACAGAGAGACATTTAGTCTTGTAAGCTTCAAAACCCTTATGAGAATAATTTCAAAATCTCTATGTGCATTTCATTGATAACCAAACGAACTATTTTTAGTGCTTGTTGCCATTCTAAATCTTAATTTTAGGCTTGAAATTATGTCTTTCTTAGTGTCAACAATATCTTTCTAAAGATAGATATTTCTAAAAATATTCTAAAGATATTTCATTACATATATAACAATATATGCACTGTATGTATGTGAACACATGATCAATAAATGAAGCAGACCTTGCAAAGAGGCAACTAGATGGAATGCGAAATCTTGGTAAATTTAAAACTCTAAAGAGTTTTAGAACTCCTTCATTTGTCAGACGTTAACATTGTAAAGAGACAAGATAAGAAACTAAGTGGGAAATTATATAAATGATGGAGACAGTTTAATTTTTGCAACTATCATGTCAATTGAGACTTTGGACTCATATATTTGTGTAGTTACTGGTGTTCTTGGCTCTGCACCAAAAATGGCATTGAATCATCAGACAGACAATGCCAGTTGTACAAAATTCCCCAAGGAAAGACTCAAACTTTTTATCATGCCATTTCTTTTATAAAAAATTGAAACTGTTCAAAAGAAACAACGCCACCTAATATTATGCTAACCATTACAAACACCTGCAATGTATATGAGTTTTTAACCACTGACCTTGCAAATCCTAGTTATCTTTGTACATATATCATGGCTGAAATATCAGTGTGTCAAGCTGGTAACATCTATGTAATGCAGATGACTTTTCTATAAATTCCTTCAATTGCCTCAGTAATTGCTATTTCCCATTTTTAAGAATGATCAATTTTTCATTGAAATCAGACCCTCAAGCATCAGCTTATAAGGTGTCAGTTATATTTGATAGGATTGGTAATGAAAAGCAACATCAGCACTTTTGTTATACAAAAACTTAAAGATAGTAAGGAATTTTGTACACAAGTAGCAGTGTTAGATCCTCATCTGGGCATCTGTTGGGCGACTCAATATTTTTTACATAAACCTTCATTTGGCCAGATACTTAGTCACTTCCCATCTTAATCATCTGTTCAGAGTAGTTGCAAGACATTAAACAGCTGCTGTTTTCTGCCTGCCATACTAAATAGCTGCATTGCATTAGTGAATGCAGTTATATGTTTCACCCACTCACTCTCTCCAGCCCTCTTTTTCATTGTCTGCTTTAGGGAAATTTTCTCAGAGAACAACAGTGCAAGTTTAATTTTCTGAAGTGTTGGGCTCCCACAAGTCCAAAATGAACTCCTTACATTTTTTTCAGTGTAATTTGGCTTCCTATAAAGAGGGAAGATTGCGTATAAATGTGAGAGATTAATTTAGTATCACATTTCTTTCAGCAAGAAAACAAATATTTCTTAGATGTCTGGGACATAGTCCTGGCAGCTAAAAGGAGGCAGTGTAAGATACTGAAGAGTTTTCCATCTCTCTAGTTTAACATTGCTTTTTAGAAAGAAAACTGCAGATTCAAGCGAAAAGTTTAAACTGACTGTTAGTTTTCTTTTATGAGTTCATACATCAGTTGTGATGAAACGGAGCTCTCTTGGTGGAGTGTATCATTAAAAGAGTCTCTCATGTATATCCCACTCCTCCAAAATGCTCAGCTGATTTGTCATCTGGCACTGGAAAACCACCATGCAAGAAAGAGTGGGGAAAAAAAAAAAAAAAAGACAAACCGCTTATTTGAATTTGTTAAGAACACCTGTTTTTTGACAAAGAGGTAAGAAATGACAATAGAATGCAATTAAGTAGAATCAAAAAATTAAGAAACGTGAAGAACAGTTTGCATTAAAGAATATCTGAAAGCATTGTACATGCAATATTATGTGCATTGTCCTTCCACCCATTTCACACAAAAAACTTTGCAGAAGCTATGGTGCACAGACACATTTGTTCTATGTGTGATTGGCTCTAATGAAGATTATAGCTCAAAGCATATTTCATCACAATTCCTCCAAAGTCCAGAGACTGTAGTAAACTTCTTCACAGGGAACTACAGCCAAATTGCTTCTAACGTCCACATGAACCTTCTTGATATAAGTGTAGTTGAAAGTAAAGAGTAAACATTAATGTGGCTCATGTCAAGATAGGTGAACTTGACCAGTCACAGTGCCCTCACCATAATCACCAGTTATCAATGTTGTATGTTCTATTGTCATGCCCAGGACAGCTTTGCTCTATAGGGAATTGAACTTTCCTCCACGAAGATCATTCTGGTAAGTTATGCTACAAATGACACAGTCTGGTACAGCTACTGTGGTTCTTTGGGGGGAAAAGCAAAGCCATATCCACAACAGGAAATCTTGTTGAAAGTATCTATTACAAGATGTGACTACACATCAGTGCCTGTAAGATGGATGGCATAATAAAGAAGCAAAAGAGGGAGCTTCTCAATGCAAATTGATGAAGTGAATCCCAGAAAGCCTCTTTTAACAAGATTCAATGACTCCAGGACAGAACTGTTATGACTACCTTTCTAGCTTTTTCTCACTTTCCAACCAGTCATCAATACTTGCAGGACTTATATGCCTTTACAGTGGGTAGGAGCTGATAACTTGGGAACTCAGCCTAAGTCAGGACTGCTGAAAGTCTATGTCTGTGACCTGAAAACTATATTCAAATAAGGTGACCTGTATGGGCACATGTTGCCTACAGTAAGCCCTGTTTTCCACATCAGAAATGAAAGGTTCTGCTGAAGCTTGCCTGTATTTTAGGGTCAGCAGTTAGGGCTTGCTGATGAAGCACAACTAAGTGAAAAGCTATAGAAGGAGCAAAAGCCTGACAGCAGTAGAAAGAAATTAGGGGCAGAGTCACAGGAGGACACAAGGTGGCCACCAGCACAATTAAAATTGAATTTTTGTTTAAGAAAATTCTGAATATTGCAGAAGTGAGGAGTTTACTCCTGCCATCTGCTTTGCTTCCCCTTCTTCTATTATCTGCCCTCTATAAATCCCTTCTTGCAGACTCCAGTGAACAGGAACAGAAATCTCAGGAACAGACTCATTTTTGCTCAAGCCATTTAGCAATAAGGCTTGCAATATGAATTGCCAGTCACATCAGGCTATTGTAGTAATCCTTTGTAAGAAGAAATTGGACAATTTTATAGGTCACATCGCTTTTTAAAAAAATGTAACCCATGCAACACTGTTTTATACTAGTATGAAAACACATTTCTAAAGCCATTTTAAACCAAAATGACAATCTAGGGGATGGAATAGAGACAGACAGAGTCTGGAAATAAAATATTATTTCTCCTGTGCTGTCTTTAATTATGAAGCATAAAATCCTTTGTAACAGGTTCAATAAGAAAATCTAGTGGGATTAACAATTAGTACCATCAGGGTCCTTTTAAACACTGCATCATCCAGACAGTGCCTTTGGGGAATCAGAGAGGGAAATCTGAGTTCTTGTTCATTGCTGGAGTCCCATGTGGGGAAATTAGCAAGTAACACATACTCAGAGGCAGTATCAGCACTTCACAACGAGCCAACCTAATAGCCCACTCACTGAGATGACATAATATGCCAGCAAGAATCTGCTACTGAAAGACATTGCTGTGGCTGCTGCTGTTGCTGCTATCCAGTTAAAATAGCATGCAAGGACAAGAAGGAGCAAATAATCCAGCATGCACAGCAGTAAAGTGCAACACATGTTTATACCCTTAACAAAAGTTTTCTGGAACTTCTTTGCTCGTAAAGGCTTTATCAAGACAGAAAAATAAATCTCCTGTGAAATATCTTAATATTAAATAACTGAGGGTTTGGCTTGGCCAGTCCATCCTGGTGGAAACATGAAATTTTTAAAAAGCAGACAACAGACGTGATTTAGGATTGGCAAAGGTCTAATATTTTTCTACATGTCTAAGTGGGACTTATCAAAAGTTGATTTCTACTTAGTTCTTCTTAGGATTGAAGAATTTTTAAACTAGTAGAAATATTTTGCAACTCTCAGTTTCTTGTGTATAAAACTACCAAATAACTTCTAAGAGTTAGATTGGCTACATTTTCAGGACCTAATAAAGGAAGAATCATGGGGATATTCTAGTGTAGAGTTCTGTTTCCCTCCTATTCTAAGGTTGCCAAGGACCAGTATGACACCTGTGATGATGGCATCTAAATTGGCAGGAGATTTTTGCAGTGCTGAATTGTAAAACTCTGAACATGAAGACTGTTCCCACTGTAAAGAGTCCTTGTCCTGATTTATCCCTTTTAGTACCTTTTAACTGTACATAGCAAAGCAGTTTCTGGACCTTCTGATAGGTCTTGCTAGAGAGAGGAGACAGCATGATTCACATCATCTCAGTCACAAACCATATGATATTATAGTGTTCTCTATACAGCTGTCATCTGTAAATACACTTAACAATCTTAGACACCAGTTTCTAGATACAGATTATCCTAAACTTTGAATCAAGCATATTAGAGATGGTGGAAATTGTTCCAGAGCAAACATTAGTTCTTTGAAATGTCATTTTCAGCCATGCTGTTTGAGTTTGCTTTTAGATCACGACACATGCTATGAAAGCTTTTTCTGAAGAAGGAGATATGGGAAGAGAGTTGGAAAGTGACAGTTCTTCTATCTGTCTCCCAGGCATGCATATTAGAGGGTTTTTTTTATTTTATTTTTCATAGGCAATGCCATGATTTTCTTAATTACCTGGTTTTGTTTCCCAGCTAAAACCACTCTGGCTGTAGATACAAGGCAGTTGGGATATGAGGAACTAATTAGAGAGAAAAGTGGCTGGTGGAGAATAAATTCAGTCACATTGAAATTAAATGAATGGAGGAAAGAGAAAATAAAATGTGAATTTAAAGAACTGTAAATCTTGTATAAGAAGGGAGCAGGGCTATTTGAAGCAGGGCTATTGTGAATGGGTCCAAATACTCCCTTACAATTTCTGTCATGACTGCAGATAGTGACAAGGTGACATTTTATGGTTGCTCTCCTGACCTAGACATAAACCAAACATTAAGGGGCTGTTTGCAGAAATTGTCTTTCTCTTGAGGCTCTCAGCTGTCTCTGTGAATGCTTTGTCCCTTTCTCCTTCCCTCACTTTTTGTTCCTATAGGCAAAGATGATGAGTTTACACCCTCTGATGTTCCTCTGTAGAATGTCAGCCTCAAAAATTCAGCTTGAAAGTTTCTTCCCTCCCCCATCTATCTTCTCTCTTCTGTCTCAGAGTGACATCTGGTGCATTGGCTGAAGTCTCCGGGCAGCTTCGTGTAGCTCCAGACTTGCCTAGGGCAGCTGGCTAGAGTGATCAAAGGGGACGAATGAGTTGTTTTGGCTTTGCTGAATATCGGTTTCTTTAAGTCACCTTTGGGTTCTGAGAATTTTCAGAGCAGCTTTTTATTTGCGACTCACTTGCACATAGGCTTAATGGTGGAGGAATGAAAGCAGATTTTGAAGCAAACTACAGTTTCCTTTAGTTCTTGAAACATTCTTTCGTTCCCCATCCCACAATAAACTCACTAAATGGAAGAAACTTTCACCTTTAGAAACAGTGGTGCTTCTTTTTAATGACATGTACTGTTGTGTACTAGGGAGGCAATGTATATTCTCCACATTTGTTAAGGGAATGTAAAACCGCCTTTGTTCACAGTAAAGAACATTTGCATCAGAAGTGATGCAAATTCAGTATGCTTCTCATGTGGAAGACCTCAAAAAGAAGAATGTGTGTAAATTCATTTTTTGTGATGATGAAGTTTCACAGTTTTACCAGATCATCTTCATCTTTTATCTCAGCTTGCTATCAACTTCTCACCAGTTTTTTTCTTTGACATAAATACCAGTGACATCAGTTTTTCCAATACACAGTTTCTAAGATAATTTTTTTAGTATGTTTTTCTACTCTATCTCGTTGGGCTTTGTCCATGATGTTCAGAAGGCTGCTCCTTATGTCTACTGCTTAATGTTGCACCTCATGTCCCTTGTCTATTCCATCTGAATTGACCTCTGAAGCTAATTCTCCTTGAGCCTTTGCTCTAACTGGACAGGAGGCAGAATGGTGACTGTTGTGAGCTAATCCTAAGGCCAAATACCTTGAGGGCCAGGCAGTCAGCATTTGTGTTCTGCTAAATTCCAGGGGAAAAAAAAAAAAAAAAAGGACCTTTTCATGCAGAAAATCAAAGTACAGAATCATTCTGCTGTTCATCTCATCTAATCTGAAGGGTAACTGGCATAAGAGACAGTTTTGTCACCTCTGCCAGTTTTTCAGGAGCAAAGCATTTCTGTACCCAGGGAAATGCTTTGGAAGGATATGCATTTCAGACTGTTTGAAGGTGTCTTTGTCTTCAATGAGACGTACTGTTTCGAGACAGACACTGAGTTTGTATCTTATGAACTCAGAGAATGAATTTTGCCATGGGCTTTAAATAGACTTGCATAGTACAATGTACCTCTGCTGAGATGTCCTAAGGTTCTGTACGCATTTGGCCTTTAAGAAGAGCTACAAGAGCTGCAGTTACTTTATTGAACTCCTTAGCTTGCACAATAAACATTTTCATTATTTATGGAGTGCGGTCTTACAACCTACCTTGGAGTTTGTTCCATTTTGTAGACTGATTCATAGCAGAAAATCCACCAGCCATGGTGCTCAGTTCTATCTAAAATACAATCATGCTTTAGAGAGATCTTGATCTAGTGGATTGATTGTAAAGTTTAAGGTTTTGAGCCATCACCTATAGCTTGAATGGATATTTATTCTCAATGACAACAGTCTTCTTTGTGTAATAATTGGAGTCATTTGCCTCCATCTCAGAGGGTGCATGCTGAATTGCACCATAAGCATGTCACCCAACTACCTCATCTTCCAGCCTGGCAGCCCCCAAGGTTCCTCAGGGCACTTTGGATATCGAATATACACCAGAAAATAATCAGTTATGAATACATGAGCCTCGAGCTCTGCTGAATATCACAACTTGAAAGCCAGGATATTCCTGCCTGTTGAATTCTTGCTTAAGAGCACAGTACAGTGTTACCATGTGTTGGGTGTGAGCAATCATTAGATGAGACATGACAGACTGCTCAGTCATTCAGCCAGAGGTATTAAGGGAGCTGAAGATAGCGTACTTCAAAAGAAGCTAAAATCCTAGAGTGTCTAAGGCTATCTCTCTATTAACAAAGAAAACTCTCCAAAAGAGAGACTGGAGCCTTTTCAGAGTCCAAAGGTGAAGAAAAATAACATTGGTAAAGGCAGTAAAAATATTAACCGGGAATATAGGGGGAGATTTCAATTGAACAAAAAGAAAATCCAGCAGTCAAGTTTATTGGTAACTCCCCTGGTAGTTGAGTTCATCAGTGGAAACTAAGATCTGCACTCCTGTTGCCCTATTTCAGTCTAGTGAAAAGTCAGATGTCTTGCTTCTAAAGAGATAAAATAATATCACTGTTTAGGGAGTCTTGCTTTATTCACTCTAATATGCTCTGTTTTTCTGAGGAAATTATATACTTTCAGTCAATAGAACAGCACCCAAACCCCATGTTTGAAAGTGCAGCTGGAAGGATGATTTTTGTCCTGAAGGGTGATAAAATCCAAGTGAATCCCAAGGAGCTGGTTGTGCTTCTGGGGACAGGCTGAAGCCTGTTTTCACACATCATAGAACAAAAATAAAAGAAGTCAATAAAGCAGCCATTTGGGAAAGAAAGACCAAGGCTTACAAACACAAGACAATGTGATTTATCAAAGAAGACGTGAAAAACAGAGTCATCTTTGCAAATTAAAACAAACAAACCAAAACAAAACAACAAAACAGAAAGACTGAATGCCTGACGTTGTCTTTATAAACAGTATCCCCCAGAAAAAAAAAAAAACAACAAACAAACAAACAAAAAAACCCAGTGTGTGTATGTTGGGGTTTTTTTCACACACACACATTAGTCAGTTATTTCTTGAGAGGCAAAATACAAATTTCCTTTCATATCAGGTACTTCCCACATTTCCATTACCATAGAAATTATGATTATTGGTTTTCCCTTGACAAATGCTGATTTATGAATGTTTCTAAAGGAACTAAACATTTTTCTTGCCTTGGCAAAAATGGAGCTCTTTTCAGTTTCACATTGTTGTCTGAAAAGGATTCACAAATACTAGTTTTTCTACCTGTTCTGGTTACAAGTAGTTGAATTGAAAAAAAGTCCTTATTGAACTATTTCCAGCTCTTTTCCAACTTTTAGCAAATCTATAAACATTATGTTCAAAAGCATTGCTGTAATGTGTTCTGTGGACACTTCCACCACAATTCATGTAGTTAATTCCTATCATTAGGAAATGCTCTTTATTGAATCTACTTTTACTTGCCTAGGTAGCAGGGAAATAGAATAATGAATTTTAGAATTGCCTGAGTGAAAATTGCTCCATGTTTCACTTTTGCTAAAACTAAGGGACTCTTACAGTTGTTTGGCAAGATATGCAGTCTCAGTTTTGATCTCTAAGAATGTTATGTATTCAAAGTAATTGCCTGGACGGGAAAGTTGCTAGATAAAATTTTTGCATTCAAATCCCTAATTTAACTCCAGTGAGATGTGGATTTTTTTGAGGGTTTGGGGTTTTGTTTTAGTTTAGTTTGATTTGGATTTTTTTTGTTTGATTGATTGATTTTTCTTTGTTTACAATGGGGAAATCCCCAGTGTTACAGTTTTGCATCATTTGCCTGTACTTTAATGTTCATTACTCTGTTTGAATTCTAATTTCACACATGCTTTTTCTTGCAAATCAGTTGCTCAGCTCTGCCTAGACAGTGTTGAGAAAAGAAATTATATTACTTAAGGAAAATAATTTGCTTTATGACATTTATGTGTTTTGTTTTTAATGGTTTGTTTTGTTTTTGCTTGTTTGGGTTTTTGTTTGTTTTTGTTTGCTTTTGTGGTTTTTGTTTGTTTGTTAGTGTTTTTGTTGTTGTTGTTTTGTTTGTTTTAATAAAGCATGATTTCTCAAAAGTGTGACATATTTTAACCACCAGTTGATTAAATATGTATGAGATGGGAAACTTGGTTTTTGTGCTCCAGGGTTTTCACCAAATGGGGAAAAGTAGATTTTTCATCAGCTCTCAGTACTGGTAAAAGTTTGCATCATCTTTGCAAGAATCAGTCTGCTCTAAGAAAAAATTACAAATACCTAAGCATAGCTATATTCATGCTTAAGGTGGCAGTATTGGATTCAGTTACCATCCAGCTCTAGGACTCTCAGTGAAGATAAAGGTTTTTGGTGGAAAGAGCAGTGGTCCATATTAGAAAAAATTGTCTAGCTGGCTTTAAAATGTTGCTAAACTGAAGATTTGACATGGACTATATTCTGGCTGTGCTGAACTGTAACTACTTCAAGAGTATTAATAAGGTCAAAGCACACAGCGTGAGAAACTAATGCAAGAGGCTCTCCAAAATGCCTTGCCTTGTGGAGATAGGAACTACTTCACAAGATGTGAAAGGAATTTAATGTGATTTTAATCCTAATTCATACTGGTAAACGATATTCGAGTAATGCCAGTTCAAGAATGATGAACAAGTAATGCCAGTTAAGACAAAGGCTTGCCTAGTGTCTTTGGTTCCATCATACCTTTGTCTAGAGATGAAAACTGAGTGGTAAGAGCAAGGGTCAGTGGCTACTACAGACTTCCTTGTGGCAAAAACATGCTCAGTATTATGGATCCAGTTCAAATATGTGAGATTGAATTCAGTTTTGCCCTTGATACACTTCTGATAAGTTGCCAGAAGAGAACTCCACGGTAAAGGCAGAAATCAAGCCATCTGTAGAGGAATTTGTCAGAGAAACAGACTGAATTTTCCTGGTGGCAGCTTTTATTGCAGTGCACCAGAGTATATCATTAAGTAGGTCTTGCACATGTGTAAATAGGAAAGTTGGTTATTTGACACCTAAATTATCAGTATGGATTCCCAAGGTTCTTAATACCATACAGTGAGCACAGACATAAATTAATTCCTCAGTTGTTGTATGTCTAAACACTGTAGTTTTGTGATACATTTCATTAGGGCCAGGATAATGCCAACCACTGATATTCAAAATACAGAAAGAACACTAGCATCTTGATTCATCTTTGGAGGAGAGAAGACATCGGGTAAACCAGTTGACTTTATTGTCACAGACCTCAAAAACCAAAATCATTAGAATGAACTAGTTTGTGGTATATTTGAAAATGTGGTCAAATACGTGTTAAGAAAGACATCTGACAGCATCATAAAATAGGGATATTCAGCAGACTTGTAGAAAGTATGCCTCCATAAATTCAAGTTTTAGTGTGCTTTGGAAAGAACTGCTCAACATCTGTGCAAAAATCTGCATCTAAACCTATAAAATGAATCTACGTCAATGGCCAGATTTGCTTACAAAAAATACAGAGCCATAACAGTTTGCAGAATTTCCAGATGAAAAGATGCATTGTCATTGGTCTGTTCCAGCCAGGACAGGTTTGTTTTTGCAGAAGCCTGGAGGGGGCATGGCCAGGGTCCAGAGCTTCTTTTATACCACCTCACGTAATTTACAGGGGGAGGAGGAAGAGAGTCTCTCCTGGGGAGAAGGGGTCTCTCTGCTGGTTGGCATAGGCTGGAGGAGGGAGCAGTCTAGTACTGTCTATTGGCAGGGATGAGGGGGAAGTCGTTTCCATGTGGATTGTTTATTTTCTTGTACCCTGTCGCAGACATTGTTGCTGTTGATGTTCATTTTCTTATCTCATTGCTGTTTGCAGTAAATTGTTCTTATCTCAACCCATGTTCTTTACCTCTTGTGCCTCCAGTTCTCCTCTCTGGCCACCCACAGGGAGAAGGGAAGAGGGAGCAAGTAAGCGTCTTGGGGTTTGGAGAGCCTCAGTGAGAGCACTAAATTGGGGAGTACCATTCCTAAACTATGACAGTTATGAATAACAACAGCAACCATTTTACTAGAACATAGTTTTCAGTACAGTTGCAAAAGACATTTAAAAGCAAGATACATCTATAAACACAGAAAATAAAGATGTGATTTTGGAAAGAATTGACAAACTTGATCGCTGAAGATCTGAATGTGGCTCAGAGTTCTGAGGATATGTACCTGACTAAAGTCAAAGGAGAAACCTGCTTTCTTAATACAAAAATCTGCCTTTTCTTCAGGACCTCTACCAACTCATTGATGAGACCTTTAACTTTAGTGTCTGTGGATGAATATATTTTAGTTTAGGAAACAGAGGGGTTTTTTTCCCCTTCAACTGTGCCTCAGTATCAGGTACAGTAGTAAAGATCCTTCATCAATAAGAAATGCATATATAAAACAGGTTTATCAGTCAGTCAATTTATATTAAAGATGTAATAATCACATATTTCCAGTTTTAAAAATGTTTTCTATTAAGCAACAGCAAGTAGAGAAATAAGTAATGAGCCTGAAGCACTTAGAGCAAATGAAGATATTTAGAATTCAGTACAGTAAAAATCTCATATAAAAAAACCCCTAAGTCTCAAAAACTCTAAATAACCACTCTCTAACCACGTAACTTTGAAGGATAAGAATTGCTATCTTCAATACTGTCTTATCTGTTTCTGAAGCAACAGATGCTTTAAAAGTTATTACCTGCTAAGTAGAAAATTACAGACCAGATGGAGGTAATTAATTTGCAATTAAAAAATTGCCACAAACCAAATTATATAATTAATTTACTGCAAGATATGGTTACACAAAAGATTGGTCTGCCATTTTTAAGACATCCAAAACATTCATAACAGTTATATAAGCTGGTGGATGCTAGGGAATTGGATAAGCATCTACAAATTCCGATGTGTATCAAGTTTCGGCAGGAAATTGCAAACCTGGACAATAAACTTTCAGAGAGCTCTAAAACTTGGTGTTAATCTGGCAGCTTTTTGTTCTCAGCTGAAACATCTCCTTGGAAAGAAACAGAAGGAAAGGGTAGAAGTTTGTCTTTGCATGGTTACAAACCAAATTGCAAAACTGTTTTTCCAAATTGGAATGTGCATTTCTACAACTTACATGAAACTCTGAACCATGCAGGAGTCTGTGCTTCTCTGTAAGACTCCTGAAGCTCTTGCTTTGACTTCTCAATATATTGAAAAAAGCTTTCTTGCTGTAGAGATGCATAGCAAATTATCAAGTGATTAGAGAACTTAACGTCCCAAAATACGTTCAATAAAACTAGAGTTATTTTGAGCTTTTTTTATGTGTGTACAAATGTGCATATATATATATGTACACATAAATACATATAAATAAAAGTTTCAGGAGCAAGTCTTGTTGTATAGTTTTCAAAGAGATATTTTTATCCCCTTGATTTTTGCTCGGTTTGGATATTTTTCATACTGAAAAATATTCAGTCATGTTTGTCAAGCCAAATGAAAACCTGGCTAAACCCTTTCAGATACAGTGACAAAAGACTTAAGCTATATCTTCTAAGAACATCATGCTCAGGACTCTCATCTTACCCTTTATTAACACATCACCACTTAACATGTAACAGATAAGGAAACATTTCCAATCAGCTAATGCACTTTGCACTTGTGAAGACCTCCTGTCAAATGGACACAGATGTACAGAATTCCCACTGCTTCTCTCACCGTTCCTCTGCACAGCTGGGGCAGTCGCTGCACCACACTGCTCTGTGCTACTTCCTGGGCACTGGGGAGTCACACTGTCACACCGGGGCTCTCAAACCACACTCCCTACCCTCCGAGACTGATCCCAAGGCAACACACACTGTAAGTTATCTAACAGAGCAGGGAAAGAGGTGTGAAAGGTTAACTTGGAAACGCCTCATCTTAACTAGCCTCTTTTTCAAAAATGTATTTATTTTTATTTAAACATATGTGCAGGAATCAATGAAACCTGGCAAAACCAGGTTTCTCCCACTGCAAAGTGGGAGATAATCAGAAAAAAACCCCAAACCTGAAAACCAAAGCTGAAACCAAAAGACCCTAAATTCAAAGAAATTTCTGAATAAGGCATCCTGTGTTAACAAAATTTGCAAACTGACTGCCACACACTGAACCAGATCATAACAAAACACGCAATAATAGAGGTATGGCCACAATGTTATTGGTTGTAATTTTGTATGTAAATTTAAATAACTTAATAATTAATTCAATTGCTTTCCACTTCTGTGTGTTCTGGGTAGTAGTATGGAAGGAGTATTATAAGTGCATAAATGCCTATTCAAGAAACTCTTTGAAACTGCAGCAAGTATAATTTAACATGTACTTTCTTTTCATGGCGTATGGCACTGCATTATAGGCAAGAATTCTGTATTTGTCTGCTTCATGGATGTTTCAAACTGATTTTAATGAAGTGAAAGATATATAGGTGACTCCACTGCCCTTCATCCTTTGTAATGTTGAGGGTCTTTTATAAAAAAATAGCATAGTTAACCTTCACCTTGATCTTAATTTACTTTAGCATCTTTGAGAATAAGTGACTGTGAGTTTCTATCTCACTAAATTCTGACCGCAGGCTGTGGTCTAAGGACAATCTAAATCATCTTGGAAAATACCAAAGAGCATTTTGCAAGCATGGAAAGAAATTCATATGTAAAATCATTTATTTTGTATAAGTCTTCCCCTAGAAGAGGCACTTGGGAGATTTTTCCAGCACTTCTGTTCACATAACCTTGCCAACAGGAAAATGGCAGGAAAGAGCTAAGAGAAGATTTAAAGTATTAGGAATCACAGGATATTAGAATCATGGTAAAACAAGGTATAAAATGTTTCAAACAAAATATCTGAGGTTTGAAATGTTGAAATTGTTGCAATGTCTGGAGTCCTCTCTCTTTGCCTGATGGTTAAATGAAATAATTGAATGTCTGCCTCACAGTGGTACACTTATAAACTCAAATGTAGAATTAGTTAGAGTGTAACAAAAAATACATGCACATGCACATTTGCTGAGTTCTATTTATGGATGTTCTTTTACCTGATGTCTTCAAGAACATTTAAAATACATTAATAATTATTTTAGTTTTGTAAACCAGGTACTGTAACTTTCTTATTTAAGCAAAAAGACAACACCATAAGACTTATTTCCAGGTGTAATCTAGTGAACAAAAGGAGTAATCTCAGATTGAA
Organism: Formicarius rufipectus; assembly: GCA_013399695.1. Lineage (NCBI taxonomy): Eukaryota > Metazoa > Chordata > Aves > Passeriformes > Formicariidae > Formicarius > Formicarius rufipectus. The sequence continues at coordinate 297,936 of VXAU01003176.1, read as the reverse complement.
ACTGATGATTAAGTATCAAATAATGAGAAAATTGCCATTAATTTTACTTATGTATGCTCCTTCTCCAGTGTTAAGGTTTTGTGTTTCTTTGTTTGTTTTGTTTTTGTTTGTTTGCTTTGTTTTGTTTTCCCCCTTAACTTCCTCAGTATATTCTGAGTTAGCATGTTAAAAACAGAATGGGAAATAATACATTTGGTAAACAAACTCGAGTAGAAAGTTTCATCTTATTCTGCTCTCTTATGTTCCTCTTGCTACTAACAATACAACACTAAGAAACTTCAAATGGCTCTACATACCTAGAACAGATTACAGGGACTGCTTTTTACCCAGGTACCATTTAATAGCACAAATGCAAGGATATATACAGGAACCACCTGTAATTATTCTGAGGGCAAACATAGACTATGATCATGACAGCTAAACTTCATAAATGTGCCTATCAGACTTTAAACTCAGAACCATTAAGTCTAAAAAATGAAGGATACAGTTGACTGAACAAATAAATTACTTTGTGGGAGGACTAAAGGTTTTCTGAATGTATCTTGGCCAGATGTGACAAGAGCTTGAACAGCAGTTTATGACAAAATCAGACCTTTTCTAACACACCCATCTCTGATCTTCAAGAACTCAATTATGCAAGAAAAAGGGAATAGTCTGATCCCAGTTATTTTCATAGAAACATAGAATACAAAACCATCATTGTGACACAAGCCACAAAGACAGAAGATGATTTTCATTATATGTTTGTTTCTGGTTGCACCCTTTCCTGTGATTGATAAAACGTAAGTAAAAAATACTTAGGCACCAGCATTTTTCAGTGATACCTCCAGGGCTTTGTAGTCTTCCTTGGTCCTGTCCAGGTTCTGGCTTACAAGTCAAATGTAAGTGCCATTCATGTCCAAAAGAAAGAGTAGCAGTGGATGGTAGAACAGAATCACAGAATATGCTGTGTTGTAAGGAATTATCAGATCCAACCCTTAGCCCTGCACAGGATCATCCCCAGATACTACACCATGTTCCTGAAGAGGATTCTCCAAACACTTCTTGAGCTCTATCAGGCTTGGTGCTGTGACCACTTCCCTGGGCAGCCTGTTCCAGGGCCCAATCATCTCCTGGGTGAAGAATGTTTTTCTAATATCTAACCTAAACCTCTCCTGACTGTAGCCTGTACTCTTGATAATTTGTGGCACCTTCTCAGTAACATCTCAGGTCTTAGCTCCCAAGAAGCAGTGCATCTCTTCCAAGTCCCTGTCAGGCCAGTAGATGGGCACCTCAGTGCCTTTTAACAGAGAGCGACCCACTATGAGCACTCATTTCTTTTTGCAGTACCCACTGCATGCTGCTGGTAGTTTGTCCTTGCAGACCTTGCTTGTGAAGTATCTGTAGCTGTTAAAGCTTCAGACCTGGTTTTGGTTGTGATGCTGGAGGGTGAGGACTGAAGAACAGTCCTGATTTTGTGGGTCACCAGGATCAAAGCTTCCTCATTCTCTGTGGTGTCTGCCACAGAAGCAAAGTTCTGTAACCACTGGTCTCTCTCCTCAGCTGCTCTAATAGTATTCAGCATTTAAACTGTTTCCTGCAACAGATCATTAGCCTGTGCACATCTTTTGCAAGTACTAACATTTTTTCCAGGAAAAGGGGCTGAAGCGTCATTGCAACCTACCATCTATACTGAAATATCCTTCATTACCACTTCAGTGTAGGTGGAAGCCTCAGACATCTCTGAGGTTTTCTCTGTATAAGCACTGTTTTTAACACTGACATCTAACACTGTCCACTATCCCGGAAGAGACCTATAGCACTTCCCTGGGCTGTGGAGCTACAGTCAGGGTACACATCCCTTCTGTGCAAACTGCTTCTCCCTTTCTATGATCCATCTCAATCCCTGCTTGCATGCTCTGCAGAGGATTAGATGGTGATTTACCCTCTAACACACCCTCAGCTAACTGATCCATCAAGACTGGCCTCTGATTGAGTCCATTGTCAGGGAGCTCAGTGGTTGAGCAAAATAAACAGACATCTGTCCAACCCTGCTCTTCCTGGACTCAGAATAAACACTTGACCCCAGTGTCCCAGTTACAGTGGCTGGGACCAGTTCATCACTCTGTGGGTGTAACCAAAATTGTGTATTCTACACCCTTTGTATCCTTTCTGATGAACTGTTAATGATGGATTGTTGGCAGCGGCTGCCCAGGGCACACCTGACACCTCAGGCTACAAACTGGGTGCTTAAGAACTCTGTGAGATAGGAAAGTTTCCTGTCTTCACACCAATGAGTTAGGTGTGATAACTCCCCTCCAGGGAGTCATTAGCACCTTCAAACCCACCTGAGGGGTCATGTCTACTAATGGACCATAGAGGATTCCGAAAGTGTCCCATGACTCACACAGTTGAATCACCCATTGTGAAACACCCCGGCCTGGGGGAGGTACTGGACGTTCCCATCTGAACCTGAGCATATATGCTCTTGGGGTTTTAGGACTTCTGGGACAACTTGTTGGATCCAGAGGAGGACCAGAACCTCAACAGGACTGTCACCATCATCCTTGCCAGCAGGTTTTCCTTTCCTTGTGCTCTGTACTCTGGCGGGTCCATGTGGCTCTCAGCAGAGTGGCTAATGAACACCATTCTGTTTGTGCCCCGGGATGTTGGGTTATACGTCTGTGTTTGTGGGTTAAAAGCCACTTTTCTCTGTATCACTGTTTTTGTTGTAATCTTTTTAGTAAATTTTAACTCTGACTTGTAATCTCTCTCTGAGTCACGTTCATTTCTCCCACTGGTTTACCTTTAAATCAACTTTCTAAATGCTACTAGAAAAAGCTACAACTACATATATTAAACATGCTTAGAGAAGTTTTGCTAGAACTAAGCCTCAATTGGTGTTTCAAGATATCCACTGATGAATTTCTGGATCTCAGCTGGAATTATCCTACTTCTTCTTTTCATCTTACAAGTGGCCACTTGCTAGCACTCTTTTGGCTGACAGACAGTCATGTGGTGATGATTAACTGACACTCATGATCTGTTTCTTTTAGTCCTTTTGCTCAGGACTTCCCAGCCTAAACAACTTTAAACAGAAGAGAAAGAAATAAGTGAAATATTTCAAGAAGAGTGGAGAGAAAATATATTCCTGAGATTTTTATTTTCTTCTTTTTGCAACAATTTTAGTTATTTAATCCTAATAAATGCATATATTGTAAGCCTTGCCTGCTTACTTGTAGCTTTGATAAGAAAATATATCATGCAAAGTCAGTGGAAAACCAGAATTACGTCACTGGATCAGGGAAATACTTGTCAAAAGGGGTCTCTAGAGGTCAATTAGTTCACCAACAACTCACTAAGGAACACCCTCAATGTAAGACCATCTTTCACAGGATCTCTGGATTTGAATTTTCACATTAACAATACATCCAAAATGGAAGAAATGCAGGTGCTAAAGAGATGGGAAATTCTTCAGCCTGTTTTATTCTTTCCCATTTTGCGGTGTTCATATATCTGCTCCTTAGAGATGTAGCTAAAATTTGTGGAGAGAATGGCATAATTTGTTAGTATTCCTGACAGAAGTGGAATTAAAATTGGGATGTGCAATTTTGCAGCTGTCCACCATTAAAACCAGAAGTTATGAATCATAGACACCTACAAGGAAATTTTCAGTCTGTGTTGTTTTTCATATCACCAGAAGACTGCATTGCTTTTCTCAATACGGATTCCACTTCAATGGATTCCAACTTCTAGCATGAGATGAGAAAAAAGTCTTACACTTTATCCTTATTTTAATTTTTTTAAATCGTGTTTTGCTTTTATTTTTTTCAAAACTCACCACTACATTTATAAAATGCATGTGTTTTCTGGCAGACTGCACCTGGGCGATGATGAGAATAGTTTTACTGAGAAAGGTGGATAATCAATCATAGGAAAAATAGCGCTTGCTGTACTATTTTAGTTGATGATTTATCCCTCTCTAGGGTAGAGACTGAGTTCTAGGTGTTCAGACACATTCACTTTGTTGATATTATTAGTCTGGAATTATCTGAAGGAAAAAACATTTAACTTAAAGGTTAAAGTACTAGTTTCTACCTTTAACTGGAAAAACAGTCAAATTGGATTTACATTTCAGAAACTAGTAAGAAGTAACAGAGGAATAGAACTGAGGCTAAGTAATAATGCATTTTTCCTTGACTGGCATTGATTTCCCTTATGACTCTCCTCACTATATCATAATGATGAAATTAATGTGCAGGTTCAGTCTGTAAAAGGTCAGTGCATCCAGAGAAAGAATGCCTTAAAATTAATCTGTTCTAGATTTATTATCAAGCTTTGAGAAGCTCATCCATAGAATCCAAGAATGATCCTGAAGCTAAAGTCAAACATGAGATGACTATTTTCTCCCACACATTGCAGATGGTCAGACTTGCACCTCTGAGTGTTTTGTTCTCATCATAAACTGTTCAATATCTCCCTGAATTACCCCAGTTTAGCTATAACTCTGTAGAGCTCCTGTGCAAGGACAGACCACTCCAACTACTTTGACAGTGGGTAGGCCTGAGCTCCTGAATTTGATATTCCCTCCAGGCTTTGCAAAGAAAACAGAAACATTCTTAGGCATTTGGATATCATCTGGGCATAATACGTTTCCATGCAATGCAGCATTTATTGGTGACCTGGACAATGCTGAGCAAAAATGCCATTTTGCAGACTCCTAGCAGCTGCACAGCACATTTACTGCAGTACTTCCCTAATCTTTCTCAAGGTCTTGGTGTCTTGCCTTCCTCTCCCTCTCTAACTCTCCTGCAGTTTCTCTCAAGAGCTGTGTTTCATATGACTCTGATCAGCAGCACAAGCCAGGTAGATGTTCAGTGATTTCTGGAAAGGTGTTTTCCTCAGGGTATTATTGCCCTACTCAGTTTCTGAATGGCTATTTTGCTCTAGATGAAACCTTTAAATGAAGAACCCAAAGCAATATTTTAATCCATTTCTCCTCACAGAGGCAATTAACTGATGAAATTGTGTGATAACTGCTCTACTCTACATTCAAACATCACAAAAGATTCTTAAAGTCAACACTGACATTCACAATGTCCACAATTGTTAAACAATTTTTTTTTTAAAATGTGTATAAACCCAAGAAGTTTTCAGATACTGTGATTTTCAGAGAAGTTCAGGTTATTGTTTTAGGGAACATGTATATAAATTAATGTATCATTTGGTGATTGAGAACTACACATTTGAGTCTGGGACAGCATCTGGTGTCCTGGCTTTGGGTAGTTCAAATGCAGATGATGATTTCAGAGACCTGTATGTGCTGCATAAAATTTCCTTGCAAAAATAAACATTTTTTTTTTTATTTTTTATTTTTGTAATAAATTTTCTTTGTTCTAACAAGTAGAAAGTTTCAGAACTTGACTATTACTCACCATTATGCTTTCCAGTATTCTATAACTTCTTATGTAAGAGGAAATCCAGTTAGGGAATGACAGGTTAGAGCAGAGATTTTCTTTAGCTATAAACACTATTGTAATAAGGATAATTCTTTACTTGTAGGAGAGTGCAGAGTGAACGTTGATGGCATTGCAAAGTTTAATTGACTGGTTTGGGGCACACAGGCTTCTTGATTTAAGAGAAGGAAGAATAAGAAGCATTAAAGTTGTACAAAGTATTCTTATGATTTCTGTTGTAATTTATTATTTATCACCTGCTATGTGCATAAAGGCTTTTCCCCACTCCACCTGCTTTTGTTCAGTAATAGTCATCAGCATCCAAGCTGCACTATTAACATTTTATGATCTTGCCAAAATGTTTAGAACAAGAAGCCAGAATACAGTCACACTCTTGCAAACACCAGTGGAGGCATACTTTCAGCTTGGAGAGGCAATGTCCCAAGCATACAAATGCACTATGTAAGCAGAACTTGAGAGATTAGAAAAACTGGAGAACTTGGCTGCAATTGACTATATGAGTAAAAGGTTGAGTAAGGTCTTTCCACTAATTTTTCTCAGCATAATTACTCTATGCAATGCATTTCACAGGGTGGAGTGCTTTGAGCAAGGCTGCCTCTGAACTGGACCTGTACTTGTGGTTCAAGGTGATTTTTCTTTTTATGGAAGCCAGTATATTTACAGAAGCCACAGGGATGCTGTACAAATTTGTGTTTAAAATCACAGTTTCTATTTGGAGGCAGAAGTATGACTCAGATATTTTAGAGTAAAAGAAACACATCTACCCTTTGCTTGAGAGCAAGCTATGTAGAGTATTATCATAACAAACATTGCTTTTCTCATGTTTTACTAGATAAAATGGAATCACTGAATGAACAGCCCCAGTTCAAGCAATCTCTGCTAACTGGTGACAAATCTCAGCATATACGACCTTATAGAAATGTGAACCATATAAAAAATAGTATGAGGTTGGATCTAATCCTGCAAATGCATCATCAGGCCACATCCTAGCATGAGAAAAGATGTTTTATTTTCACTTCAAAAAACATTGGAAGTTCTATTTATACTTTTCACTTTTATAAAGTTATAAATCATAGGATCTCAAAAGGCACTGCAATCCCTGATGAACTTAATCTCATAATGCCCAAGAAATAGAAAGCTTCTTTAAATGATATTTTCTAGGGCTCATGGGAAACTTAGTTCATCCAAGCATAAAAGCAGATCTCCTTACCCCTTTATCTCTGCCTCAGTGATCAAAAACCCACTGTCTAACTAATGGTTCTCACCTTCTAAATTTATTTTCTTAATTCTCTTCGCAATGAGACAACTGGTCTTCTTAACAGACATCAAAATACTGTGACCAAACAAAGTTTAATTCGCTGGAAAACCAGAGTAGTCCTCAACTGATCTCGCTTTTTCAAGTATCTTTATAAAAGGTTTATACTTTAATTAAAATAAGTAACATGAAATTTCAGGAAAATGTTGAAGAAGCCAAGTGTAATGAATTTCATTTTTATTTAGTGAAAATTTACATGTAACTGTGTCTTGGGTGACTTCTCTGAATTTCATTCCTGGAAATCTGACATAATTTTTTAACTAAGATTCTCTTTTTATTTTCTTCCCTTTTCATTTTCACCCCTCTCTCATCAGTCTCTTAAGGAAACTGTTGTTTCTTACCCTTTCTTTCTTTATCACAGAGAAATGGCAGCAATTAAATCTTTTCTTTTTTAATGGCAGGAATAGATCTTTACTTCTTCTGAAATTTCTCCTTTGTATCTCATTATCAGAATTTGAGAACAATTATGAGCAGATGAACTATAAAGAGAAATGCTTTAGACATACAAACACATCTCCCCTGTCAAAGGTTTTCCATTTCCTGAGGAGCAGAATGTAAGATGAACCCTGCTGAGCTCTAAGTTGGAGTGTAGATCCTTTGTGAAAAATGGGAGAGTTCCCAAGTAAAGAAAACATGTAGACAGATCAGCTAGACTTAAGGAAAGAGGGAACCTGACTGTGCCTAAGTATAATGTTGAGAAATAAAACTAGAAGTAAACAAATATCTGAAGAGGAACAAACAACATTTTCTTCTTTCACGTAAAGTAGTAAAATAATATGAATGATTTAAGCAGTCTTATGCCGTATAGAGATAAGGTATGAATATGTATTTATAATAGAGATACCGTCAACCTGCTATCTAGATTACCCGAGTAATTGCTATGGATGGGCTGTGGTGCAGGTAGTAGATGTTATCACATGATGTACCATGTTATTTTCATTACATTTTTCTTTCTTACATGGTGATAATATTTGAAAACACATTTAACCAAAACACTTAAATTGCTTTGAACCTCAGTTGTTTGGGAGCCATGATTGCAATTTAGTTTAGATGTCTGAGTTCTCTAACTTTTGCAAAAATTCCAGAAAGGACAAAGGTTTGAAAGTCCTAATGTCAAGAAAGTTCAATTTTTCCCAGGATATTTGTCTCATGATTTTGTACAAGCCTTTGTACTATATCACATTGAATGCAAATTAGATGCCATGGTTACAAAATCTGTGTTTTATCTGAAAACTGAAGTCAAAATTAAAAGTGGATGTTACTATTTTAAGCTATAGTAGGTAACAGTTAATAGGCTGAAAAGAATGTGCACACTCCAGGAGAAGAAATGTTTTTTCCATGAAATCTGGACCATTACTATTGGTAAGTGTTACAAAGATTTGATTTCTGACAGATGCTCATCAATAGATTGCTGTTTTTGGTGTCTGTATCTTAACACCAGAAACAGTCTGCTGTCTGAACACTTGTCAATGCAAAAGAAGAAAAGTAAGTATATAATGTGGATATATTTAAACCCTGACTATTCATAGAGATCAACACAGGAATATTAGCTTGAACTACTGGATTGAACATGTAGAGAATTAAAACTAGGGTGTATTTGATAAAAAAATTACTGTCAAATTGTGACGTTTTCTTAGACTGTAGAATAGTCCTGGAGGGCAGTTGTGGATCTAGGTCAGACATTCACAAGTAGCCAGGACAAAGTAGCTGCTATAAAACTATAAGAAGAAATTCTATGTTTATAAGAGGATGTGACTGGTTTGTTGGGTTCTCATTTCTACAAGTACTTTCAAGACTTCATGCAGCTTTGTCTTACAAAAAATCTTGTCTTACTCACTCTGTACTGCACATGTAGCATCTTGGTTGACTTCAGCAGCTCATATTAATCCCAGCCCTCGCAGCTCCTTTGCTTCCTATTGTTCCTGAATTGCTGGCTTGTTATTAACTGCTGCCCTCTTGCTATTGCAATTGCTCTCCTACCCTTGTGACCTTGGCAGGGAGTGAACACTTTTGAGAAGCTAATCAGTACATGTCACACAATACTAAGTGGACAAGTCTTACTATTTTATGATGCTTTTTCTATACTTATTTTGATACACACAGATCTTTGTCCACACAGCTGGCACAGACACATACAAGCAAAAGTGATTTATGTCTAACTAAAATGCCTTCTAAAGCTTGATTGAGCATAAAAGTCTTTCAAAAATACAGCCCCCAAATAAGGACTCCAAGGAAACATTTACAAAACAAGATAAAAAGGAAAAAAGCACAACACAATTACTTAGCAAGCCAAGTTCCAATTTAATAATTCATGCCATTCCTCCATGCCATTAGTTGAGATGAGGAAGCAGGGATGGTGACAAAATGTTTTGAAAAAGCCTTCTAAATATACACTTTAGGCTTTCTGAATATTTAGCTTTCTGTGTAGTTCAACAGAATCGACTCTTTGAGAAGTGCATCCTCAATCCTAGAAATCATCTTGATTTATTGATCATTCAAGCTAACTCCAAAATGTAACTGCTGTCATTCATTAGAACTGCACATTCCCCAAGATTTGCCCTAGTACCCTACTTCAAAGTTTCACTCTTTCCCCACTAAGTTTATACCCTATTGAAGAAAATTACCTGCCCCTCCGCTTAAGCTTGTATATTTGTTGATATGCCCATACAAGCAGGGAGTGTGAAACTGTCTGTCATCTGAGTCTAATCACCATCAGTATGCAAAATATATACATTACTTTACCCACATTTTTCCTATAATAAAAAGATCTACTTTGATTCATTTCATATGTGTAGAAGAAATTATGCAGGTAACAAATCTTGCTAAACCCTGTCCCAGTCTCTCTGTTTTGACTACCGAACAACACTACTTGTCCTTTAGTATTAAATACACAATATCAAGCAGTCCCCAATTGACATTACAGATGTGTCATTCATTTGTTTTCAGCAAGAGAAGCAATCTAGCTTGATAAATGTCTGAGATTACTAGTCTACTATGTGTAATATTCTGGTACTGGAAATAGAGCTGGTTTATGTGTCCTGACTGACCCTTTGTTCCTCATGAGTGGGTTAATCGTGTGATGTTAAGTATGATGCTGCAGATACTACTTGTGGTATATTCTGGTACTTCAAAGGAGAAAACCTAACCCAAACCCATATTTTTGTCATTTTAAATAAATATATATTCAGTAGGAATTTATAAGACAAGAGTGAATGCTGGTTTTGTGTGTAGAATAAGGCTTTTTACAGAGGAAGAATGTAAGCTTTATACAACTATTCCTTTATATTCCAACTGCTTTCTCCCATTAAAGAATATTGAAAAGAAATGTGAAGGTTTTTTATTATATCATTATAATATGCATTCATATAAAACTACAGAGGGTTATGGGGTTATACACTGAAACTGTACAAATTTATTAAAAACAAAAACAAACAAACAAAAAAGAGAGGTTTTTAACACCGTTCCACTGTAGTCAACTATATCCATGACTTAGCTATCAGTGAGTAAGAGCTCAGTTGCCTTGTATTTTGAGACTGTGTTTGCACTCTTGAAATTGCCAGAGACTGCAACAAACCACAATACACTTCACTGTGTCCTGGTTTTCTGACTCATCTAAGTAAAACAGTTATTCTCAGTGAAGATTAGGATGGACTGATGCCCATTAAGAACTTTCCATCAACCTTAACATGCCTGTGTGTTTTACTGGCACTCTTTGTCACTCCTTTCTGTCACCTTCCTGGCTGCTGGCTGTTCCCCAGCCTGTTCTGAGGACACATCGCATTAGGAGAGATATGAATGGAGAACAGGAAAATCTGGGTGTGCAAGGCGCTGAAGAAAACGTGTCAGCGGGGCAGCTAACAAGAGTAGCAGGTGTTGATGGTAGCAATTTAGCAGATCATCAAGATGCCAAGAGATGGGGGGAATGAGAGGGGAGAGACAGAGCAAGAATGTTGATGACTGGCAGCAGTGGACAGGATAGAGAGACTGATGACTAACTAATTAGAGAGTAATAACCTAAGGGAAAAAGAAAAAAGACAGGAGAGATTCTTTTACTAGCTGGCATCCATTGTTAAGTTTTTTATCCCAAGACATGCTGTAAAGGTCACTTGGATACAGTCTTCTTGGTTTCATGATTGCTGGTCAGGCTATTTGGATACACTTGGATAGTGGTGGATGTATGTATGTAAGTATAAAGGTATCAATTTTAGTTAGTAAAACCTGCTTTGATTCAAAATTGAATTGTCCTCTCCTGCTATGATACTGCTTATTGAACTTTGCTACCTTGTTGCTACAATGCTGCATCAGTTTCCCACAAATCAATAGCTGCCAAAATACAGTAATGCAGCCAGGCAGTGCTCATCATGAAAATGGAGGGCTGGGCAAAGAACTCTATGCCATAGAATTAAAGTGAATACAGCTAGCAGACGTGCAAGTGCACCACTTATGCTACAACAGCATCACTAAAGCTGTTTTCTTTCTCCCCATGTTGAGATTTCTTTTACCTTCCATTTTCTGGAGGATGTGTCACACATAAGTTACATTTTGTGGCTGAATGCCAAACCTGCTTTTTCTCCAAGTAGTGTGTGGAATAAGTTAAGAGTTTAGTCATCGTTATATTAATATAAAACCTTTTTCTTCCCATTAAGACTTCCTCCTCATTTTTCAAATGTCATTTACAACAATTGATTTGTATCTTGTTAATTTGAAATAATTCATCTGAGATTGAAAATATTAATTAAAAATAGTTGCTTAAATGACATTTATTCCTTAACAAGATTATTATTTCAAAGACATTTTTCTAAATGGACTTTAAGGTAGTATTGATTTTTTATCATTGCATTTTCTAAAAATAGAATTATTATTTCTTGCACTTTTGTCATAATTTTATCTTGTGCTGTGGCTCTCTGAAATTGAACGTGCATTATGCTATGGTTCTCTGTACTTCCTTATACTGCTATAGTAGCATACAGCTTTCCTCTGCAGCTCAGATTTGTAGCTTCTTGTCTGTTACTAAGCTGTATAGAAATGTTACGTGTGTTGGCAGAGTCAAGTGGCAGATCCAAGTCAGCTAGATGGAGGCTGACAGAAACGAAGATGTAACAAGGAAAAACAGGCAGCAGGAGAAGACAAATAAGGACTGAAGAAACATAACATCATCATGTAGCAGTGGTAGCTGGGGATTGGTCCTGAATTTTTTTTGTTCTACCATTGATTCACTGCACACATATCTTAAACTCCAGCTGAGTGGTAGTGGAAAAGAATCAAACATTTTAATTTTGTGTCTATCCCTTACAATTCAGACTGGAGAAGAGGTGACCAAAATCAGTGTCCCAAATGATAGCTAGGTTAGCCAGCTTGGACTGTCTTAACTTAGTATGAAGAAACATGCAAGCTAAATTTGATATACGAGAACATTGTAAACATGAGTTCTTAAATTGTTGTTGAATATATTGGTCCTACACTAGTGATTAAACAAGATGGCTTGCTGGATCATCTGTACATGATAGATAGTTTTTAATATTAAAAATGTAGAAAACATTTATATCTAATTATATTTCTTAAAGTTTTTGTAGATGCCACAAGCCAAGCTGCACATAATTATTTCTTATTCTTTTAATAGTATGTATGTGAGTCTTCTCTGACTTTCCATCATCTTGGCTTTCCAGATTTATCTCAAAATGTCACATAAATTCAGTCAATGTGCCGTGAAAAACTTCAACTGAAATTTATAATTGTCAAAATCGCCCTTCTAAATAAGCAATTGATAGGAAAAAGGTTAGCCAGAAGAAGACAGGAAAGTGAGGAATGAAACATTTCCTGTTCAGACAGCAGAAGAACCCATTAATCAGTCCCTCGGTGCACTTTTCCTCAGGTCTAGTGCATACCACCACCTAGTGGCTTTGAATTTAACATGGAAAATGACACCTAACTATAGTATAACTAATTTTGATATTTTAAACTGAAAATCCACAACTAAACTTTTACAGGAACCATTACCAGTAATGTAACATTTCCTGCAGCATTACAATCAATCAGAAATACAAGAGATTGAAATGGTCTTGGCCATGACTAGTACAGAAATGCCATGTCAGAATACAAGGCAACAGAAGCAGGAAATAAATATTCCCTAATCCCATTTGTCTCTCTTCTTGATACAGAGAGCCTCTGCAAGAGAAGATGTAATACCAATACATGGGGCAGGGAGAACTTCTGCCTTTAATAAAGAGGATTGCAAGCACATTATTTTTAATATTGTGTGAGTAGTCAGTTAAAAAACATGACTTTACATCTACCTCATAATCCTTTTCCAAGACTGTTTCAGTGGTGTTTAGTGGTAGACCTTCCTGCTGTAGTATATGTAAGTCATGAGGTAAAAGCAGTGTTATAATGTAGAGTTTGTAATTATAGGCTTTGAGATCTGAGGAAAATGGCAGCTCTTCGGAATAATGTGAACCAAGGCGTCATACTTGAGCATAATTTAAAGTATATAAAGAGCTGTTGGAACCTGACATTCTTTCATGATCAATAAAGCTTATATAACAACAACAGATTGTAGAGAATGGTCATCAAAGTTTGATCTTGAATTCAACAATGCAAAAGTAGTCCCATTAGATCAGATACTGAACTGTACATATGGAAGTCATGGGATAGAAAATGGAGAGAAGAAAAGACTCACAGACTAGATGCTACATTTTTATCATATCAGTCAAGTGATAAATTATAATTTCTTCTTGTCAGTTCAAACTACACTGGAACTAGGAATGACTCATTCAAGAGAGCTGGCTAGAAGAGGGACTGGAAGCATTTTCCATGCAGCTCAGAGGCAGGAGTTGGCTTGACAGGTGACTTTCCCATACATAATGACAAATAACTTCACATCATGAAGGTGGGCAGAACTCTGAACAATAACTAGAGAGCATAAAATAAGGAAAAGGAAAGAGTTATGTAAAGTATACAAAAATAAAATGAATGTCAGCTGGCCTCAGCCCTATTTATTTGCATATCTTCAGCCAGTTACAGTTTATTAGGTTCATAAAGCTTTCAACAAGCTCAGGCCCTCTTCCACAATGCAGTGAAGTCCCACATGTTTATTCTGAGTCATGTTTATTAAAACTTTGTTCAAACAAATGCAAAAAACATTGAAACAAACCCCATAACCTTCTCTCCTAGCAGTATGTATTTATTTTATTTTGTGGATGCTAACAATTCTTAGACACAATTGTTTGCCCATGGGAATCCCAGGACATACCAGTGATACAGGAGATACTGGTCACACCAGATTTTCTTCTATTAGTGGCCAATATTCCTTGTGGTAATAATGGAATTGAAGAAAACAACTTTATGAGTCAGCTTTTCAGAAAGCAATTTTGGAGAGAACATTCCTATGAGGATCACATGTAGATTTGTGAAACAAGAATATTTCCCAGCAAAACTAGAGTTAATCAATACATTTATATCTATATGTAAACATTTTTTTTCCAGTTTCTGAAGTAGAAAGCATCAAAGATGCTTTGAGCAGTGACAGGGTTGTGACCGTGGGGACCGGCTCCTCACAGCCTCTGGACCGGGGCCGTGCTGGAAACCCCTATGCTGAAGATGGTACAGATCACACGTGGGTCCTTGAGGCTGCCTGGTGAAGAGGGAGTTTATTCAAAGTAACGAGTAGTTACATAGACCTCAGGGGGTGGGGGTGGCTGGGGTATCCAGTTAGCCAATGGTGGAAGGGAAGGGTCACAGGTAGATAGGGCCCCAGGGATTGGAAGGGGACAGGGGGTACATCCAGTGGGGTTAAGACAAGGGCGGAGCTAGCTGGGCAGTCCAGCTCAGGTAACTTGTAACAGTTTCACTTAATGAGTACATATTAAGAGGTGATGCATACAAAGAACTCAATTCCTAAAAAGTCTCTAATTTATCAAGGTTCAGGCTTCTGTTGTCCTGGTCTTCATTTGTTTCTTCCAGTCCTCGCAGCTTGGTGTGTTCTCCCATAGAGCAGTGCCAGATATCCCGCTGGCTGCTCATAAAAAGCACAGTTTAGAAGCATTATTATGGCATTTTAGCCAATATTCTCTCTCTAATTATTTTTGATCCTTTTCTGTATGCTCAAGAGAGTTTAATATGTGATGGAGGTTGTGACAATATGTTTGATATCCAAAATTGTTCATACTAATAATTACTAAAATCAACAATTTATATTTGTTTGAACTCTTGGAAATTTTTTACTATAAAGTTATTGCACAAAAGAAAAACATAAAATTTGTGTATGTAAGAAAGAGTAATTAATAGAGGAACATAAATTATTTGACTAGTGTGCTTATGACTCATGAATGTAATACTAAACATACCTTTTTTAAAAGAAAGGCAGTCAGAAAGAGTGAAGGAAATACAGAATGTGAAGAATAAAAGGAATAGAAAGAGAGTAAAAGTGTTTATTTGTTTTTCTTAATAGGGAAAAATGAGAGTTGATAAATAATTGTATAGCGTCTTCAGTGACAGAAAAACATTAGATATTGAAGAAGGTTGACAGTATAGTGTAGACATATGTAGCAAGGAATTATATCTATAATTTTAAGAATTAAAATTTGAGATATGGCCTGCATCTTTAACTGTGAAGGTAATTAACCACTGGAAAACATTACTTGTGAAAATTGTCCATTCTTCACCTCCTTAATGAGGGCACAGATTATTGCATTGCAATCAAGAGTGACTGAATGAAATTCTATGGTCAGTTAGACAAGAGGTTCAATTCAGATGATAAAATTATATTTTACTAACCTTAAAAATCAATAATAGGTTTGTAATTTTAAGCCCTAAGTATCAAAAAGAAACTAATCATGCAAAACTGATTTGTCTGTGTTATAAGGAATCTTCATACTGAGAAAAGGTGTGAGAATAATGTAGTGCAAAAGGAACATTCTCTTCTGCTGCTTCTTCTGTGTATCACCATATGGTCACAACTTTGGGACTTGTCATCATGTCCATTTCTTCATTGCACATAACAGTTCTGGATTGCTCCTGGAAATAGTTGTTTACTAGTCCTATATATTAGCCAAACCTAATGTACTGGAAATAAGTGCCATGTTTTCAGTCACTAGATTCACAATTTGTGGGCAATCGTTTTTAGTTCACAGTTATACTCTGGCAACATAGCGGGAAGGGTGATGGGAGGGTAAAGTGTTGAGTACTTCACTTCTTGTGTGAAACTGTAATATTTGCTTCTAATAACATTACTCCAGTCTGCATCATCCCACAAAACACATGGAATTGTGGTGCATTTTCATGCCAGCTGATCTGTTAGATAACTCTATTTGCAACACAAAAGAACTTTCTGATATAAGTAGATATCATCTATCTCCTCACCCTTCTGTTTGTATGGCTACTTTAACAACGGTATTAGAAGTTACATATGATGACACAAATTTGAGGTGGAAGGTGCCACTTATGGGTGCAAGCAACTATTTCTGTTTAAACCCCACAGAAATCTCTCTGTGATGCTCACAAATAGTTACAAGGGGAAAAAAAAAACCAAAAAACACTCCTAATTTCATTCCTTTGGAGAGGGGGAAGAGAGATGACTTACAAAGATAATCAAATAGAGAAAGACCAGCCAAATATTAACATCCTGAATAATAATAAAGGGATTGACCAAAGATATTTAAACACTTCAACACACTCTGGGAAAAAAAAAATTCTAATAACGGTTATTGAAGTTGAGCTACAGTAAAACATAGGTCACAAAATAATTGAACTACAGCACAGGAATAAAACAATACATTTTGGAATGGTCAGATGTCTTTTTGGGGCAGACTTTCAACCATCAGTTAAAATTTTCTGTAATATCAGTCTTCATCATGAGAGTCAAGATTAGTTTCTAGCCTATTTGCCCTGAGAGCAAATGACTTCTTATTCTGTGATTTCTTTTGTAAACTGTTGTGCTTTATTTTAGGAATGAAAAATGTTTATTAAAATCACATTATTCACATTCTGTTGTGCAGGTACTTCATACAAATCTGGGGTCAAATCTGGGGTCTTTTATTGACATGAAGTAAATTCTTCTTGTTTAGACCTGTTTACTACACCAAAGTCAAGTGGATTAGATCAATTCAGCACACTTTTTACATATTTCAATTTTTTTTTTACTCTCAAATAATTGCACTAAATTCGTAGTGTAGACAATTGTGTCAGGCAGATATCATGTTTAAGAAAACCCAAACCACAGAAATGTAAGACATGAAACAAAATGTACCTCCCATTGATAGTTGCACCCATTCCTAATCATTCATCAAGTTTAAAAACAAGGTACTGAATTTGAGCAGTACCTTATTTGCTTTTAGCCCTAGTTGTATGCCACAAAGTGAATCAACCCACAAATCTAAATAAAGAGGATTTTGCTCCCTCTGCAAAAAATTATTCAAGCAAATGTCATAGCAGTAAAAATGCTTTATCTTTAGTCAGGGCAGTGGGGATGTAATTACTGAGCAGTCACCAAAGACTAAACGTACTTTTGAGTCTAACAGCTGATTTCCAGCCTGTAAGAATCTTGCCAACTCATATTTGATTTTTTTACTCATTATGAATATCTTAAAACATCTCTAATAATCTTAGCTTTTAATAAGCCAAAACTCACCTCATCGATAACTTCTTTGATGTAATGCACTAGAATGATATGAATCATCCAGTTACAGACTGGGTTTTTAATTGCACAAAACCCCCTAGGCTAATCATATATGATTAGTTTGTTTGGATTAAATATTTTCCCCACATTTATCCATGGATTTAGCCAATCTCCCCAGAAAAAAACCAAAAAACAAAAAACAAAAAAACAAACACAACCCAAAAAAACCTCACAAAACCAAAAACCAAACCAAAAACCCAAACAAACAAAAAACCCAAAACAAAAACAAAAACATGACAAATATTCTCATTTAGGGGACAGTTTTGCTTGATTTATTGTCATTTACTTTGAGGGAAAAGAGTAATCTCATGTTTCTTTTGTTTCTATAACAATAAGGGCAATGTTCATAAACACCTCAGGACTGAAGAGTGGTGTGGGGGTCCATCACCCCCTTTTGTCTTTTGTCTTGAGCCATTTACACAGTGAGGTAAGGAAAGTTTTACAGTGTTTTTCTGCTGCCTACATCTCTTTTCTCCAACTCATTATCTTTGGTCTTGGCTCTAATTTTACAGTGTCATTTTCAGCTAGTGGCGGATAAGATTTTTTTCAGACTTCTAGGGTTTTATTGCCAAATTCATATAGCTTTACAATATCTTAGGATATTTTGGAATTTTACTACAGATATTTAAAGAGAGCTCAGGTTAGTTTTATACAAAATGTAATGATTGATACAAACTATGAATCTCTGTATATAAAGCTATGTGTATAAAAATAGCTGAATAAGTGATCAACAGAACTTTTGCAACAATATTTTTTGGTTGGCTTTAGTGTGATCTGTCATTGTTCTGGTCGCTGTCTGTCTGGTTACACATACAAGGACGGGATAACCCTGCCTTGTCAGGAGTTTAATTATTTTCTCATCCATACTTGGGTTTGAAGCTTTGAAGCTCACCGAAGCAAAGTATGTGGGCAGTGCAGCTGTCACTGTTGTTTCTGTAGCTCCAAATACCATAGTCCTGATTCCCATTGTAATGCAATTAATCTTCTGCTTTGCACTAATGGATGAACAAGCATATTTACTGCAGCATAAAATCCTAATTATTTCCTGAACAGATGCATAAAGAGAATTTAAATTAATGGCAAGTGACAAATGTGATAAATGTAGATAACATCTTTTAATACTAATATTCTGCATTGCAGACATTTTTTTCAATACTCAGTTTCTAAACCTCCTTAGGATGTCTTCCCCTTTGTAATGAAGCTGTCTCACAGACAGATGTTTCAGGCACTAGGTAAGTTCCTCTGGGGAGAACCCTGTCCAGAAGACAGGGGAGTTGTGTTGGATTCACCAAGGTTGCAGTCCTTGATTTTCCAGTAATGTGTTCAGACTCCTCCTTTCATTTCTACTCCTTTGCTTTATAGACATGTAGTGTTTCTAGTCACAAGTTTATGAGTGACCTCTTTCTCCTTGTCTCATTGAACTGTCTCTAAAATTTGAGTTTATTTGATTTGAGTTTATTTACAAAATTCTTTACAAAGGAAGTTTGCTACATCACCATATGCAGTCATACTAGCAAATGTGAGCTTCAGCAATGTAGCCATGTCTCCAAAGAAGACTAACCTAAATTTTCATCTGCAAGGCTTCCAAGGACAGTCACTACACAACATTCTGTCATGAAACTCTGTCTCATTCACAGAGCACAGACTTATTATACCCATCAAGGCCTGACTTGACTTGACAAAGCATCTCTTATTTTTTGTGTCTTGTAGGTTCTCAATTTTTGTCATGGTAAAAAAAATGCATTGATTTGTCAATGCATTTATTGACAATTTATTTTAACAGTAGCAAGAGCCCAAAACCTGCTAATGAATGTATCTTGCAAGCTTAGCAAGACAAGGATAGTATCTGGTCTGTGTAGCTGTATTAATGCTTTCATAAAAATAGTATTTTTTTGAAGGGATGAGCAGCTTTAAAACTTACCATATTGTCCGTGTTCAGATTTTTCTCTGCAGTTATTCACATCTTCTTTCATGTAATCTAAGGTGACCTTTGAGACATCCATGACTCCTGAATTTCACATAGGTTTTCTTTTTCCCCAGTATCTCTTCAATTTCCCCCCATACTNNNTCAATTTCCCCCCATTCTCTTTTATCTCCCCTTGTCCAAAAATGGCATTTCTATGCCATTTTTGCCGCTTACCAGTTCTGTCTTCTGTCTGGCCATGTTACTGTTCCATCTTGTCCACTGCTGATATCAGCTCTTCACACCTTCTTTCTCAAATGTGCATTAGATATAGATATCAGTATAATGATACAGCAGGGGCTCCAAAAGTGCCACAAATTAGGTTTGAAAGCATATATTAAAATGAGCTCTCTCTCTGCATACCAAGGGGAATATTAGGAGAAACTAGGATAACAGAATGTTTACAAACAAATGGCACAAACAGTAGAATAAAAGTGCATAGTAATACAACGGAAAATCGGTGTAGATACCAGTACAATTAGTAAGATAAAAACCTAAACCCAGGTTTTAATCAGAATATATTTGTCATAGAAAATTGTTAGAAGCATTCAGGCTGCTACCTTTTAGCAGTTAACTTCTGGCCTTAGGTATGAAGGTTTGCATTCTACATTTTTATCATGTCTAAGTCCTTATTATTCATGTAAATGTATAATTCTTTATTAATTCCATTTAAGCTCTTAACCTCAATTATATCCTATGGCAGCAAGTTCCACAGGTTAATGATGCATCATGTTTAAAAAATTTCACCTTTCATTAGCTTTATATTTATCTTCTAGCAGTCCTTTCTTTATGACCCTCTTACAATTTACGTAATTTCGTAGAAGTTGCCCTCCTTGTACTCCAGCTCCGTTTTTTTTTTTTCGTTTCTCAAGAGTAGAAAAGTTTGACAACTTACCTTTTTGTTATTTTAAACAAAACAGCTCTAAAATAATTGATAAAATATGTGAGACCGATGTAATTTTTTTTCTTTGACCTCAAGCGCACCTGACAAAACACCTTCCAATATTTTATTTGATACATAGAACTAATTAAGAATTGGACTCAATGTGTCCCAACTCAGAATATTCTGTGATTCTGTGACTCAACATGTAATTTCTGAAACCAATACCTTTTGTGGAAGAAATAACTCTTCACTCAAACTATTGTGCTTGTTAGCAAACTCAATATTGTGTTAATTAATTCTTTCAAGCTGAAGCTGCAAACCCTGAGTAAAATAACAATAAAATCAACTTTATTCTCAAAAGTCTAGCCAACCTAAAGACTATGGACCCTATTAGCAGCAAACTGGACTACTACAAACATTTATTTGAGCAATGGAAATGTATTTCTCAGGTTACATTTTTCAAATACAGAAACACTATGTGCAAAGATAAAATCTGTGGTGATAAACTTTATGGAAGTAGTGTCTTTTTCTAGCTTTTTAAGTGTTAGATGTAGCCATAGTCATAACAGAGTCATTGACCGATATACAAAGGAAAGCTTATGACGTATTTAATTTTTTACCTCAGTTTTGCTTGATTAATGCATCCAATTTTTTTTGTTTATTTTTTTTTTTTTGTGTCTTAGTCTTCACCTATTAATTCTGGTATCTTATTATTGCTGAAAAATTAATAGATCATTATGAGATTGGCTACAAAAGCATCATCTACAACAGATGAGTTGTACCTTGTGCTTCTTCACGCCATATGTAGTTCCAGTAGGTATGACAGAAAAGTGTTTAATATGTGTTAGACATGCAGATCCAGAACAGCTGTGCAGAAGATGTTAAACTCTTTGCTTCATTTGCCCTGAGCAGATAAAGGAAGTTCCATTTTGTTTGACTGTGTTCTGTCTTAGCAGAAAACTCTGTAAAAGGGCTTATGGAAATTCCCTTCACGAAGGAAAACAAAAGATTTGCTGAATGATTTGGAGTGTGTCGCCAGGATGACAATTCCTTCCATCAAGCCCTCCTCAGTGTCTTTAGGATACTCTGTACTTGGAAAGGTAAGGACAGACAAGCAAGGAGAACTAGTTCTTGTGGCCATCTTCCGCATAAATAAAAGAATAACTCCTGACTTTTGAACTGGTCCCATTGATCTGAAACTCTGGGAAGAATCATCTTGGAAGCTCACTGGCTCACATCTTCTGTGACTGACACTTCAAAGAAGGCTTCTTCACCCTGGTCAGTTCTACATTTACAGAAATATAGAGAAATAAATCCTTATAAATGAGCTGAGACTCAAGTTTCATGAATCCATTTTTCTGGGACAAGTTTGATGGACTGAGTTTTATGAAAACTCCAGGAAGAATAAAAATGGAGGTGAAGGTTCATTTTTAATACATCTTTCTGTGGAGCTTTCCCAGTCTTTTTAGACTCTGCTACATAAAAATCCCAAACAATTTTTAGGGTTTCAGAGACGTGATGACCTTTTTCCTTTGGCATCTATTTCCTATAATAACAAGTGAATTACAGAATGTGTTCAGCCCTTTAGCTCATATTTCATTTCAGCATTTCAGCACAAATTCTCAAAGAATAAATATCATACCTGTTGGTACAGTGCTTAGTTGTGGATGCTTAACTAAATCTCAGTAAAATCATGGGACGTTTAATGCATCTCACATGGTAAAATTCACAGTAGACTTATTAGAAATCTGACATGTATAAAGTAAAAATATTTCTTAAAAGTAGAGTAATATCAGTAATTCTGTGTTAGATTTGTGAAATTGTAGGAATTAATCTGTCTTCCCTATAGTCAGGCTCAGGGACAATGACATGACTGGGAACAGAACCAAATTTTCCTATGTGTGATCTTTGTGACAATATTACCTTTTCCTGTGTCTTCTATAGTGCTTTCAGGTTTTTGGTGTTCAAGGAATGGTGGGTGAGATGTTTCAGACTGTAATTATACCTGGAATAGAGTGCTGGAAATATGTGATACAGTTATTGTCTCTTGTGGTAATCTGTCTTCCATTATTAATTGTAAGAAACAGGGCTGTACAGGAAAAAATAAACCAATTTGAAAGACATTTTTCACTATAAAGTTTGTTTTCTTTTTATATCTCTTAACATAAAGTTTAAAATTAAAGGTCACTTCAATATTAAAGAGAAAAGAGAAAACTCTTGTTCCAAAAAAGACTAGAATTTAACAATTTCCCTTATGAAAAAGGTTTTTTCACTGTTCCTTAAGAAAGTGCCAATCAAATTGACATATTCATGCTAAAGGGCTTTTTTTTTAACAACAACAACAACAAAAAGTATTTTCTAGAAGAAAAAGAAACCAATTTCACCAGTTCGAATGAAGAATTTGTGTTTGAAACAGGATAGAAAAATAATTCATGCAGTAAAGTAGGACCCAGTTAATTCTATCTTAGTTGTTGTGCCCTTCAAATCTAATAGAAGGAAACTTGTTCAGTCACAAAGTCAGAAGGCAGTTCAAGGGTACTCTAGCGAATATGTACGTAGATGAGGAGTAGCTGCTTTGTACAGACTTGCTTTCTGACCAGAAATATCCTTTAGGAGGACTTCTCTCCAGGCCACTGGCAGTTTCCATCACTCTTGTCAGTTACAGCTGAGCATGAAGGGTTGTTACAGGTTGCGGGTGTCAGAATAATCTCATTTAGGATTGTGATTTTTATAAACTCTCAGGTTGCACTATGAGACACTCTGCAGCATGATATAAAAGAACAAATGTATTCATTATTTTTCATAACTCAGTGAAAATGACAGCAAGTCATGAATGGGCACATACAAAACCTTTTCATTACTGCTAGCAGAGATTTCCATGGCCCATTATGGACCCATGTGCATCAATGGACAGCTGCTTATTATGGCACGTCATAGTGTTGGACCTTTGCTCATCCACAGTTGGAGCTGGTGGTCCTGGCTAGAGCATGCAGAGGCTTTTTTTTTTCTTTTTTCCTTCTTAAATCTAAATAAAAAAATGTTTCCTTTGGGAGAAAAGAAGGGGTTGTGCTAGTCCCACTGTGGATTTTGGACTTTATGTTGCCACAGCATGATGCTGGGAGACGAGGAGGATGGCCTGTAGCAAAAGATCATTGGTTTAGATATAGACAAAGATCACATTACTCGAGTAGTTCGTGGGTGACTTTAGACGCGTCAGACAATTTTAGAAGTTCTCATGAAATCTTACTGTGAAAAACTCTTTAGAAAACCATAAGAAAAACAGCCAGTTAAAAGATGAAGAACAAACCTAGCAGATCAAACTTTCTGTCAGGCTGGCCAGATGACTATCAATTTTCATGGCTCCCAATGTCCATCTTCTTCTAACAAAAATGAAGATATACTATAGCTGAATTTCAGAACTGAAGACCCCAATAATAATAAAAAGAGATTGTAAGACCCCTAGTATCTTGTGAAACAACTCTTCTTTTTCAAAGACAGAAGGTATCCAATATGAGTTCATTTATACATCTGCCCTATGATGACAGCTAAGAAAAAAAGTCATTAATGTAAAAAGATGATAGCACTTGACGAGCAAAATCTGTAGTTTATTAATAATTAACTATTATTCCCATGTTCTCTTACTGATTGAATATTTAATCATTTGCTCAGTCAATACCAATCTCTCATTTATTATTCATTAAAGATAAATACTGTGCAGTGATTCTGGATTGACATGTGTTATGCCAAGATTATTAAGAGCATCCAGAGTTGATTTATTATTTAGAAATCGATTAAACTTTTGTACAGAATTTAATGACTTAAACAACCCCTTAGTTTTTTAAAGCTAATAATACGTTTTATTTAAAGATTGGCTATGTGAACATAAGCAGTGATGATGAAAAAAGAAACTCTCAGACCTAAGTTTAACAATTAAACTGTTACTGTTTTGGAGAGAAACACATCACTAATACCAGGCCTCCCTCACATATCCACAATGACTTTTTATTTTTTAATGTGAAAATGCAACAGTACATGCTGTGCCATAAGCTTGCCATCACCTAGTCCAGTCTTCTGAGGAATCATCAGAACTCTATCCCCTCACCTTTTATCCCCTTCACATTGTGTTACTTGACTTTTTTGAAAAGACTCATGTATGATTTATGGCAGTTTTGCTATACTCCTTAGTCTGTATCCCGAAAAAAGACAAAGATCAGGAAAGGAGAGTTTCATCTCCTCGCATCCTCTCAGTGGTAACTTACCACCTGAGGAGTATAAGGAGATGAGGTACTTCTTTCTTCTCTGCAAGTGGACAGTCAGTCTAGCAGCAAAAGGTCTGCTGTCTCTCTTTCTAAAAGGATTTCTAACTTGACTCATAATGACTAACTACTGAGTGAAACCAGTCTTGAAAATGAAAAGTCTTTGATTTTTATAGCTCCCTAATTGCTTGGGCAAACTGGACGCTGCAGCCCAGGTCAAGGAATTGAATTTACTTGAGGATACTAAGCAGAGAATAATTCATACCAGAGTGGATCAGACGACAACTGTGATCTATTGTTTATTCCTTCAGATTTGAGAACTCTGGTGTGGCCATTTATCCCTGGCCGAAGGCAAATATCCAGAGGCCCCCAAACAACAGCTTCCCCCTCCCTCCCAACTGCAGGGAGAAAGGCAGGAGGGGGAAAAAAAACCCCACACTAGATGAAAAGTGGATTCTAATACTACTGAAGCAGTATGAATTTATACAAATATATATAGATATATAGAGATATATACACAGAGAAGAAAAAGGAACTTAATATTACTATATGCACACATACAAATATTAAAGAACAAATAAACAAATTCTACTTCCAGAAAGAGACACGCAGCTTTCCTCGGAGAGATAGCGAGGTCCACAACCGATGCCCTTCACTGTCAGAAAAGGACTGACTCAAAACTTCCGTCTATTCCCTCTTATAACTAAGCTGACATAAAATAGGATGGAATGTTTGGATACAGCAAACCATGTGATCTCTCTCCCCGGAAGTCAAACCACCCCATCTGGATAGAGTGTGTGATGCAAAAAATGTTGAAAAAAATAAAAGTTCAGTTAGTTTTTCATAAATCAAAAAAAATAAAAAAGCAAACCCCCTTTGAGTTATTAACATAAAAAGTGAAGATTTTTCTGCAGTGTTTCCTTTTCAAGCTTATTATTCGAGGTTTGATGCTCTTTTTCCTTCCTTCCAATAATGCAGACCTTCCAAACTTCACTAAAAGAAATTTTCCTGGTCATTCTTTTCTCAGACATGGGGAACAACTTGAAAGAGTTCAGCTACCCAAAAATAAGCATTGTGTAGACTTTCAGACTGTAAGGACCATTGATGTGGGTGCCATATGGCTTCCTTCAAACTCCATCAAACCCTGTTTCCTGAAGTACCTTTGCTCACCCATGCTCCTCAGTTAAGCACATGCAGGCATCATTGTTGGACCAGGCACCAGAGGAGAGAACCATGGCAAGATCATAACTGTCCTTTTCATCCCCCTCAGACATGGTACAACAGGGCAGAAGATGTAGTGTTTACTAAAATTCAGAGATGTTCTCTCCCATTCTGGCTCATCCATACTCAAGAAGAATAGGGAGCACCTATTCAACTTCTCTGTAGACATCCCCCTCTCAAAAGCAGATCTTTCTTTTTTTTCCTTGTATACACATTGCTGAGAT
The DNA here is from genome assembly GCA_013399695.1 of Formicarius rufipectus. Taxonomy (NCBI): domain Eukaryota; kingdom Metazoa; phylum Chordata; class Aves; order Passeriformes; family Formicariidae; genus Formicarius; species Formicarius rufipectus. The sequence continues at coordinate 271,946 of VXAU01003176.1, read as the reverse complement.
TACTGACATACACATTTACCATGCATGTATTTTTGGGAGAAGGAGGATATTTCTCTGCACATATAAAACATGCTTTATTTCATTAAGACTACATGTAAATATCAAACAGAAAAGGCAGAAACGTTCTGAAGTAATTGCTGAAAAAGCACCAAAGTAGTTTGTGTGGCAAAGCAAGGAGTCTCCTGTGCTCAGGGCAGAGGGTTATAGCAGAGCCCCAGGACTGGAGGAGTGCTGGAATCTTCTTTGTTATGGAAAGACTTGGTGGAGAACGGAGGCTTGAGGAGATGGAATTATTTGTTCAGAAAAAAATGTAGCCTTTGGCCGCATCCTAACAAACTAGACAATTAGCAGTGAGTGCCCTGCCATGGGAAGGAGTAACATCTTCTCATCTGTCATACAAGACACAAGTTAAAATAACTCCTTGTCTGTATCTGTACACAAAGGCTTGTCACAGGCTTTACTCTGAGAGCACTTCCTCATTAAAAGTGAAGGGTAGAGACAGAATGTAAATATCACCTCTTTTCTGTAATTCTACCTGATGTTGGTTTTACCGAGTCAGAGGCCTGATTTTCTTTAAATTCAGATGGCTGGAAAGGGAGCATGTCTGGGCTGAGAATGGCTGCTTGGCATTGCTGTGAGACTGGAGAGAGCAGGGTGAAATTCAGGAAGAAATGTAATTCAGTGGTGAGCAGACGATGAAAGTGCTGGTCTGGGGAGGTCTTCCTCAGATAGATAAATCTATAAATAAATAAAGATAAATTTGCTAACTGTTATAAATGCAAAGTATCTATCAACATATTGTAATTAAGATTAGATTACATATGCCAAATGTTGCAATTTATTCCTTCATGTTATAATTATAGAAACCAGAAGAAAATTATTAAAATATAATTAGCATAAATAATCTTTATAAAAGACATTAGAAATAAATTCTTGAATTCTCCAGGGCAAATTTTGGGTTTAGGTAAAAAATTTTGACTCTTTTTTAATTTCTAGTAAAAACTACTAGAGTGTTGACTCCTCAATGACAAAATTATTCCTGTGTTCGAAAACAATTTGAAGTGTTCCTTAATACAGTATATCAGAAAGAAAAAGATTCACTAAAAAGACAGGACTTTGACACTTTTAGTATGACATTTTTAGTCATACTTTTAGTGAAGCTTTTAGTGAAGATGTAACCAGCTAGGAAGAAGGAAAAAAAAGAATTTAAAATAAATAAATCTTTGGAAATGTGGAGAGAATTGTGTGCTGTAGAAAATTCTGGTAACTTGAAAGCTTTGCACTTACAGAGACCCATCTTATAAATTAATCACATCAAGAGAAACACTTTCATCTGAAAATTACTTTGCTGGGCCTATTTATGACAGACTTCATGGATCAAATTCATTGAAAATATGGTTAATGAGATTTTCAGTGGAACTCAGAGCCAGGACCTGAAACTCATTTGAAATCTTTTACATGTTATAGCTGGAATTTTTTAAAATGATGTTTCAAAGAGAGATGTGTTTCTATCTGTTTATAACTAATCAGATCATTAGCATGAAGACTTTAGAGCTTTGTACCGTTTGGGTATTTATTTTGCCTTTACATATATTGAAAGGAATGTAATTCCATTATTAGCAAAAAAGCCAAAAAACAAACTCAAAACCTAAAAATATATTTTTTATATTCTTGGAAACAAATGCAATGAATATATCCTTATTTTAATAGGGTGAACTGTTCAAATGCTTTGGTTTCAGTGGGTGGATACAGCAGAACCTAACATGTCATGATTTATACGTACACCTCAAAGAAGCTCAGAACACATGATGTGACCGCTTTAGTATTGATGTCAGACTTCTATTGTGACTTCACCCAGATCTGTAAATTGCCAGTTCTGGGCACAGTACTTACACTTCTCACTGGTCCTACTGTCTCTAGGGTATTATTTTTCTGTGTTGTAATCTTTATTTTGCCTATACGTCTGCAAGGTTAAAAGTTTGTAAAATATATTTTTTAATAAATTGCATTATAGCTTTGAATCTTACACTTTGTTACAAAATGCTGAAAAATATTAGAATTGTTTAAATATAATTAAATATTTCAATATAATATAGATAAATTAGAAGGCAGCATTGAAATACTGCAATCTTTTCCCCTGCCATCCCCCCACACCCCATTTCTATAGATCTTCCTCAAAGCCATGGTATTTGAACATGTGCAATATGGATTTCCATCATATCTTTATTTTGGTTGTAAAAAGGATCTTCCATTAATCCATGAGATTTCTAGTTTGGAGACTGAACATTTTGTCCATAGGACTGTATGGATCCTTATGTAGTTCAAAGTGTTAGGAATTATAAATTCCATGACAAAAACACTGAAGACTGCTAAGCACTTCCCTCCTATGGAATAAAGAGGAATGGAAGGTTTGAGGCCTTGATATTTCACAGGTTTTTTCTGCTATACACTTTCCTGGCAAGGAAACTCCTATAGACAAAACTGTACAATGAAGCAATTTAAGCCATCAGGAGGTCTTTTTCAGCTCTGATTTTACTCTCCTAAAGGAAACAATTATTTAGACACCCAGTTTATTCAAACATTCAGAATGGTTTATACTAACAAATATTTTACAGCGTTGCCATCATCTAAGTCATCACTTAGATTGGCTGTGTAACAGAACTGTGAAGAATAGTTTGCAGGAAGTCTTCTTTCTAACAGATAATGGAAAAAATGGACCACAGCCCTGGATCTCCCTCCAGCTTTAATTGCTGGGGACCTGTAAGAAGCCAAAGGACAACAGAGCATTCAGAGCTTCACAATTCTGCCTAAAGCAAGATGCTTCTTAATTAAAGTGTCATAATCAATCAGAAATTCTTGACCACTGTATAAAAGTGTCAGACAGTAACCTTTTGAAGGCAGGAGGATTAAGACCTTTCACAAATTCATTTAAAAAACTAAAATTGTTTGTTTTCCTTTTTTAAATTTGATCAGACACTGTTACACTGTAACCAAATTACCAGGAGACTCTTGTGCACTTGGGAATAATCAGTTGACAGAATTTTCTGCCTCTAAGATCATGGGAAGATTTAAATAGGAAAGAGATTATCCTATATTTATACATATACAGTTAAGTATTATATATATATACAAATATAAAATTACTGGAATTTGTATTTTAGCTTCTGAATGTCTTATGGTTTATACCTGCAGGTGAATCATTGTCAGGTGGAGTGAATTGTCTTATGGACTTGATTGTTCCCTTTCACGTATGATTGCTTGATACATATCATTGAAGCAATCTGACTCAGCTGTGGACCAGTCCCAGTAGAAAACATGTTTAATGAACACATTCAAATGAAAACTTCTCCAGCAGTTGCTACTGAAAGCATTCAGGCATGTGGGAGAACGACTCAGGGTCAAATGTCAAAATTCTCCATTTTGCCATAATACTGAAGACTTTCCAGAAAATATCATGCCTCATCCAGTTCCAGGTAATGCTGAAAAGAGAAAATGGACTTTCAATATTACAATTGTGCCCATCTTCATACATTGGGTCCACGTAATGAAGTGTCCCTGTTAAATAGATAGTTCTCCATTTTCCGAAGTTTATGGACACTGTGGTAAGAGTGATTTCAAGGATATCAGAAGCGTAAGGGATAGACAAACAGGTGGTAATACAACAGAAGTTCATCTTAACAAAAACTATATTTCAGCAACAAGTCTTGATTCCCAGTTGGATACCAAGGCCAGCTCTGAGTATGTCCACCTCAGTTATTACACCCCAGTTTAGGTGATCTTGGGCAAAACAACATATCTCTTCTCTGTCTGAATGCTTTCCACATGAGATTTTGTGGTAAGGTGTTGCCAGTAGGCAGCCTTCCCAAATCCCCACAACAGCTTTCGACTGTGCTAACCTCTGTGGGCCCATAGAAAGCCCATCTGTTCACTGTCTTTGACTGTTGCACAGTGGCTGTGATGAGGTTTTGTTTATAGTCTTCCTAAGATAATAGGTTAGATGCTACCCTTGTGTTTATATTTTTATAGCATGGGGTTGCAGTGATAAATTTACATTGCCTTCCTTTGCAGGCAGTTGCTGGCAGTATGATGTTGAATGGAATCTAATTGCAAAATAAATTCACCTAGAGGGACCTTTTTTTTAAAAAAAAAATATACATAGAAATAAATCTCTGTAAAATGGCATTAGTTCACAGAACATCTGCTTGCTAGATGTTAAACAAGACTAAAAAACTGTATTTAACAGAAGCACTTTAAAAACTATGTCTGATTTGATTCTAGATCAACAGTAGACATTCTGATGTTGCCAGATACTTGTCTTTTGATTGTGTATTAAATTTTCTTCACAGGTGTTCAATCTGTTCTGCTGCAATTTTGACATCAACAGAAATCATGCAGACTCAAGAAGGTTGCTTGTCATTTCCCACTGTATGAAGTAAGAATTGTATTTTTATAGTTCAAAACATATACAAAAGCCCTACCAAAATTACCTCTGAAGGGCTGCTGTGAATACTAGAGAAAAAAAATACACACCTCTTGGGAGAAATCCTGCAGTTATGAGAATCCCATGCTAACTTCATGAGTCTGCTGAGATGTTCAGGTAAAATTTGGGATACTTATCTAAATGCAGCTGTTGTGGATTGTCTCATGCCTCCCTATCCATTGCTGATTCACCCTTAAATTTAAATGAAACTTATTCCAACTTCAACTTTTGTTAAGAGTGAATTGAATAGCTGTTACTTTACTCTTCCCATATTTTTCTAATAAAAGACTAATAGTTAATTATTGCAGCTGAAATGTGTCTCTTCATATCAGGGAAACCTTCCTTCACTTTTTTTGGCTTATCACCACTGACACTATTTGAGATGACAGCCCCCTTTTATAATTTTGCTAATGCTGCTGAAGTGAATGCATTGGCTAAGTACCAGCAGCCATAATTCTTTCACTAGGTGCTACCTTAATGAGGGAAATCCCTAACTGGTGCTCCACATAACCCTTCTGCTTCAAGCATTTTACCACTTGTTAGGTGGATGAAGTGATGTAAAGAGCATGATAAAAATTGCAGGTAGCTTGAGGACTTTTTTTTTTTTATATTTTTGTTCTTTAAAGCTCTAGTTTATGTGTGTGGAGAAAACTAATTTCTCTCTTGCAAGCTGTTTCATTCAAGTCATAAACTACCTCTGCCTGGCATTGCTGGGTCTCACCCAGCTCCTGTTTTAAATACCTCTAAAGGGTGCTTATCCCATTATGGCCTAGATTATATCTGGGTGGTTTCACTACCAACTTGGGATCTACTTTCTTAGTACTACCTCTCCTTACCCAGTCTTGTACTGAAGATCTTATTGAAAGCTTATATTTTGTGGATTACAGACTGCTGAATTAAATCAGAATGCAACAGGCATGTTCTGCATTTGTTTTTAAAAGTCTACAGTCCACTGCCCTGATCTTGTGTGTGATGCTCATTTTTCTTCTTATACTGAAAAAATGAAAACTTCCAAAATTAATGAAGCATTGGTTTGGAATAAAGAGTTGTTGACAAGCTTTAGTTTTTTGATTATTTGGGACTTAAGTCAACATAAATGAGCAAAAATTTCATAACTGCTTCTTCCAAGGTATCTTGAAGATTACTATGAAACATGGCACTGCTTCGTGGTGGGGTCATAGCTTTTGGCTATGTGGGAAACTTATTCAATCCACTCACGTGGTTTCTATGTTTCAGGCAAATTAATAAAAATGCTGCAATGAAGGGATTCCAGAATTACTGTGATGAAAATGCAGACAAGGCAGACACTGAGGTGTCACAACAGTTCCATTCTTTGAAACAGTTCCACTGTTCAAGTTTTTTCCACAGAAGAATGTCTTGGGGGAGTACTGGAGAAAAAGTGAATTACACAAAGTGATTCCACTAGGATTCTCAGGCCACATATAGTTTGTTTCTATACTACTTTACATGTTGAACAATTAAACTTATTTGCAAAGAGCAAATGAAAAGTAGAAGTAAAATACAGCTGTTCTACCTCTGGCAAAATCATACACAGTTTGTATAGAGGCAGATTATATATAGCAAATAAACAGATAATTTAGCCTCTGTACTTCACAAAACTGTTGTAAACTGAATATGAGATAGAAAGTGTTTGCAAAATCTATGCAAAATCTCCTAAGCAAACGAATCATGTTTATAGGCATATTCCAGAGAAATGATGTTGAAATATTTTTGTCTGACAAATCTTGACTGAATATTAATTCTCTTATGGTATTTTTATTTATGTATCAGCACCTCAAAAAAACCCCAAAAAAACCCCAAACAAAACAAAAACCAACCAAACAAACAAAGAAAGAAGGCCTTAAAAAAGCTTCCACATTGAAACTGCTGTGTAACTATATAGTTATTAGCATCATCATGAATGCAGGCTATTAGGCTTGTGCAGTTAAAATTAAAAACTATCAGAGATGGAATAGTTTACAGTAGTTCTAAAATGATTTCTTCCTACAAGGAGAAATTCATCTTTTTAGTCATTTGCTATAAGTGATTTCAAATCCTGATCATTGTGCTGCAATTAATTACACATTTCCCAAGACATTCTAATAGAAGATTTTAAAAATAGAAATACAAATTAGGTTTACCCATATAATTAATTCTTCACCCTTTCCAGGCTGTCATTTAACCTGTCTTCCTCAAACTGTCAGTCTGAGTTCTTTTTGAGAGGCCAAGGAACAGCAGCATAAACAGTCTAGAGTAAAGGAATATCCAAATGGAAAACATTTCTTGATTGCTCCAAAATTTTTTATATCTGCCCTGTAGATTTTAGCAGGAGTGATTGTCTATGCTGTGCAAATGGCTGCAAATGTAGAAGATGTACATATTGTATTAGTGATTGAATAAAAAAGATGAGTAAAAATGTGCTTTTATTCTGTCACTTATCAAAAAGTATTTCTGCACTCTTACCAAGTAATTTCTTCAGCTGTGTTTGATAAGATAGATCAACTTTTTTTAACTTTGTCAATGTAAAAAACTTCTTCCTTACATAATTTCTGAGGTTCTTTTCTCCACCCTTTTAACCTTTTTAAGATCCTTCAGATATGTGAGACTGAATACCTATAATTTTCTGGGTTTTATACCATCAATCACATGTAATCCTACTTTTCTTGTGCCCACTACAACCTGTTCATTTGTCCAGGGATCTGAATACCCAAAGTGAAAAAACTGCATACTGGAAACTCATCTTGTGTTGCTAGACTGCTATGATCCTTTTTATGTTTATCTACTTCTTAAGATGAGGTCTTCATTCTACGTATTTTGGCTGACTTTGTTGGTTTGGTTGTTTTTTTCTGAAGTGATGCCTAACTTCAGTTTTGACTATATTACAACAATCTCCTTAGGAGGTCTATCTCAGTAATTCAAGTAATACAAAGTACTCAGTTTTATTATTATTTAGCGTTTCCTGCCCTTTTTTTTTCATTAGTGATTTCAGGCTTTCCTTCATGGCAGAAATACTAATAGAAGTACAGTAGATACATAGTGTCAATCCATGATTGAGCCAAGGAGAAACTCCCTCCTTGAATATATTATATTGAGAAATGTTTTTCAAGATCTTTTAGGTAAATTTTTTGATAAATTACAGCAATATTTCTCATCAAGTAGCAGCAAGTTTCCAGAGTAGTAAGCTCCAAGCTAAACTGGCCTGGCAGTGACATCCTCCTGTATCTCACATGGTGGAGCATTCCTGCTTTCCCCTTGCAGAGTTCATGTTGTGCCAGTCTGTCTCTGTTCAAAAACTTGTCCATGATTAGGCAGGCAACATTGCTGGAATAGGAGAGGACATATAACTGAATCCATGGGCTGTAGAAAAAGGACATGACATTTGCTTTAGATTTAGTGTGAGCTTGGACTATCCTGATACCTAAAATTTAGGATAAAGGGAAGAAATTCAGGAAAGAGAAGAAAGAAAGTGAAAAAAAATTAAAGTATGCTATTAATTATGTCTATAGTTGTGTTATTTTGCAAACAAGGAATAAATTCTACCACTGAGCATTGTAAGCCATGTTATTAACTCCTGTTCTGAACCAAAAAGGTCTTCTAAGTATCGCAAGAGGCCTAAACAACACCAAATAATGTATTTTCTTGCTAAATATGAGTTTTGAACCAGAATGGAGCCTGGGATTATCATTGCCTTGTCTCTTTTTAGTGTAAGCAGGAGGTGAAAGTGGCAGGAAAATTGTAGGATTCACACTAAAAAAAGGAGATTCTGTTAGACCCTTACTTACTGTACTTTGTGCAAGGCTGGCAGAACTTGAGAAATGAATTCTTCATCTCTTTTTTGTTTCAATTGTGTAGACATAATACAGCAAATAGCACAAAAAAAAGAAGTCATCATAGAATGAAACAACACTGAATTCAATTCTGCAATATAACTTTGAATTTTTAAAGAAAATGTTTTATGTTTCCAGAATGTGTACATTCTTGTTAAATAGGTTTTTATATGAAACAACATTGTACAAACAGAATACTATTTTTGTAGCCTCTTTTTTAATTTTCCGTACCACACCTGTACAATAAAAGTAATAGAATAGTTGAATAAAGAATGCTAGCCATCTTCTTTCCATGGTTGTTTTAAGTGACAGTGAAATGACTAAATATGTTTATTTGAATAAGTTTTTACAAGTTTTTCATGCTGGAAAATAATTTGCTCATTAATGTTCTCATAATTGCAGATAATTTTAAAATATAGATAACAATAAAAAATGTCAGTGGAAATTATAAACTGAATTGGTAATGAATGATGGCTAATCTCTTGTTCAGTGGACCCAGTTAAAAAATTCATACAAATTGTTCTTTCTTAAATGACATTCAGCATAATGTACATGTTACTTTTAAAATGAGCTTATGAAAATCTCATTTACATTTTATTTTAAACAAAATGTAATTATTCAGGCCTCAAATATATTTTTCATAACATTTGTGATAGCAAAGCATGAGGAATGAAGAACACTGAATATATAGCTGAAACAATTTCAAATGCAATCAAACCAAAATTTATCCTATGACAATAAAAAACATAACTGCAGAAACATTCCTAGTTTTCAGCTTGAAAGGTTTGCAGGTCAGTTTCTAACTGGATGGCAACTTGCTAACATATGGTCTAGATAATATAATAAATGTATTTTATTTTAAAAGAGCTGGCCATCAAAAATAAGACCATTATTTTGTAGCTTCAGATTGAAATCCAGTATTCAATTTTCAAAAAAAAATAAACCCTCAAACTCATGCCCATGGTGGACTCTAATAAGGGAGGTTAGGAAAAGGTCAATACTTCTCTCTCTTTCTTGCATCATCTTTATAAAGAAAGAGCACTTTAAACTCCCATATACAATGAGAGACTAGAAATGCTTTAAAGATGATCAGGTTTATGATGTTGTATAACATCTCTGTCTGATAATTCCCTCTGTAAGCTTCATAATACAGTTACTTTGCAAATTCCTAAATTGAATCTCAAGATAGGACAAACATTTCCAAATTGAGCAATCTAAAATTTTGGTGACTAAACAGAGTTCCTTGTGCTCTCCATAGCTCCAAAGTCAGTGCTATGGAGGAAAATATATTTCATTTAAAGCTTGTTAGCTCAGTTCTGGCACTGTTTTGATGCATAATAATGCTCAGTATTTGGATATGAACAGCTTGACTTCCATGGTGAGAGCTTATCAAAGTCGCAGATACAATGAAATCCTAATTCTGACAGTACTCATAGGAATTTATGGCATTGATTTCAAGAGAGTCAGTCTTGACAATTTTTTGTTCATCCACTGAGAAGAAAAATTTCAATTCTGAGTTCAAATCAACAACTGTTACATATATTGCTCGTAGTATTTAAAAACAGAAAACTAGTTGAATCCTTTTTTTGGGGGAGTGGGGGATTGGAAGTGACCTCTTGAGGTCTTAAGTCAAGCCTACTGCTCAGAGTAGAGTTAATCTAGATTTATATTTAATGTTGCTTGAGGTTTTGTTCATTTTGATCTTGGAGACCTGCAAGAATGAGATTGCATTATATCCTCACAGGATTTCTTTTTTTGAAACAGTTCTTGAGGGGTGCATCTATTCTACTTCACTGGCTGATGTGCTAAAGCTTTTCCTTCTTTCATACTCACAGTATGATGCTATGCTAAACCAGAATATCCCAGCATAAAGTTTTGTGAGGAACAGGATTTAGAACAGAAATACCACACATTGAAGCTGGACTAGAATAACTAGTCAGAATTCATTGAGACTTAAAGTCTTACAGTTTCACTAATTGGCAGGGAAAATGAGATTAGAAACACAGAAAAATCCTTAAGCTTTTGAGACTTTAGAATACTTCTTGTAAGACTTCTTAGGGTTTCTAAAACTCAACCTGATGAAGTTTAGATAGTACTTGTTAAACAAGGATAGTTGCATTTTTTTTTTTTATCACTACATTATTTGTAGTTCTCATGTCCTCTATGATCAAACAATTGACACAATTTGTGTCAAAATGAACACTGAGTATTTGGACCACTTGCTCCTGGACCACTTGCTTTCCATTCATTGTCAATGAATGAAGTTGAAGCTGTTATCTGTCTAGCTCAGATGTTTTCAGATAAACTGCACAGAGGGTTGATTGGTTATAGCAAGAGAATCCAATACTTCTCATCTCTTGGAGTACAAAATAAATATTATCTCAGAATTTCTCTTGCTCTGTGGCAGATCTAGTTTGAGGTGTAAATTCTGTTTCTGAAATAACACACAAGAATGCCAGTGTAGGAGTTTCTTTGACATCTTTATGTGGTACCAAAATAATATTGCCCAGACATATTGCAATTCATGATACAGAAAGTGTCATAAATCGACATACAAGATGCAGGTTAAAATGGAGTATTCTTGTTAGAAAATGTCAGGTTGTACCAAATTGATTTGTTTTATGTGTGTGTCATGTCAGACAATTTTTGGTTTGTTTTCTGTTGTATGGACTTGAATTAGAACACATATGAATGCATATTCAATTGTGGGAGAGTTTCTTACAGAAAATGGACATATGAGTGATCCAGCATTTGCAGACACAGTAAAGCTGGTGGACATTTAGACCGTTGTGAAGGTCACAGAAAGAACACAACTGTGATATATCAGAAGAAAGAAGGATGCCGAGGTAAACAACTCCCGGATGTCCAAGCAGGAACTTTGGGAAGTTTAGTGCCAGATGTGTTTGCGTGGACAGTTATCATTAGCCAATAAGCTTGCCTGCTAAAGCGCATGATAGCTAGTAGTGAACAAATTAGAAAAGAATTTAAAGGGCGTGGACAAGATGCAGAACTATATTAAGGGCTAATGTACATTCAATAAACGGCATTCACCTGACCATGTTCATTCTAGTGTGGTGTCCATTTTATCCCCCGCGACATTTAATGAAGGTTATTTCCCTGTATTTCACCTTCACAAAAACCTATGCTTCATCATTTAAACTTCTCAGAAGAGCATTGAAATAATCTTTTTATGATGGTTAAGTTACATTCATTTTCTTTTGACTCTCCTATTGAAATGAAATGGCTGACATTCTTTAGCTCATATATTTAGCTCATATATTTCTACTGTCATTTTGAAGACCTGAAATTGAGAATATTTCAATCACTAGAGCTAGTATTTGAGGGGTTTGAGTGGTTGAAGCAGGGAGTCAGAAAGAAGTCCTTCCAAAATATAATTTTTGGTTGTCACTGCCCTCCTATCTTTCTTGTAATATACATCACTCAGCCCTAAAATCTTCAGATTCAGATCTTAACTATGAGCTTGGGATGTGTTAATATATGCACCTGTCACTGTCTCAGCATGACTAGCCTTTATAGATATATTAGTGGCTCACAGCTTTGTCTGTGTGAAAATCCACTCATCTTTACAGTGTGTTTGAATCATAGTTTGAATCTCCTTCAGATTTTTATCTGAGGACAGGTTCCCATCTCATTTCCTGCAACTTACTGTGAAAAAAGTGTGAAAAAATGGTTGGGGCTGAATGTAGAAACCAACATCTTTAACACCTCTGATGTAAAATAGGGTCACGTTTGTTTACAGAATGAAAGCTCAGCTAAATAAAGGAGAAGGATTAACCTTTTTTTTTTTTTTTTT
>VXAU01003176.1:221323-259786 GCA_013399695.1 Formicarius rufipectus | reverse complement strand
TTTTTTTTTTTTTTTGACAAAAGACATCCAGTTTTCAAGTAAAAAATAAGAGGAGAAGCTCTGTCTATACTTGCTTGTATATTCATAAGCAGATCTAAATAATTTAGCAAGACCTTAATCCTTTTCATTTTTAAATACATTACATTAATCCATTTATATGAGATCATTATTTCTGGTTCTTCATTGAGACAGGGACTCATTATCCAGCATAGTCTTTTCACTAAAAAAAACCCCAAAAACCAAAAAACAAAACAGTAGGGGCGGAAAAGGTGACAAACTTCCATAAATATCAGCAAATGCAAAGTTTGTTCCCATTACAATTTTCATGCTAATAGTTTTTACCCTAGCTCACTGATGATTAATCCACAATCTGAGGCCAAGCTTACTTCCAGTTTTCACACATAACACTGCCAGCTCAGGTTCTGTTTCTCATGCTTTTCCCTCTGTTCAGCTCCAGGCATCCCCTGCTTCTAGTGGTTCTTCTCTTTACCCAGTCTGTTTGTTAAGGAAGCACATAAATCCAATGCAGGAGCATATTTATGTTCCACATCTCTCATTTCAGGAACTTTGAAGATATCTAGCTCCAGATAACATACAAGATGCCATTTATAATTATTAAGAGCTCATTATAGTAACTTCATCCTAAATCCTTTCCAAAGGCCAGGCTAACTGAAGTCTCTTAGGAGGTAAGACTGCCCTTTGCAGATCCAACTTTTTGTGTTCCCCCAATGCATAATTAAGCTTAAGCATTGCTTGCAACAGGGCACTGTGGATGCTTAAACATTTACATAGTGTCAAAAAGCAATTAGACAAATCAGACTGGAAAACAGATCCATGAGGGTGTTATTAACTACAGGGATAACATTTTTGGTTCAGGAAATATCTAAGTCACAAACCCCTGATGCTGGGTAAATATATCAGAGTGACACCACTGTATGATCTCTAGGTAGGCACTAACATACAGCCTTCTCTCATAGCAGGATGCTAGGATAGATGAACTTTTATGCTGATCTGCTACAGCCACTTACCCAAAGTGTGAGGACTGCAACATTTTGAAGAGATGCCACAGATAGAAGCAAATAAGACTTTCCCTAATGGCAGGTTCGGTCTGTGTTTTTCTTAGCTGATGATAGCTTTGCTGAAGTCAATGAGACACTGAAGGCATTCCATCTAAGGAGATTCTGGGTCTCCATCTAGAATCTCCATCTCTAAGGAGATTCTAAGTGGTGAAGATATTTGTATGAATCTGGCTAATCTATGAGGAAAGGAATGAATGTATAATGGTGTTAATTTCTATAGATTGAAAATTAATTAAATTTAGTTAATAACAAAAGGGCCATAGTTGGCTGATGCACATACACATGAATAAAACAGCTGGAAGGCAGTAGACTGTTCACAAGATCTTAACAAAGAACAGTTTGTTCTCAAACATTTTTCTTTTGGCATTCACTTGAAGAGAAAAGAAAGTTTGCTAATGGACAAAGTTTCTGGGATTTATCTTGCCTCTTAGAACAACAGCAATATGTGAAAGGAGACTGGATAGGCTATAGGAAAATACTCACCTGTTCAGATATCTATATCATGATAAATGGATTAATTTGTACCTAGATTCACTGCATTATCTCAATTTCTATAGCTCCTTTCATCCAAATGTGTAGTCCCTACATGCCATTAAGATTTACTCAATGGATATATAAACAGCATACAGAAATACTGGCATTTCTTTAACAGTACAGAGCAACTCGACCTAAATCTGCACGGCAGGGAGAGACTTGTTAATATTCACTCTTCACACATAGATACATCTCCACTGAATCTCCGCATACGTTCTTTGCAGTGAAATTTGGAGTTGTGGCAGCAGCTAGTTCTGCCCACAGTCCCAAAAGCAGCACAGAAGTGTGAGCTGATGGAACAGTACAGGTGTTACTGATGCAAAATTTAAGGAATGATTAGAAGATTCCCAAATGACTGGGAAAACAATTACCAAGACCATCAGTCCACTTGCTTAAGGGCATTTAAATTGCCACCAAATAGCTCAGAAAAGATTTACATATGTTATGTTACAAGGCTACTCCAGTTGCATTTTCTTCTGCTTTCCAGTGAAGCAGTGGATAAAGGACAAACTGCCTGCCAAAATAGTAGAATAATTTATTTCACAGAAGCGTTTGCTTACAGAATTCATTCACTATATTTACACAGAGTTTTCTCATGGACTGAGGTCTAAGTTAAAGTCTAAGTTAAATTGTCTTTCTAGATGTATACAAACCTGCTAAACAATTCTAAAAATGCACAAAAATACAACCTGAAATTCTCCCCAATAGCTAGTTACGTTGCATATTTTATTAAATTACTTTACAGGGTTCTTTTTCCAGCATTGTACCTACAAGTGTCATAAAAGGACACTTTAGGCTGGTTATCCATGAAACAAATGTCATGGCAGTATCTGTAAAAGGTTTACTCACTTAACAATGCATAGGGAAATTGAAGAACGAGAGGTAGACTCATGAATTAAAATTATGTATTTTATTTCATAATTTCCATTGCTGTTAGCATGATCACAGTTGGTGGTCCTAAAACTTAGATTTCTTGTGCACTTAATTTTAAAGGATGGAAACATTCTATTTAATTCCACCAAAGAAAACGCATTTCAAAATGTAATGTTCTTTCATTTAAAAAGCCTATTTCTTTAAAGATTATTGTGAAGTATAATTTTTTTTAATTACAATTCTAAGTTAATACTATTTGAAACTGTTGTATGAACACTGGCATAATAATATTTGTTTTGCTTGCAGGGTTTAGCTAGAGAAAAAATGTTACATTTGCTAGATGCTCTACATCAAGAAAAATGTATTACCAATATTTGCATAGTGTATTCCACTAAGTGCTCTTGGTTTGTAGCTGGGCCCATGCATAGTAGTGATTATGTGCGGTAAGACAGGGAGCACTAATCCATTGCAAAGATTGCTTACGTTCCACACTGTGCCATCCATCTCATTATGCTTCAGTTAAGCTGTTTTTCATGTTTTTTCTGGGGAGTGAGTTGAAAATCTTTAAAGACATTAGAAAGTACGTACTTTTGATTATCAGTTGTCCTCCATACTGGTTGACTTTGGATCCCTAGAGAGCCATGTTGGGTTAATAAGATTGTCTCTGAACTTGATGCAGCATGGTGTTGCCCTGTTTTAAAAGGAAAAAGACATCCTTGAGCTTGAAAGCCAGGGGCAGTGATCCTCTGGGAAAAGTACCTTTATTGCTGCAATTTAGTGCAGTATGGAATGCTTTTATTTATTTATTCATTTTTCTAAAGGGTTCAAATAATAACATTAATAAACAGAAATACATTTCAAAACCTTAACTTTCATATAATTAAAAACTATTAAATAGCCTTTTTCTTTAAAGATTATAGGACAAATAATAAGTTTTTGTGCAATTCTATATGCATGGCTTGAGACAAAAGTACTGAGAGGGAGGAAACTCTGTCTTATATTAGTTCATCACCTCTTCCCAACAGGTACCAGACAGGAAAAATGTCAATGAAAATGAAAGCTATTTCAATTTTTAAACCCTCCTAGGCCGTCTCGTTATTAGCTCCATCTGATCTGTTCAGTACATCCATTGGGTTAGATTCTGCCTGTCTTTCTTAAGTTCTAGTTGCATTGAAGTGTTACAAAAGTCTAATAATGCTGAGTATTCTCAGATATGGGAGGTTGAAGTTAATTCCTTCCAAATTCAATTTAAAGAGTGTCACGTGTAAGGTGTATCCACACCATAGCTTTTAGTTTGTCTTTAGCATGTCAGCACTGCACCTGAGGAGAAATCAGTCTTGATAAACTTGCCTTTTGGACCCCATTACAAGGAGTTTTTTAGCAGAAATGTAGCGCCCTACTTTGTCAGTCTCATAAGACCTTTCAGCTTTACATGAAGATATAGCTACCTTAGCAACCCTGTTCCTGTTTATATGATACTGCTGGGTGATGCTCCTCCTATCAGGCTGTACAATATCTGCAATACAACCAGGGAAACCCTTCATGTGGCGAAGTCACAGATACTAGGAGGTGGAAAGGCGCAGCCTTAAGGAGGGGCTGTGTATCACCGGACTACAATATTTGTTCTAAGACCCACTTGAAGGTGAACAGAACTCCTAGTGTGCAGATTTTCTATGACAGAGACAAAAGCTGCTGAAGAGATCATATTAACTCTGTATATCTTGTATACCTCATGGTGGAAACATACATTAGGAAGGTAAAATATAACTTTCACTACACTGCTGGGGCTTACCTTTCTCCATTTATCTGTGATAGTTTGTGTATTTAGATATGCTCTATACTGTTGCAAGTAAGGATTTAGGTTACTCTTTTTCCAAGTAACCCAGTCTGATGACAGAGAAGTTATCCAGGAAAAAGTTGGGATGACTTCATATGCCAAACATTCAATGAGCATATTGGCATAAGATATCTTAGCACTTAAGGATGTGAAAAAGCGTAGAGGGATGCAAACCTAGAAAGATTTCCAGCATGATGCTGTGAGCTGCTAGGCTTATCCTGCTATATCCGTACCATGAAAATGAATGGTAAAGTGAGGGACTTAGAGAGTGAAAGAATAACTTACTGTTTGTATGCAAGCAGATCATACAAACCAGAAGCTTTTCTGTTTGTTTGTTTGATTTAGATATTACTAGAATACATGTATTTGTTCCTTATGATCTCTGGTCTACTGAGTGATCCAAACCATCTGAAGCTAAAGGAGCCACCTGGTGCATGCCAAAGGCTCTGCCTAGAGGCAATGGAACATACACATACACTTGTGGTTTTGTGTATTTGTGTTTTTATCAGGCTCTCTGGATAAGATCTCATATCTCATTAACAGAATTCCAATTGCTGTCATTATTTCCACTCCCCTTAGGGGTAGCCCCTGCATGACAGAAACAGAGATATATGAAATAAAATTAAGAATACTGAGAGGCAGCAACTTTTATGAGCATTGTTGGCTTTGCGTAACTGCATCAGAGAAAGAAGTTACTGTATATTGTATATTCAATGACTTTTAATTTACCTCTCATTTTGAGAGGCTGTGAGAAGTCAGAATGGAGCTGTAGCCTCCAAACTCCAGTGAAAATGCCATTGCTCATTTGTTTTCCAAGTCTGAGAACAGCTCTCTGTTGAATGCTGAAGAGCCACAAGCCTTGTGAATGAGGAGAGATACTACATATTGTCTGAAAAACATGCTGACCAAGACTAATTTAGCTGAGAAAGTTTAAAGAATTTCAGACTGCTTTTATCCAAAGGACGGTACTTTTCACAGTCTAGACAGTCTATTGTAGCAAGTTTTATCCTTTATCCCCAGAAAAGCTTTTGTTCTAAGCTAAAAAAAAATGTTTTACTTAAGGCAGAGACAATTTAGCCCTTGATATTGCATTGTCCTGAAGGGAACAGATTTGCAGAGCACAAGTAGAATAAGACCTACTGAGCTTGATATGAACTGGTATCACAGGACACTAACCCAACTACTCGGCAAAAAAAGGAAGAAACTTGTGATTAAACCCCCAGATGTAGGTGCTAATTAGAAGATGAAGTAACAGACTCCATCAAAAAATTAGATTAGGTTTTGTTAAACAAGGAGGAAAACAAAGCTTTTGCCCGTTTAGTTGAACAGTATCTTTAAGAATAAATTGTTTCTCTCCCATGTATTTTCATTTCCTTTAACTGAGAATAGGGTATGTGATTTTCTTTCTTCCTCTCATTCTGTTTTAGACACTTACTTCACCATGTAAAAAACTAAGTATACTCATATGGATCTTGGGAACATAATAGGTGTTACCATACGTGACAAATGACTTTTGCCAGTATGAGACCTTGCAGTTGCTTGAAGAATAGCAAGAATTCTGGGGAGCCAATTCACCTTTCAGGGTCCCTGGAGTGAACTCTGCTGAACACATTGAGTGGCTGACTTTTCAGTTTGTGAGGTGTGATGTCCATGTGTACATTCAAGGTTTTCCAGGATCCCAGATACAGAAATTAGAATTTCTTTATGTGCTCAGGTAGGTATTACCAGTTTATCAGAAATGAAATGTTTGCTTTAGTTTTGATGATACAGAATGTCTCAATACCTAAGAAACATTAAAAACCATGACACATTTTCAATCATCTGACATTAAGTCTTCAAATTGAATGTGAATATGATATTTTTAATCTTGTCACAGGTCAGGATTTCAATGCATTAACACAGGTATATTTAGGAGAGATGTGAAAGCACATGGTTCATGGCTTTCTAAAGACAGTCTTAGCAGGCTCTGGTTGCTGAAACACAAATGTTGCATCATGTATTGTGTTTGGAACAACCTTTTGTGTTTGTTCAGGGAGTGGAAATGGAATAGTGGAAATTTTGCCATAGTATTTCATCTTCAGAGTTAAATCATGGCACAGATAAAATGCAGAATGTAATTGTGATTGAGCAAAAAGAAAAAATTGAAAATATTAATTAAAAATTGAAGAGCACTTTATTTATCTAGAAAATTTAAGTAATGCAGTTACTATGTACCTGGAATCAGGGACATACTTACCCTCTTCTTTTCAAAATCGATAAATAGTTCAGGGAACCTCACAGAATAATTCTTCCATAAGCTTTTGCTCAGGTCTCACTATGTTCTGAGAATACACATGAGGAATTTAAAGCATAAATAACAATGCTTGGCAAAAGGATTAGAAGAATTAGAATCATTTGGCAAGGTGAGTGGTGACAGTGGTGACAGCAGTGACCGCAACAACAACAGTGGCAGCTACATAAGTTTTGGAGACCGAGCACTAGAATGAGCTGGGCTGGGGCTTCCTAGAGGCAGGGATGTCCAAGCAATACCTGAGAGACCTGCCAGCAACTCACCAGGAACTGGCAGCCATCTGAGAGAGGCTGATGGTGATGGTAATAGGCATTGCCAGGGGCAACTGCAGCAGATTTAAATGAGGAGCTCAGTGAACAGGGAGTGCAAATAGGTGGCAAGGCAGTTTGCACAGTAATTTCCAAGGAAAGCTTCACAGAGAGGACTTTGGAAGGGCTCCTCTGCCTTGGAGAGCCAACAAAGTAGCAGAACCAGAGAGGAGCTGACAGAAGCAGCAGTTAACACTGAGGGGAATGAGGGAGCCCCTTCTACCCAGTCTTAGTAGTCTGAATTCCCAACATTAACAGCTGTGATGTGACAGAGAGCTCATTTCCCAGTAGCTGTTGAAGTCATTGTACCATCGATGTCAGAGGCTTCTACCCAAACAGACCTCATGACAGTACATATAGCTCTGCAGTCTGCATGCTCTAGAATTCCTGCTGCTGCTTGTCCAGGAAGTCGAGTCTGAGAGTCATCTTCTCCACAGAAGGTGTGTCTTTGTTGAGGAGTTCTTAACAGGTCAAGGAGTTATGCAAGGAAGTAAGCGGGTTGAGTAGCATTCATGAGGATGAGAAAGAAATAGGATATTCTCAGAGATCTTACAGACATGGGAGTCTCAACCTCCCTCCACATCAGAGATGCAGTTGTGCTCTGCACTTCATCTCACAAGAAGTCAGAAGTCAATAAAAGGCAGACTGGAAACTAGTCACTCTCCATACAAGGAGGTATCCTCCTGTTCCTCCTGAAGACTTGAAATTAACAAAGAAGATTAATGCTCTCCAAGCCAAGGAGAGGTGGGTAAGGTTTTAAGTGAAGCAATTGAGCCACTGGACCCTGAGCCACACTGAATCACCCAGGAGAAGCAGGAAGCAACAGCAGTGAGTAACTTTGATCTCCTTGGGATTACAAAATGTGATGGGATAGCTTGCATGACTGGAGTGTTGTCATGAAAGATACTGATTAGGAAAGACAGACCAGGAAGGCATGGTGACGGAATTGCCCCCTATGCAGGCCAATACTTGGAATGTATCAAGTTCTGTCTTGGGGTGGATTAAAAGTGTGCTGAGAGCTCATGGGTTAAGATAAAAGGACAGATTAGTAAGGGTAATGCTCTTGTGAGTTTTCCACAGGCTGCTCGATCAGGAGGAGGAAGTGGATGAAGCATTCCAGAGGCAGCTAGAATCAACCTCATGGTCATAAGTCTTTGTTCTTGGGGGAGACCCTAACTATCCTGACATCTGCTGAAGAAGCAACACCACATAGCATTGGTGACAACTTCCTTTCACAGGTAGTAGAAGATCTCACAGGGACTGGTGTGCTGCTTGACCTTATACTACCAAACAGGGAAGGGCTTTTTGGAAACGTGAAAGTTGAGGGCAGCTGTGGCTGCAGCGACCATGACACTGTAGAGTTCAGTATCAGGTGAAGAGGAAGCAGGGCAGCAAGTAAGATTGCAAGCACAGAATTCACAAGAGCTAATGTTAGTCTCTTCAGGGATCTTCTTGGAAGAATACTGTGGGAACAGGTTGTGCAGGGAAGAGGGGTCCAAGAGAGCTGATTGACATTCAAGGATCACTTCTTCCAAGCTGAAGAATGATGCATCCTGATGAGCAAGACATTGGTCAAAGGGGGCAGAATACCTGTGTGGGTGAACAAGGATCTCTTGTCATTACTCAAGCATAAGCAGGAAGTACACAGGAGATGAAAGCAGAGTCAGCTCACTTGGAATGAATGTCACTGATGACACCAAGTTGAGGGAAGTGGCTGATATCCCAGAGTCCTGTGTATTTCTTCAGAAGGACCTCAACAGGTTGGAGATATGGGCAGAGATAGACCATCTGAAATTCAACAAAGGCAAATACAGGGTCCTGAACTTGGGGAATAGTAACTCCAGGCACCAGTACAGACTGGGGGCCAACATGTTGGAAAGCAGCTCTGCAGAAAAAGACCTGGGGGACCTCTGGGGAACAAGCTGTCCATGAGCCAGCAGTGTGCCTTTTTGGACAAGAAGGTCAGTGGTATCCTGGGCTGTATTAGGAAGAGCGTTGCCAGCAGGGTGAGGGAAGTGATCCTGCACCTCTGTTTAGCCCTGGTGAGGCCTCACCTGGAGTGCTGTGTCCAGTTCTGGGCTCCTCAGTACAAGAAAGACACGGAGCTCCTGGATTACAGTCCAATGGAGGGCAACAAAGATGATTAAAGGACTTCTCTTACAAGGGCAGGCTGAGGCAGTGGGGCCTATTCAGCCTTGAGAAGAGATGGCTGGGAGGGAACGCCATCCATTTCCATAAGTATCTGAAGGCAGGGTGCTAAGAAGACGGATCTGTGCTCTTCTTGGTGGTGCCAAATAACAGGACAAGAGACAATGGGCAAAAAATAATGCACAGGAACTTTCACCTGAATATGAGGAAGAACTTCTTACTTGTGCAGGTGACTGACCACTGGAACAGATTGACCAGAGAAGGTGTGGAATCTCCCTTACTGGAGATATTTAAGAACCATCCAGATGCAATCTTGTGCTATGTGCTCTAGGATGACTCTGCCTAAGCAGGGAGGTTGGACCAGATGACCCACTGTGATTGATTCCAACCTGACACACCCTGTGATTCTGTAATTAATTCCTTGAGGTATACTGCACCTGGGAAGTAAGGGAGAGCTATTGAAGGACTAATGGATTTGAAAGGAAGAAAATATGAAAGCAATGGATATTATTATTTGATTGGGGTACAGAAAGACTGCAGTCTAAGACTAAGGACTTTATATATACTAATCAAGATAATTTTAATCTGAAAAGGGACAAAGAAAAACTGTGGAAGTATACTGTCAAGCAAAAATACATACATTGATAAAGTACTTGTGCAAAACTCAGTAGACCTAGATGACTGTTCAATATCCACAAGCAGTTAATTTCTGCTTGCACCTTTAAAATGCTTATTTCATGTTCATATATGCCTGTTCCTCAGTTCTGTGCCTACTTGACCAAAGTTATAATATTTTCTTTTCAGCTAAGACTGATTATATATGTAAAAATGCAAGTGCAGGAATTTTATGCCCCTGGCCTGAATTTTTAGTCTAACCAACTCTTTCTTGGCCCATCACACTAGATTTTATATGCAAATGTATTGAAATGGTGAAGCTTCTGCCCCCCCCCTCTGGTGGGAATGGGCAGAACTGGAGGTGCTACAAAAGTGTTTTGTAGCAGATTTTGGTCAGCTCAACTACCCTGGAAACATCCTTTTCTGTGCTTTTTCTGAGCCATCGTCTCATGCATCTTGTTTTGTATTAGATGTACTTTTTCTTCATTCCCAGTGTTGTTCTGAAAACTAGTGACACCAAATTAAAAAAAGGCCTGTGGTGTGTGACAAGGAGAGAACAGCTGTATTTCTATGTTGTTATTCCAATGACCTATAGAAAGTAGTATAGAACTCTTTCTCTTCTGATTCTTAAATTTAATGGAAAGTGTTAGTGATGTTTCCATTGTCACTAAACAAGTTAGCAGCAAGGTGAAGTTGAGAACAGGGCAGGAGGCAGGTGGTAAGGGATAGCTGCCTTCCAGTCTGCTTCCTTCATCTTCAGTGTCCTTCTGAGAATAGTGCACAGTGTATTCACCCCTTCTTAAAGTGAAGATATCACTGTCCTGCAGTTAAGCAACAATCATTTACCAAAGTAACTGACTGTGAGAGACTAGACTGGTATTGGTTAATGACTCAAAACAATTGTGGACGTGTCAGGGTGTTTTGCAACCCCCAGAGAGGGGGAGACTACAAGGTGGGCTTTGAGGCTGATTGAAGGCAGATCCTGCAAGGCAGGATGGTGTTTTTTATCCTGATAATTGCCCTCCCGAATGCAATTTGCTCAATTATAAATCTTCCCCACTTATCTCAGGGAAGGTCTGACGGGCATAACTGGCTGAACTACACTGATACCAGAGGCAGCTGTCATTTCTCAGAGGGTATCATAAACCATCAAAGATCCCCAACCCCCAGACTAATTTCTGAGGCCTACAAGAGGACTGAAAGATTTCTGTCTTTGTGTTCCCACCTGGCCTGAGTGTATATTAACCCATAGAACTTTGTGTTTAGTGGGCTTTTTCCCCCACCCCTGGTGGATCAAGATTTCGATTATCACTTTGACCAACGGCAACAGTCAGGTCTTGTTGTGGATCTATGTGAGGTGATTACGTATCTTCCTACTCTTATCCTTCCTTTCTCTTTCTTCCTTTCTTTTCTAATATATGTTTTCTTAAGTGATATTTTTATGCTTTCATATTGCCATATTACTATAGATAACAACTAAAATGGCTACACGTCTGCTTTCCATTGCAACCAAATTGTTCTAAAATAAACCCTATGTATATATGTATATATATTTATAAACACCGACTATTCAGTGTCGTTTCAGTCTAATTCACCTTGCTTTCTGAGGTGGGTCGTAACACTGGCTTCCAAGAACTGTGCTGGGGAACAAGAACCTCAGATGAGGCTCTTGCAACTCTCACATGCTCCAGATCCTTGTGTTGAGCCCAGAATTCTTGCACTGAACCACAGGAGCAGCTCCTTCTCAATCTTGTGGCTGTTCTTAAACGCTCAGGCATGTTGTCAATCTTGACAAAACAAGACAGGAGGTCAAACAAAATAGTATTTTTGCAATAATGAGGTACACAAGTTATGGTAGCTGCTTCAGATGGTTTTAAGTACTTCCAACAGATATGAACTAGACATCTGACAGTTTCACCAATCCTAATAACTGCAAGAATGAATGCTGCTAGGTTGTTTTAATAGGAGTCCCTTTTACCATCTCAATGTATAAAATGATATCTCTGAATTTTACCTTAAGAAGACTGGTAGAAATGTCTGTATTCGGCTGTAGTAAGTGTACCTAGGGATTAATTTTAAAAATGCAGCAAATTCTTTTTCCTTTTATAAGTTTTCACAAAGAGCTACAATTGTAATTACAAATGTAATAAGACTCAAAGTTTGCAAATAGTGACAGATGTTCCAGAAAAAGCAGATAAAATTCTGTTCTTGCTTTGTGACAATCAACATTTTAAAGATTTAAGATGTAGACATCAGAAACACTTGTTCAGGTGGATATTATATAATATAAAACTACAACAATACTTCTTGGGTTTGTGTATCATTTTTACAGGACCCATATTCCTTAATAGTTAAAAATGATAACTTAATACAAGAGAAATATTTACATGCAAAGTGAATTTGCAATTACTGTATTATGTAGAGGTTATGCTGAAATTATTGTCTACCTTATTCTTGAATTGTCAAAGTACTTTAGCTTCCCTGTGTCTAGAAACAAACATTTTAATGTCAAATAATACTAATATTAATTTTTTTTATTTTTCTTTTTTTACTTCCCTGAAAATTGTACCACATCTCTAATCCAGAGTCTTGACAGTGAATAATGCTCTGTGGAAGCCCCACTGATATTGTAAACTTGTGAAACTCGGTGACAGAGATGATCTATAATCTAATGTCAGGAGACACAGCATATCAGAATTGACTACTTAAGGCAAGTAAATAATAAATAGTATCCAGTGAGTAGAAATTCCAGTAGATAAAATTAAGTAACAGTGGAAGCTTAATTTCTTATTTAGCATCTAGGTTTTTGGAATAGCCCCAGGTTTGTAACACTCTCAAGAACAACAAATGGAGCAAAGAGCCATGGATAGAGTAAGAGAAGGATGGTAATCTGTCCCAGAAAAGGTCAAGCGGTAAAGTAAAAGAACTTCTGAATGCTCTTGCTTTGAAAGAGGAAGCAAATAAATGGCCTGTTTTTGTTCTTTTCTATGGTCAGGTTCATGTCCTCTGCAAATAAACAGGACTGCATCAATGAAACATACAATGCTAAATAGATGTTTTCTCCAAAGGTAAAAGATCACAAAATATGAATTTTTATGGTTTTGTCTATCAAGCAGTAATGATCTTTTTCTCAGTGTGCAATAGAATTCATGTAGGGTTTTGGTGGGTTTTTTTTGTTTGTTTGTTTGTGGTTTTTTGTGGTTTTTTTTTGGTGCAGCTGTCATGTCAAAATCTTCTGCTTTTAGAAGAAATATTCACCACAGACAATACATGGAACTTTGGTATTTATAAAACCTATAGTAGCAGTTTCTCCTGAAATAAAAGAGAGAATGTTTCCTGACTACAAAAATTTCACAGACAGAGAGAAAAGTCTGAATGTAGTTGGAAAGCTGTAGGTCAGAAAGGAGTCACAGAATCACAGTCAAAGAATGGTTTGAGTTAGAACGAACTTTCAAGATCATCTAGTTCCAACCCCCCTACCTTTCACTAGACCAGGTTGCTCAAAGTTTCTTCCAGTTGACTTTCCAACAGTTCTAGGAATGAGGCATCCACAACTTTTCTGTCCAGTTTGTTCCAGTGTCTTACCACCCTCACAGTAAAGAATTTCTTTCTAATACCTAATCTAAATCTATCCTCCTTCAGTTTAAAGCCATTCTTCCTTGTCCTATCACCATATAGCCTTGTAAAAAGTATCTCTCCAGGTCTTTTAGCTTCCTTTAGGTAATGGAAGGCTGCTCTATGATGTCCCTGGTGTCTTCTCTTCTCCAGGTTGAACAACCCCAGCTCTTTCTGTCTCTCTTCATAATGAGGTGCTCCAGCCCTCTGAAAATCTCCATGGCCTCTTCTGGGCTCGATTCAGCTGGGCCCCATCCTACTTGTGGTAGGCTCCGGAGCTGGGTGCAGCACTCCACGTGGGGTCTCACAAGAGCAGAGTAGAGGGGCAGAATCACCACATTTGATGTGCTGGCCATATTTCTTTTGATGAAGCCCAGGATGTGGTTGGTTTTCTGGGCTGCAAGTGCACATTGCCTACTCATGTTGAGCTTCATATCAACCAGCATTCTTCAGATCAGTCTTTCTCCTCAGGGCTTCTTGAATGGGAGAATTTTCAACTCCCAGTCAACCCAGACATTACGCAGGATCTGCTGTACAATCTGGATTCCCACAAATCTATGGGATCTGATGGGATTCATTCCACAATCCTCAAAGAGCTAGTATCAACACACAGTTGGAGGATGGGGGAGCAAGCCCTTCTGCTAGGAAGAGATAGTTCATGAACAATGCAAAACTGTCAAACTATGAAGATGTTTGGTGTGTAAAAAATAGGATCTGTCCTTTGCTAACATAATTGCTATATTTCTTCTGTGATTTAATGCTGACATATATGGAGAAAGCAATAGATTTTAGTATTGTTTGCTTTTTTTTCCTTAAATTTATTTCCCTTCATTATGTGAGTCCATTTTTTTATATATATAGCATGAAACATCAATATCAAAGTAAGGGAAAACAAATAAATTAAACCACTTTTTGTTTAACTATCACCTGTCAGCTAGAGGATCACAAAGCACTTTCAAAAAAGCATTGGGTGTACTAAAATACACAGTGAAGCTGATGGGAGTCTTTCCACAGACTTCTCTGTGCTTTGAATCAAGGCTTAAAAAATTAACTCTGCAGCCCAGTAGAGTATAATATGTTTGGGAAAACTGAAAAGTAGATAAGATACTTAAGATATACATGCTGAATTGAAAATACTATGACTAGAACTGAAAAATATTTTCAGTCTTAATGTCATGTACCTCAGACACATATTGACAGTCATCAATCTCAATCATTTTAAGACTTACAGGTACTCTGTAGAAATCTACAGATACTTCTAGGATTGTAAGAGCAATGAGAGTACTAAATGCAGGATGGAGCAAAGTTAACTTGCCAGTCTTCTGTCTGCACAAGAGTATAAGAGAAATAGAAAAGACTCCACCTCTTCCTCTAAATGAAACTCATAATTTTCTATTTATCATCATGAAGAAGAGAAATCATTGTTCCTCTTGGGGAAAATACATTTGGTAATTTAAAACAATTTACTTGGGAATATCTGTGAAGTATTGACAGCCTGAAAAGGAAAGACTTCTACTCAGCATCCTGTCAGAATAATTTGATTCAGTGGTCAAATGAGTTTAAAATAATGGCCTTCAGAAACATTTTATTTGATTTATAGTAATTTTCTTCTCTTTTCAGCTTTTTAAAAGAACAATAGCATATTGATACACTTTAACATCCTGTGGTTCAGAACAGTTCCAGGCATTCTATAAAACAGTCCTAATCTATAAAATATGGTCTTCTTTCAACAAATCATTTTATCCATGAGTAACTTTATGTACATGAGTTATTCCAGGGATTTGCAGGGCCTGTTTACACCTTTTCCGTTAATCATTCACACAGGATGCACATCAAAGGCAAGTCTTAATACTGCATCAAATTAACAGGCTGGGAGTGGTAGGGTGTTTCATATTCATCTGTAGCTTTCATCAAGGTACTGTGACTTTTTAAAATCATGCTCTTGGCACTGGTCACAGGATGCAACTGAATTTGTGCAGCAAGTAGAAGTCCACATTGAAGAGAAAGCACGGAGAAATATGCCTGGAAGTTATCAAGATTTGTTAAACTGTGTGCGTGATAAATCATACCAACAGTATGAAGAGTGTAGAAATCAATTGTGTAGTACCAAGACTATGAAGAGCAGGGAGGACAGCTGGAAGTGACACGCAGGAGTTGCTTAGAAACAGAAGAAAAAGAGTTATTTAGTAACGTACCTGTCTGCAAGAGGTGGTTCCCCATGTCAGTGCAGTAAACTGGAGCATAGATAGCTGGTGCAGTGGTGCTAAACTGTGACAGTGACTACCGAGTTGCACTATGGAGTGATTGATGTGAGATCTCTTGCCACCACTGACAGATAATTAGGGAAATTGGTAGGGCTGGAGGGAAGACAACTGAAATCTATTGTGAACATAAAGAAGAAGAAAACATAATATTGCAAGGAATATAAGGGCTTTTATCTCCAGTAAGTAAGCAGGGAATTGAAAGCTCTCTGATGAAGGCAGTACCTTACTGTCAGAAAGTGGAGGATAACCTGAAAGATGACAGTTTGCTGAGCTTGAGCCCGTTACTTTTTAGAGAGCTTGCTATTTGTAAATGAGAAGCTTCTGATATGGGAGAAATCTAGAGAGAAAAGTACTATTTGGTGTCTGCAAAGGTGAATGTTACAGAGTTTCATGGAAAACACTGGTAAAAAATGCAGTGTAAGTCTGAATGCTGTGATCCTTTTTTTAATATGACTTGGAACTGAATGGAAGTTAGCCATGACAGTTCAGAGTTAGCTGGAATAATAATAAACAAGGCAATGTACCTTAGAGTCCTTCAGTCAACTTCTGCAAATCTCATGCCTAGTGATAACTGTTGCAATTACAGTGTTAAATCAGGTTGCTGTCACTCATGGATTAAAGAGAAAAGTTTTTTATAAATATGGCTAGGATTTATTTCAATATTTGTACATTTTCTTCACTGACAAAAGGAATACTTAAGGGACTTCATTTACCCTGTGTTTCTTACCTGGGCATTCATCATTTGACTGATAATTATAATGACTGTGCTTTGTACTTGGATTCTTTAGAGAGTGGGCTATAGGTAAAGTACCTTACACTCTTTAGGTGTTTATATCTATTAATTTCACTGAGAGTTAGGCAACTAAGTAGAAGGTACATGACTGAAAACCTTTGATAATGTAGGCTTTTGTGCCTACAAACAGATGCTATGTTGCTGATAGATTTTAGTGTGAAGCTACAATGTGGATGGTTCTGTATGTAAGCAAGGAATTGGACTTCAGAAAATCCAAGACTTTTTTTTTAATGCCCTACAAAGTAGTCTGCAACTTAGAGGAAGTTATTCAAGCTCAGCAGATCCCAGTTCATCTCTAGCCACTTTGAGTCACCAACATCTTTCTAAGACACAATAAGGGCAGTATTTTCAAGATGTTTATGGAAATGTAGGCCCATATATTTAAAAATTAATAGAAAGCTAAAAAATGGATGCAGATAGCACCTTATTTTATGTATTTCCAACTAATTTCTATACAGTGTACCTATACATTCTTCTTGACTAGGTAGGAAAATAAAACACCTTCTTGGGATGATGTACAGTAGAGATCTGTTTTCATGACTAATCTGAATATTTTTGTCTCAATACAAATCCCCTCTACACTGAATTATAGTATTTCATAAGTCCAGACTGAAAATGAATCCCTTTGTAATTTTATTTTTGTCGCTTATTTCTGGCTCCAGATAGTGAGATGTGTATTTTGAGGGAGATTTTCGTTCTTTGGAAGTGTTTAAATGTGTAAGTCTGTCAAAACATGCTTGATCTAAACAGTAAACTCCCAGGAACGCTGTGAGACTTTTGAATTTTATTACTGAAGAGAATCCACAGCTGAAATAGTTTCCTTCCCTCTTACATGCTATTTTTTTATGGTTTCACTGGGGAGCAGAACCTGATTGTATATTAAAATTTACTTAGTATGCAAAATTCCAGATGTGGAATCAATGAAGTGTTCAAACAGAATTTAATGGTGATGATGAGTGACAGATGAAAAATCAGCTCCGTCTACTAAGCCTGGACTAACTCAATGAAGCCATTGAATTGTACGTGTTCACTAATTTCAGAAATGCCAGTAATTGCTTAATTTTAGTAAATTCAGTACAAATCCAATAAACACAGCTTCAAAAAATGCAAATCCTGAGCTTTCTCCAAAAACACTGCCTCAGTGTTTCTTTTTCAAAGAACATATTGTCTGTGTGATTTATGTAGTTGATACTAAGCAGTATGAGCTATGATTCCAGCAGCTGACTAGCAGCAAGGTGCACATGGTTTAGGACAAATTGATAGTGAGGTACACACAGTGTTATAGATTCTGTCATGGGCAAAACTGAATCAACGTAAAGAATTTTTACTGTATCTTTTCCCACCTTAAACAAACTTCTGGTTGCTGATTTTAGTATTCAGAGAGAAGGAAAATGTGCACAGCAAAACACACCCTGATGAAAAGACTTGTGCCCTGCCCTCCCCAAGTTCAAACACCTCTTCACCTCACTTCTTAGGCTCAGCTTCCTTCACTTTTCATTGTCTGTAGAACCAAGTCTTCTGCGGTTCCTTTGGAGAGGTGATGGGTAGCACAGGGGGCAGAGTTAGTGCAGAGCTGTTCCTATCTTCTTCTCCTCAAGTCTCCAGGGCTGCAGTCCTTTGGGGCTGCCACTGCCCCAGTGCAGACCACCCACAGTGGAGGTTTTAGAGGTCAGTAAGTTGTTTTCACCAGCACTGTAGCCATCTGGAATTGGTGTGACTGGCCTGGGGCAGCTCATGTCCTCCTCTAGGCACTGCTGCTACTCCTACTAAAACCTGTTCAGGCCCAATACACTGTTCTAAACTTTAATAGGAAGTGGCAACTTCTTTGCAGGTTTTTTTGTGTGTGTGGTTTTTTTTTTTATTTTTTGTTTGTTTGTTTTTGTGTGTGTGTTTTGGTTGGTGGTTTGTTGTTTTTTTTTTTTAACAGACATCTGGTAGAATTTCAGAAAATTAGGAAATTAATTCCTTGCTGTGTATGATAGCTAAACAACAGCATATAGAACTTTAAGAAGGGATAATGTGGTATCCTAAAAGACGACTCTGTCATACCTGAGATAGGAGGGTCACTGGCAAAAAGTTTCAGTCACTTGCTAATAGTGAGATTCTCTTTGCATCAGTGCGTGGAAAGGCATTTAGGTGTACAATGGGACCTCCAGCCTCCTGGGTGGATGCAGATCATGACAGTAAAAAAATATGTTTACTCTGAATATTTGGTTCTGTTTAGTTCATCCTAATTTCTTTTTCCAAACTTGCTACTTGGACTGCATTGTCCATCACAAAAGTAAATTTGGACATAAAATCTGAAATACTAAAGAAGACAAAGTGATACAGAATATATATATCACTGTTGTCAGTTTAGGTAGATGAGAGACTACATGGGGATGAAACTGATTTTTATTAGTCAGCTTTGGAGTAAAATGTGCAACATGTACAATTGCAACAAATTTACAATTTATTGCCTCTGTCATTATATGACTATTTTTTTTTCCCAATTAAGATATAGTCATCATTGCACTAGTTGAACAAGAGCAACCTTTCTCTCTTTTGAGGACTGTTTTTTTATATATTAAGGAAAATAATGTGTCACCCTAACTCTCTTTACAGTTCAGCCTGTTGATTACTCATAAAGAGCTTGGAGATGCTAAGATCAGGATCAAGGTCAGCATGTGTGAGACAACAGCTTGCAGATATGGCTATTTTAAAAGCCTGAGCTGAAACATACAAGACCAGTACTTTTGTTCTGTGAAATGACAAACATATTTCTCTTTGTAATGAGAAATACAATCTTTCTAAATTTGAATTTTATGAACTGGGTATAAAAGGCTTCCCCCTCCTACCCCCCAGTTGTTATCCTACTTTTTGACAGTTATGCAAAGATTTTCTCTTCATTTTGCAGCACATGACAAGGAATGAATACCCCTGCTTGGCTTACAGATTATCAGTTACACTATCTTTGCATTCAGGAATATTCTTCAATTAAATCCTTTGATTTGTAAAATTAAATATGTTCGTTCCCTTACTATCTGTATAAAACCCCCCAACAGTCCTAAGTTTTTATAGATTGCACTGACTTGTACAGTCATATTTTGATTATGAAACTTTTTTTGAAGAGAACTCTGGAATGAAGACTCCGTCTTTTCAAAGAGAATTTGCCCTCACTGGTGTACAGGCAGCCAGAATACAGGACTCAGGTATACACAGCTGTATTGTGGCTTAGCAGATGACAGTGGATGCAAAATAAATTCTTTTAGTATAACTCTCAGTAGAAGATACTTGGGGTGAGATATCTTACCTTTCATATGCAAGGGGTTAAAATGTTTCTTCTCAGCTGCACTCAGTAACTCATTAAAATGTGGTAAAACCTCAACAGGTGTAAATCCTCTGTGACTACTTGCTCTGAGCACCTCAGTCCAGGTGCTTATATTTGCAGGGTAACAATCAAGCCAATGTAGTCACAGGCTTAATCTTGTGTGGCTCCAGCTATGGGGGAATGAAGGTGCTTATACGTATGTTCACAGAAACAGTTGATAAATATGATTTTATATTAGTGAGTATTAGAGGCCAAAAGAAAAACCTTACAGCAGCTTATCAGTTTAGTTTTCTTTCAGCAGTACATGCCAAGTACAGGGAGCCAGTGCAGGTTTGTGTGTGCACAGACAGCACAAGCACAAAGTTTCACTGGGAAATCCCTTATGGTCAGCAGTGAAAAGATCTTTCAAACACTGATTTCATAAAAGAACAGAAATACAAGTCAGTGTATAGAATTCCTCATTAGAACCAGGTAACATATGCATATCTCAAGCACATAAAAGTTTTGATGACTTCCCGAGGCCACATAATGGATGGAAGCAGCAGGCACAGAAAATTTGCCCATAAAGCTGCAAGCAATGAGTAGTTCTAATGTCCCAGGCCTTTACAGATTTCCTTGTGGCTTAGTTGAAACTGTAGAAATAACCTTTGTGTGTCTTCATGCTGGTGACTGCATGACTCATTCTTATTCTATATGCTGTCAAACTTGTGGTTTTGCTGTGCCTGACTTCGTGCCTTATTTGCTGCAAGTGTTTCATGTGATTTCATGGGAATAGAATTATTAAGCAATAGGCTTTTCCATGGGGTTTATCCACAGACCACCTGGGAGCTTAATGAATATTAATATTCCACTGTTATTTTCTTCTGTTCTTCATTACTAAGGTGGTAATGTGATTCCTATGTTACATATGGAACAGAACTTCAGATTAAAAAATGAGAGCCACAGTACAAGGAGACCAGAATTTTGGATTTCATGTTCTTTGGCACAACTTGACTGCCTACAGCTGTGAGGGCTCAGTGCCAGGCTGGAACACAGGTGTTTGTGGGTACTTTTGGCAATCAGTGCCCAGCTGGGTGAGGTAGGTTTAGCTTTACAGGTGCATTTTGGGAGGAGCATTAGGAGCTTTTGGTGATAAAAGAGGTTTGAGGTAGCAGAGAATGTTTGTTATTTCCCTTGTTTTGTGGAGTTCTTTTTCAGACTGCTAGTAGGGTTATGTGCTTAGGGGAAAGACTCCTGATTCTGGGTAAGTGAAAATTGCTGAAAAGTGTCTGAGGAGTCTGAATGCAGTCTGCATGTGTCAGGTACACATGTGTGATGCTGTGTTTGACTTGCCTTTAGCTAGTTAATGGGAAATAGCAATTATGGGATGATAGATGGAAATGAATAAAAGAGGGGTATATAAAATTCTTTTTTTTTCTTCAGGTGTCTTAAACTTCTAAACTTGGTGAACCTTTATATAGTTTGGAGCCCTCTTCTGAAGGTAAGTGTCCAATGTTCAAAGAATGTGCAAAACTTTACTATTTCTGTTATAATGTACAAAAATAACTGTGTGGAAATACTAGGTGAGAAAACATGTGCTCTTCCTGTGTAAGGACACTGGCTGGGTTAAACATTCAGGTGGAGGGGAACCTGGTTTTTCTCTTGCTGTAAGTTTTCTCTTCTTACTCCTAAATTAGTCCAAGAAACTTAGCAAATGTTATTTTTCTCCATACAGCTTATTTGCAGTTAGAATTAATCTGTGAGTAGCTTGTATTTACTTGTTCTTGAGCCAAGGTTCTGTAACAGTGAATGGTAGCAACTGGCAACCAGTGGACCCCAGTGACTCTTAGAATAGATGTGACTTACTTTTGATGAATGTTATTATATGAAGTAGTGTGCTATTGAAGGAGGTGAGTTTTGGTTGGATTGTTTTGAGTTTTTCTAAGCAAGGATATGTTTCTACAAGATTTCTGGAAGATGTCTACTTTCTCTCTTGTACTGTAACTTCAGTTTTTACTTGTGCTTTGTCTCTTGCTTAATCCTTCAGCGTGATGTTCATGTGAAGCCTGGAATAGTTTTTGTTTTCTTCATTACAAATTTTCAAGCTTGCCCTATCTCTCCCTGACATTCCCCCTGCTCGCCTCCATCCCCCCCTTATTTTCCTTCTATGTTTTTCTGTCCTATACTACTGCTTCAGTCAATACTCTCTGGTGTATTTTGTGTTCATTCGGAGATGTCATTACTCTTATTTCTAGGAATATATGGAGAAGTTTTTCTTACCAGCTTCTTTCTTCACATTTATTGTTCTCTTTTCATTCTTTCTCTAACCAGTGGCAGAAAGAACAGACTTATGACAAATGGAAGCTAGTAGAGGTAGTTTTCATTGCAACTCCCAAACATATTTGAAGGACCTTTTCAGACTGTTTTAACTGTGCTTTCAGTAGTTGCGGCCGACTCTAGGGCATGCAGGTGGTTGAGGCAGAAATAGGATCTGAGTCTGTGTACTGCCTGCAGTACAGGGAAATCTTTATCTCTGGATTATCCAGGCCAAGTAGGTATAGAACAAAAATTGTCAAGCAGAAAACATCATGTTCCTGCTCTAGGACTGACAAAGACTATGGCGATAACCTTAACAAAAACAGGCAGTTAACTTCTAAAACACTTTTCTCTAGATTTTAACTTCAGAGAGATATTCGTTTCTTATGGCGAGCACTGACAGATCATTGGATCTTATAGTCTTTAGCTGGAGCTTATCTATTAACATAGCAATGTATATGGCAGGATACTTCTGTAATGTGATTGCAGATTAATTCCAGTTAAAAATCTGCTAATGTCAAACATGCACCTGCATGAAAGTTATCTATGTCTGAGCTGCTCACTCAAGCACTTCTGGGGCTTGGAGGGTTTGGTCTCCTACTCCCAAATGAAGATGCCTAAAATGAAATAAATTATAGTGTCCTGAGGTATGAACTGTTGCTAGCAGTGACTATAAAGGGAGTCTGAAAGAACAAGCTTGCAGGTAGACGTAGAAAAACAAGGGAAAAAGCTGATCTCTTGAAGGATAGTTAAATGCTATTTTTGCTGAGACCAATAAGAAAGATGCATCTGTAGGTATCATAATGTTACTCAAAATTATTATTGCTAAAGCATGGGCTTAGAAGTGCTGCACTGGTTTGAGTGAGGAGATTAAAAAACACCAAAACAACCTTGACTTTGTCTAAAATTATCTGCTCTTATCTGTCATCTGTAAGCTTAAAATTTAGCACATGAAAAGTTATCTTTTGCTGTCTGTTGCCCATGGTGATATGTAGGTGTTAGAAGAATAAAAAAATCTTCTGCAAAAAATGCCTCACTGCACGTGAGGAATGTGGCTGTAATGGCTGATGAAAACTGGTTAATAGGAAAATGAGTCATCTAAGCCTGTAACTGCCTCTATCAACGTATTCATTTTTGAGGGCATAGAACTCTGTGCTAATGCTGGCTCTTTACAGCATTAACTTCGAGATCTCTTAGGCTCCAGAGCAGTCTCCCATGGGAAGTGATGGAGACCTTATTGTTCATACTTGAAAATGAGACTGTGAGCTGGGGAATATGTACATGAATAAATAGCAGTACATGAATACTCAGCAGTAACTCAGAGGTCAATTTGGTTGAGAGAGATGGACATAATAGACCTAATTCCTTGATCAGCCTAAAGGTGTAACTTTTTCACCTTTAGATTTTCCACATTAATGTGTCAGCTTTGTTTGGAGCACACCGTTTTGGCCCTTAAAGTCTTACAGTTGTCTACAAGGTTTTTAGTTTTTATACCGTAGTTTTAGCTGCTCTGTTTCAAACCTAGAGTAGTTTTCACTTTCCAAATTCTGCAGTAGCTGTAATCTCTTAAGTGCTTGCAAGGTTTTGTCTCCAGTGTGAAGCGAAATGTCTTGTTTCAGGCCTAGCTCGGGTTAGGCTAGATAGTACTATTATACCGTATTTCAAAAATACTTTGATATGTGAAGGAGCAGACTTGTCCCAGAATGCTTCTGAATACAGGTAAAACTCACAAAGGCTCAGATCTTTGTCATTCCTGTGAATCCTGAATTTTTTTTTTTAATTATCTAATTTTGATTTGTTTCTTTAGGTAAATAAATTTTAATGACTGATATGTCAACTTGCAACTTTGTAAGCATTCTAAAACAACTTTGCAAAATACTGCACAGTCATAAACAAAGAAAAAGGCTTTATGAGCTTTCCTGATCATCTTGGTAGTCATCTAGAGCCAGTTTACAATGTTCAGATAAACATATACAGGATACCTTTTGATGAAAGAAAACTAATATTATATTCATCCCAATAATTTTTCTTGATTAGCAATGCTTGTCCTGTTGTTCAAACTGGCTTGCTGAGTTCCTGTGAGGACAAGTGCGACTTCAAAGGAAACCTGGAGGTGGGGCTAGGGGGAAAATGGCACTCTGGACAGCAAGAATATTGATGAAACCATACCCCAAGCATTCTTAATTGTAGTCAGTAAAACTTGGGTCAGTGTAAATAATAAACTGCTGATGGGCACAAGGGTCTATGGACAGGTTAGTCAAAGCTCCTGGAGAATCACAGCATTTGAGAATTGAAATGCTGGTTCAAGATGGATGTGGTAATCAAAGCATCCAATTTTTCTTTGTGTTCTAATTTTTCTTTTTTTAACCTGTATGCATGTTAAGTTAAAGGTCATGAAAAGATTTATGCCAAACTTAAAAAAAACCCCAAAAGACTCCTCTCTGCTTAGAAAAGAATAATCTTCTATGGAACTGAAATTTAATAGTATAACACCCTGATCATTTTGATATGAGTGTTTCTTAGGTATGAGATAACTACAAAGTGTTTAGTTTAGTAACTTGTTTCTAAAACAGTGATGCAGTATTTAAGGCTACCCGTGTACTCCAACAATCCAGATCTTTTTAGTTAGTGCTCAATGATGCGAGAACAATATCCAGACAATTAGTTTGAATCTTTTTGGTAAAATACATACTTCACCCTTTAATTCTTGCAACCCATTTCTCTAGAGAGAGGAGGAGAGATAAAAACTGTCATTGATAAATGCAAGCAAATGTAAACAGAATGCTCATATTAGCTCAGGATGAGATTCTGTGTATTGGAGCATTCTGTTTGCAGCAGAGGGTGCTGAAAGCTGACAGAAAAATATCAAAGTACTTTATCTGCTCTCTTGACCAGAGAGGAAAAAAATGTAATTTCCTTTGGAGAGGGGTTGGGGGGGATGTGGTTCTGGAATAGATATATATAGGAACGTAATTCTGGAGGATTTTATGATTCGAAGTCTGTGCGAATAGTGGTGTGTTTTGTGTGTTTGGGGGGTTTATTTATTTATTTTATTTTCCCTCCTTTATTTATGGTGATTAGCTGAGCTTCTAAAATAACCTTTCTAATGCTTTAAAGCAAGGCTTTAAACCTTTTTCTCTTCTCCAAAGCAAAAAAGGTAAGGAACCACATACTTATGTTTTACTTCTGACTTTTGATCAAATTGGGTTTTCTGCCTAAATCAGACATAAGAGTTGGAAAATCTAGCTTTAAATAATAGCATCCAAATAGCAGAAATCAAGGTGATTTACTTGTATTTCAGCATTGTTAAGATTAACTTGAAATTACAGCCTTAATGTCCTGAATTAGAATAACTTTTTTAGGCAAAAATTTGGAATCTGATGGTAGATCTCTGTTGGAACTAAAGATACTTATAATGTAAAGTGCTCAATTTTCCAAAGTAGTTGGTTAAAAAAAACCAAACAGACAACCACATTATGAAAAACCTATTCTTATCTTAGGGCAATAAATACCACAATATAATACCTAGTGTGCCTCTCAAACTGAGGAACTATGTTGCTTTAGTGAGTTTAAAGATATAAAGAACATGAAGAATTTGTTTGTTGCAGTTATGCTGTTGTACTTTTTCCTTGGAGGAAGGGAATGAAAGAAAAACTATTATTCATATGTCTATTGCAACAGTACTGGATAGACCCTAACCCTATACTTTTTACAGAATGCTCAGAATAATAGAAATCTGTTTACCCCCAGTCTTGAATATAAACTTGGCATATCACAAGTTAGCAGGCAATTCATTTTTCTTCCAGATAATATGTTCTTGTTTGCTTTTCCACGTTCTTTCACTGTTTGTCTCCTGAAAATCTTTGTGGTTAACAATAGGCTTCACAGCTCCTGGGAGGAAGAACACTGATCACTTTTCAAAGAACCTTAGTAATTGCACAGTTCAGCTCTGAAGGTGTCTCAAGTCAAACAGTGGCAGTGGGTGCTGGGCTTCCTGAGGAAAAACTGCCACTGCCCTCTAACAGAGGCAGCAGAAGCTGCATGTGCTGCTTCACAGACCCTGTAATTTTGAGGCTGGTGTATAAATTTATATCACCCATTGATTCTGACTTTAAGTTAGAACTGGACTGAAGAAAGTGATGGCTGAGGAACAGGTATGTATTTGCTTCTAATGATTACTAGCATGTTTATCGAGGTAGTGTACACTCTGGCAGTAGCAACTTCTTGAACTTCATCACCCACAGGTGCCAGATGGCACTGGATGACAGCCTTAACCTGTCTATATGAGCCTCTCAGGTCATATTTCATCCCAGCTGTGGTCTTGCTAGTAACTTTCTTAGTGTGGAAATTGTTTCAAATATGGCTCTTAGTACATAAAGGAACTCGCAACTGAGAGGAAGCAAAGGGACTGGTTCCAAATAGCATATGGATTTGGGGTTGACTAAATCAAATAATGTTGACATAATAAGTGAAACACTGCAAAAATACTTGATAGACTTTGGAGGTTTTTTGTGTGGGTTATGGGTGCTGGATCAGTACTTTCCCTACTGAGGGCTCTGCTGATAAATAAGCTTGTGTTCTTCACTTGTGCTGAATTTAAGAGGTTTTATAGTTGTGATATTAACTGACAGGTCACCAGGCTCGGCTGAATGAGGTGAGGGCCAGAGTGAGTTGAAGCACAGTTTCATTATTTTTTTAATTAGGAGGGGAAGGGGAAGTTGTGCGGAGTGGTATATCTGCCTGGTTTATATTGTATTGTAAAGTGTCTTTGTTTTAAGCATAATGTGGTAACATGAACAAAGATGCTTGTAAAGCTATAGCAGTCAGGGGCGTGATCAGTTGTTTTGTCCGAAATGCAGCACGTGCTGCCCCCTAGGGGCAAAATCAAAAGCAAAAAGCAACAAACTCCTGAAAGTGCAAAGGATATTTTTCCCTTTTGCTTGATGTAAAAATAATTAGCAGGTAGTATGGCTTTAAAAATGATGTAAAGATAGATGAATTAAGACAAAGGTCCCTGTCTGCACCTTTGTGATTATGATGAGCAATATTTGGAAGATACTATTAACAATTACTTGTACAAAAAAATAAATCCTTTTTTTCATTTCTTTAACATGTATTTGTGTCAAGGAAATTAAAATTAAAATGCAAGTCAGTTTAATTATTTTTCTATTGTTCCAGACCTTTGGATTGTAAATATTAGATGTATGAATAGATTTAATTAGCTTTAGGAGTAACTTTTTTTTATGTACTCAAGAGATTCTGACTGCACTTAGAAAAAACCACAGTGGACTTTGGTCTAGACATGAGGTCTTCCCTATGAAACCTTAACTGACTAGTTTGAACTATAAATATTATGTCATTAATGATGTTAATATTCTGAGAGCAGCCAAATTACTCATGCCACAGTCTTAGAAAGCAGAGCATGCCATTAGCTTCATTAGTATGTGCTCTGGGACCATATGTTTTCAGAGCAGAAAGTATCAATGAAGTGCTATAAGCTTGTGTTATGCCTGTGGCATTTTGGTTGCTGCATGAGGTGGAAAAGGTTAGTGACAAGGGTTCATGTGAATAGAGCAAAGTCAATATGAAGGGCAGTTAAATACATCAAGGCTTCTCACCATGAAGAAATTAGTCCAGGCTGCTTACGCTAGAGGACTATGAAACTGTGATTGGCATCCCAAAGTGCACAGAGTGTTCCTGTCTCTGACTTTGCAACTCCTTGTGGCAGATAATTAAAGGCTGGCAAAGTGTACTTGGGAAAATACCACCATTTGCTTCCTTTGATCTGATGGTTGCTGGTGACAGTGACTGACATGCAAAACTTTGGTTAGATGGATCTTCAGTCCAAGCTTCTGCTCGTGTTCCTAAGCATGATTATGTTTGTGGATAAACAAGAATACTGCTTAAGCTCCATAAACTAAGAGGACAGCAATGCAAGGTGTCATGCACTGTTGGGAATAGGATGGGTTGTGAAGAAGCAAATTTATTGATGCTAAGAAAAACTAGCTACCACTTACAATATCTCCTGTTAGTTCAATGGACTCTCCTATAAATAAATCATTTTAGATTTAAATTATAATGCAATTTAAGCTGAAGAATTGAACAAAAGCCCAAGTGACTGTGATTTGTGAAACAGTGTAGGTCTTCCATCTTCTGAAACAGTTTTTCTACAGTGCCTTACTCTTCCCTTCCTAGATACCACTGCCTTCTCATACCGTGTGGTTTTGCAGGTTCACTGACTGTTAAAACTGCAGGGTTTTCTCAACAGTAGAAGACCTTGTACTCGGTGCTAGTATTAAATATTGTGGCCACAGTGCTTGGGGACAGTGTTTTGTTACATTGCATTTGTCTGTGCTGTAGTAACACTGCCATGGTCAGTGCAGCCAGGCTTCCTTGATAGTATCTTATGGCTGGAGTATCTAAAACTCCACAAGCATTTCCACCTTGTTAATGGCAGTTTGTTTGCCTGAACTTGTGGCGGTAGCTCTCTTGTTACATAAAGCATCAAACTCATTTCATGTAGCTCTTTCTATTGGGAGCTCTGTCAAGTGTATTTGGTTGCTCAGATGTACCAACTGTTTCTTAACAGTCTCATATAGTTATAACTTTCTGTAGTAATCCTGAGACTGCTTCTGAGGAATGGTTTCTTTTTGTTTTCCCTTTCCTGAAGGAGTCTCAGTCTCCTAAAGGAGCCTGAAGTGTCATCTGCTGCATAAAGTTGAAATTATGGATAGCAAGTGTTTGCATCCTGAACCTGATGCAGAGGGTCTGAATTACCTGTGGGAAACCAAAGGCAATATGACTGTTTTCATATTTCATGAGTAAATTACAGCTAGGACTTGTCCTTGCCTCATCAGAATGCCCAGGCTCAAGCACCAGTGTGGTTCTGCTGCTTAGACCATAGATGGAAAATCTGTTTTGGTTGCTGAATTGAGAACTCCAAACTCATTTCACAAGTGAAAAGCTTCAGCAGAGCAATTCTCAGTAAGGGAGGGAATTTTGAGCACCTTCATAAATGCATTGCTGGATG
This sequence comes from Formicarius rufipectus, assembly GCA_013399695.1. Lineage (NCBI taxonomy): Eukaryota > Metazoa > Chordata > Aves > Passeriformes > Formicariidae > Formicarius > Formicarius rufipectus. The sequence continues at coordinate 230,795 of VXAU01003176.1, read as the reverse complement.
TCTGCCTCCACTGACATTCTAAATTTTTCTTTTCCTGCCAGAAATCCTTTCTTTTCTAAAAATATTTCCTTGACTCTGCATATTGCTGTCTAATCTAAAGATGCACAATTTAGTGCTGATTTGAAAATCCTGACTGGTACAGGACATAAGAATGACTTTTAAAACATGGCTAAAATGAGTAGCTTTGAAACAAATTTTCTAACTAAATATGCTCTTCTCAGTGTAGTGTGGTTTCTATATCACCAACCCCTACTCGTTCCCCTCACCACCCCCCATCCCTTCCCCTAACCACTACGGCTGTCCTAATCTTCTGGACCATTTAGTACCTTCATCTTATCCTAAGTAAACTACAATTGCTGGCTCTGATATTCATTAAGTGATAATCCAGATTAATTCAGACTTTGATGTAGAAACAAGTCCTCTTTCAGCTGCCAGGAAATCCAGATTGCCCCATTGAAAATGCATACACATATGCACGTACACACACCCGCACACAGAGTATGTAGAATGCCGTAAAGAAACTGTAGCTAACCACCTTATTAGTATTCCTCCCTCCTCTGTGTTTCACTTGCAGCAACAGAGGGCTGAGCAAAATGCAGTAGAACAGGGACAGAGCTGGCAATCATCTCGGTGCAGGCTGCTGAATGTAGGGGGGTGGGGGGGATGCAGCAAAGCAAGATTAATAACCTTGCCATAATCCTGTGCACCCTGGAAGGAGATACCTCCGGTGACTGAGCTGTTCTTGTCTTGATTAATTGGACTGAGTGAATGAGTGGCTGGCAATCCACCTGGTTTGGAGGCGACCCCCTGGTTTTGCTGATCTCTGAATCCTCTACCCATCTGGGAAGGTAACAGTGAGACATACCATCTGCAGCACACACAGCAGCTATTGGAGGCTACTACTGACAGTTTGCACTCCAGTTTTTTGGTGAGCAAGAAGCCAGGTATATTGTACAGTAAGATATTTCTGTGCTCAAGCTACTGAATTTCACAATCTGGTCTTTCAGCAACCCCCTACGTTCTCTTTTTCAATTGCCTTTGAGTTCTGGGCTTACTTTTGGCATCGTCTCCTGGATGCATTTTGCTGGGGATGGAAGAGCAGTAAATGGAACCTCTGAAAACTAATTGTTTTGCTTCTGTGTGACTCAAGAAATAAAAAAGCTAAAAGAATCAAATCCAGCTAAAGGAATTTATATTTCTTTCTGAGAAGTTTACAGAAGGACGGTATAAAAGGTAAGCCCAGGGGATTGCCTACCCCTTCTGTTTTCTTTTTTTGTTTCCTGCTTGTTTGCTTTGAAGTAGGGGAGGGAAAAGTGAAAACATTAGTACTCGGTAGTACTGAGTGTGGTGTTTGTAAAGTCTGCCTGTAATTTGTATCCCTTTTTTACTTCCTTTTCTGTTTTCTTCAGCCTCCCCCCAACTCCTACCTTCTCCCCCTGCCATTTCCACAGTAAATATGCTTGCAAAATAATGGTCTATAGGGCTGCTGGAAAATGTTTGCACTATAAAGCTTCTTTAATTTCAAAGGTATTGGAATTTCTAGGAAGAGAAATCTTTTAAACAAGCTATCATATTTGGAAAGTATCTGAAATGGGCTAGAAAATAGAAATATAGCTCACAGCATATCTTCAATAGAAGCCTCCATATTTTAATAAATCTTGTCTAGTTTTTTTCCTCTGCATTTCAGTCATCTCTGGAATGATGAATATGTAAGTAAAAAGCTGCTTCTGCTGCTGTTAGCCAAAGTAAAAGGTAGCAGAATGGAGATGTAAGGATTTGTGTGTCACTTATGTGAAGTTCATCTGTTTGCCTCTCATTATCCTCTTGAAAGGTACCTTTTTTCTTTTTCTTTTTTTTTTTTCTTTTTGCACTACAGAATTTATGAAATATGTAGGACCAAACATTAACTCATATGGAACAAAGTGCCAATCACAAATGAGTTCTTGCAGGCCATTAATTTTTGGGATGGAGGTGCTACTAAGCACTTAGGTGACAAAAGTAAATGCTTCATCCAGCATGGTTCCTGGCACTCTAGAATTTAGTCATATTGCTCTGGTGCTACTTGGTGTTTTAAACCTGGCACTTACCCTCCCCCCACACCCCTTTCCACCAATGCAGTTTCTGCAGGAGCAGTGTGACTGTTGTAGCCTTTCCCATCTTTCCATTAAATAATAGAAATAAAATACCACTGCATTGGAATAGGAACGGAGCTCTTGTGGCCTTTTTTTTTTTCATTGCTGCACTGATAATACTTAGCATTCCCAAGGAGGTAAGAAAACCATCTGTAAATACATTTCAAAGATGCTTCATTCTACAAATGGAATTGCTAGGTACTCACGCTTTCTCATTATATGAATATGAATGACTAATATTGAAAACTGTGGTCTCTCTTTGAAATATTGTGTAGCTGGATATTTAGTATAAAAAGATTTGGATCAAAATACAGTTCTACTGAATAACCAGATGTTGAGGAGCTTCTATACATACATATACATATGTAATATATGTAAAGAAAAGGAGAATTATGTCAGACTTGGAAATAAAAGGACACATCAAACAAGATGATCAATCTGGTGCAAAGTATAATGACCCTTCTTGTAATAGATCCTCTGCTGTAAAGCTAAAAACTTAATGAAAAAGCTCTGCTAAACAGTAATCAAATCACTTTGTTATTGCATCCTGTCAGTCAATCCCTCTATTTCCCACTGGTTTTGCATAATAGCTTTAAAGATAGATTAAGGAAGAAAGGAGAACTGGTTATAGGTGTGCTTCCCCTCATTTTCTGGAAGTGATGTTTTTGTGTTGTGTGTGCATTTACTGTATTATGATTATGACAAGCAAATCTTTCTGGTCAGGATGCAATTTGCTATAATTTTCCCTCATTGTACTTTCCTGAAGTCCCCATTGCAAGTAGCACAGGAATCTATTTCACTAGGCAATGCGCTATGCTCCCTTTTAACTACAGGGACCAATCTGTGTGTAATGAGGGAAAAAAAAAAAAAAAAAAAAAAAAAAAAAAAAAAAAAAAAAAAAAAAAAAAAAAAAAAAAAAGGTGTGTGAAGAAAGACTAACTCACGGGTTTAGAACTGAAGTATGGAATGAGGTTGTCAAAGCAGACATGTTGATTGGGTGAAAGTAAGGGAGAAATGTTCTGCCACAAGAGGAAACTTTCACATTCTGGGGAAAAAGACAACACATTTGCTCCACTAATATTTCTATGTATTCTGATGTGTGGGATATAATTCAGTAGTATTGCCCTAAACCAAGTGGGAAGGCAGTTACCCATGTGCTGGAAAAGTATGTCACCACTCTCATTATAGTGTCAGGGTGTTGTTAATTATCTGCCTCCAGTTTTGAATGTAATATTATCTCCTTATATAGTGTAAACAAAGCAAATGTTTTTTTGCACTTTAACAGATTCACTGAAGAGGAAACCTTGTGTTTCTGTCCCCCTGGTCCTCCAATTTTGTTGGTTTAGTACATGTTGCGTAGACTTGAAATACAGGAAAAGTTCTGATTGCCTAACTAAGCTGTCATATTTGCAATTTCTTGGTTTTGTTTGTGTATATTATACGTAACGTTGTATATGACGTGTTATCACAGAATGAGTTTTGCTTTCTAACAGCATTGTTATTCTTATGGTAAGAATGGAAATGGATATTCAGTGCCAGCAGGTTTTATGTGGGAACAGGCTTTAGCACCAGTTGGACCCTGTGTGTTTGGTGGTCGTTGTGTGTGTGTGGTGTTGTGTTTTTTTTTTTTTTTTTTTTTTTTTTTTAACAAAACCCCCCATAGTTAAATTGTTAAGAGAATGTCAAGTGTTTCATCTTAGTGGTCCTTCAATTTTGATTGCACTTCATAGTGTAACACTCCATATGCTTTCAGTCTCACCTGATGTGGAAGATGCTTTCTCCTCTGTGCTGTTTGGTTGCTTGTATCAGCTCAATCCCCTATGCATTGTGTATCTTGCTGAAATATGAAGGGAAAGCCTGCACAGGTCTAGAAGTGTATTGTAGGTAAAGTCTCTTGTTAGGAATATGGGTACAGTGAGATTTTTATAAGCTGAATTGTCTAAATGTTTTAAGAATAAGTGGAAGATAAAGAAAACTGAAATTTCTTTTTCACTTAGTTCCAGTTAATTGAACATCTTCCTTTCTTTGTTGCTGAAGTCAGCCAACCAGGCAGTAACCTTCACCAGCACATGTTTCTGTGTTTCTAAGACCCAGGTTACTTTACACATGAATTCCTTCTTTCTCCTGAAACAAGCTGGGCTGACAACTGGTAAGTCAATCTTGGAGCAGTGTAGTGGCATGCAAGCAAGGGGAGGATGCGACAGAGGAGATGTACCAGTGATTTCAGGACTTAAACCAAAAGAACAAACTCTGTGGGATGGCAGAACACATAGTTTTGATTGCTGACTCATTGTGCTGGTCCATGACATCGTCTTACACTAATGTGATGACAGTGGGTCTGGCTTTGAAATAGGGAGGCAGAAAACAATAGTTTATCAGTAAGCACACATTGCTTGTGATTGTGTACTTCTATTACAAATAGTATGATCACTGAAAATTCATGTAGGTGGAGTTAAGGTTCTTAAGAGAATTAACACAGTAAGTAAAACTTACCACCTTTTTGCCTCTTGAGGGGGAAAAAAAATGAAGTTAAAATATATTTCAATTTACAGGTTAGTTGACTGCAGTAAATTAAATTTTTCCTTTTTTTTTTTTTTTTTTCCTCCTTCCTCCTTTCCTTCCCATTTCTTTTGATTCAATGTCAAAGGATAAAGTTTAGGGATAGAGCCCAAAATTCCAGTTCCTGGGCTAGCAAGCATAGTAGATAATATGCTGCTTAAGAGTTTTGAGTTTAAAACCAAGCAATTTTCTTCTTTCAGTATTCCTAGTTGGAAGTGTGGAAATTGTTTGGGGGCTTGCATAATTTCTTAGCTTTTTAAAAAAACAGATTATCGGGTTGTTTAAGGAAGACACACTCATCGTGGTGCTACCTGTTATTTGGCCTTTCACAGACTGAGGCAGCCAAGAAAGCATCCTTAGGTAGTAAGAATTCCTTATACCTTAATCAAATTAAGGCAAAAGCTCATGTGGGTTTGAGTTTTAGCCATTGTAGATGCCAGGAGTGCCCCAAAATAGTACTGTATGGTATACATAGGTATCTGCTTCTAAAGGCTGCTGCTTTTCAGATTGCTAAGACAGTGATGGTGTAGTTCTCAAACTTAGGCTTCAAATGACCAGTGGTATGCTGAGTTTTGTACAGCCATTTCATATGGCTGAGAAGGAAACTTAGTGTTTCAGTATTCCCAGAATCTGCAAGATGCTGCCATATAAGAGCTCTTGCTGCCAAACTTAGATAGTTATGTAAGGTAGAATACTGTTGCTCCTGGAGGAGGGTGGTATGCAGAGATTTCTTCAGAACCTTGAGGCTTTCTTTCTTGGAACATACACAGCAGAGGCAGAATTGTAGCAAGAAATCTTGGTCTCTACCCAGTGTGTATCGAATACACTTTTTGTACAGAAACAATTTTTTTTGGTGATTTGCCAAAGTTTCTTTACTCAACTGGTCATCAGTGGTAAATACTCTCTTTGTATTGTATGCATTGCAAAGGCTAACAAACATTTAAAACAAAAGTATGTTTAAATGAAGCTCAGAACTGCAGACATAAGGGGCTTCTGTTGCTACTTTTTTGACATATGTTCGAGCTTGCAAATCATGACCAGGAAGTTTTCCACAAGGCCCATTCTAACCTTTTTGGTAACTTAAGATGCTGTTTTGGTAGGTTATATTTGTCAAGGGCTCATGAAGTCTAGCATGTACCAGTAATTAGAGAATCAGTTCAAGTCCTGTTGTTTGTCCTGTTTACAAGAGTAAGAACAGAGTTATATCATTCCTTGTTTAGCTTCTCTGAAGTTGCTGATCTGGTGTGCAGTAAAGGTACAGACAGAGATGGGAAGACAGTAATTTTCTGGAAATGTTTGCTTAATTTCACTTAACTCCCTGTGGGAGCAAAAAAGTCTGTCCGTTCTGTGTCCCCCCACTCCCCCTTTTGTCTTGTTTAGTTGTAGGAGAAAATGCTGTTGATGCAACATGGGGCCATCAAGATGGTGGCTTGCTTTTTTGAATTTGTCTACCAGTATATAATCTTTACGGTTTTTTTTTCTGCTGTCCTAGGAATAAATTGGCAAATGAAAAAGAAAAGCAACACTGCTACACTAGATACATGGTGGATCACCAGGTTATTTAGCTAATAAGACCTTTTGGTATTATTAGGTAAACCTAGGGATGGCACTTCTCTGTGTGATTTCCGCCTGCCCCCTTGTTGATCATCAGTTAAGTGTTGCTGAAAGCTTCACAAGTAGTTTCTAGCTGAAAGGAGAAAGTGAATACTCTGAGATCAGGCCTGTCTACTGAGGCTGTGTTTGTTTGAACCTATTTTTCATTTTCTCTGGAACTACTTGCAATGATAACTGTGCATTTTGCATAAACTTATGAATCTTCTCTTCACCCTCAGTTATTTTGGGGAAAAAATTATGCACTTTGAAGCTAAATGATCTACCTACTTAACCTGCAAGAGTAGATGACTCCTGGAAAGCAGATATTTCAGTGGTAGAAACTGGAGAGACAAGAGTGGAAAGGGTAAACTTAAGGTAAAACACCACAGTGATTACCCCACAGACAAAAGTAGTTTCATATTTTTGCAAGAGTACAAGCAGTGATTGCATCATACAGACTGCATGTAGAAGAAAATTTTAATTTTGCGTGCAACCAAAGTGTATTTTAGCAGTTTGAGTGGGGGAATCTGAGTTGTAGAATGTTCTTTTTAAGCATCTTAAGCATATGCTTCAGGAATAACACTTAGTCAGGTCTCAAGTCTACATTTTTATTTTGAACAAGAGTAGATAGAGCAAGGCTAATCATAGGAGTGTCATTATCAAAACTCCATAGAAAAAAGCTTTGAAAACTTAAACCTTGGACTTGGCTAGGAAGTTTGAGCTACAGTCCCTTAAATAAAGCATTTATATTAAGTAAGAATAAAAGTCAAGTCAGAACACAAATTCTGGGAAGTATTGCCTCACCATGGACTCTTCAATTATTGTATTGCAATGAGGTTGTAAATATTAAACTCATGTTTTTATCTATTGAGCTAGCAATCATTCCTCTTGAGTGGAAGTGCAGTCTAGTTCTGAAAACAAATGAAAGGAGAGGCATAGTTGGGAACATATTTGGGTGAAAGGAGTGTATGAAGTAGATAAGTGTGCAGACCCAGGAAAACAAGATTCTTTGTATGGTTACAAGTTTTTCTGGGTATGTGCTAAAATAGAGTTTAGATATGATTTTGGGAAGAGTTCTGGTAGTGGTAGGTTAAGAATTTTTAATGTTAGGATCAGTTGAATTCAGAAAGTGTTATTTGGCCGAGTTAATGTACGGTTGAATTAATATAACCCGGCTGTCAGGCTTCATGTCACACCTGATCCACATGGAGTGTTTGCCTCTGATACTTCAGTGGATACTTGCAGTAGTGGGCTGTGTATGGCAGCACTGCTCAGAGGCACCTCTGGTTTCTCTGTGACCTGCAGGAGAGCAGAGGAGAAGCAAAGATTGCCCTACTCCTCCCTGGCTCTGCTCTGCACTGCAGCTACAGCGTGATTTAGATGAGTGGCAAGGGAGAGGCAATACAGCCTGACTCTAGCTTTCCTTTCCTCCTTTGTCATTGATAGTCAGGGCTTGCTGCAGTAAACTGATGCCCTCCTTTTATGGAAGTCACAGCCCTTCCAGGCCACAAAAGATCCCTTCATACTGGGATTCCCCGTCTGACAATCAGCTTTATAGTTTAAGCAGCTTTATGCAATACTGAAAACAGTGACAGTTAAGAGAGGTAACTAGGAGACTTCTTGTATTATAAATACTTGGCTTGGGAATGTGTGCTTAAGGGTCTTAAGCTGCCTAAAAGAGTCTCTTAATCTGCCTTAATTCTTCTTATTATATTCTTTTTCTGAAGTAGGCGGAGATGCAAGATCTCTTTTCATTTAGATGAGCAGAGATGTTCTTCACCTGTCTCATGTAACATATAGGATATGTATGTTCTACTAGACATGTTTACAGAACATAAAAAGACAGTAGAAACTTAATAAAAGATTTGTCCAAAACACTTGTATTTATGTAATATTATTTTCCATTTGAAATCAGTTTTGCTGTGATTCATGAACATTTCAATGATTGTTTTCTAGCTGGAATGTAATGAAGACTTTGAGGTTTAGTAGTGGAGAAGCCTAATTTAGTTAATCACATCTGTGACAGGAATGTACATCTTTTCCTCTAGCTAGGAATAAGACAGTTTGGAAAGTTTGTGGTAATGTCAGCAAGAAATATTCTTCCGTAACGGTACCCTTCTATTCACTCTTTTGGATATGGGAAGGGAAACTTCAGAAGCAGAATGCTATAAAATGATGGCCTTGAGGATGAAGAGGAAGTAGAGGTGGATAAAACTACTGCTCTGATAGTCATGTTTACTTGGCTGATGGAAGTGCATTTTGTGTTATTATTGAGGGAGGAGACAGTGCATTTTGACAAATCATGGTTTTTCTAAATCTATGACTATTTGGGAAAATACCACACATTTCCAAGTGTAACAGAAATAATTATTTCTGAAGCTTTTGTCCCAGTTTAGTATCTGTTGCACAATAGGGGCTCTCCTTTCTTTCTGTATATATACCCGAGCTTTTAACACTTAAGTTCTTTTATTTCTGAATTTTGCTGATATTCTCTGTCTTTCCATACTATGTAACTGTAATTGGTGTACTAGAAGGCCACTGTCTTGATTTTGTCCAGGCCCTCAGGCAATGACAATGAGTAGGTAGTGCCAATAAGGATGTCAGTTTGAGAATAAACATTTGGTTTCCTGTTGGTCTACAAATTATTGTCTAAATAGTGCTTTTCAAATGTAGGTGCATTTCTGCAATCACTTCAGGCTTAGACTTGTTTAATTATTTAAGCCCAGTGGTAAGCACTGTAAGAAGCAGTGGAGAAAAGGTCACGAGCAAGAAGAGCATGTCTTCTATGAAAAGCCCTGATGTTCCATTTGACTTTAGTAGGATAACACAGACACTAGAAAACATTAAGAATTTAAGATTACATGGGCCTTTTACCATTGTTAGTAATAGGACCGGAAAATGCCCTTTGTTAGTGTAATACTACTTGAATTTTTAATATGACAAAGGAATAGAAATGCTTTAATTGCCTCCTTTTCTAAAACAAATTATGAATATGCTTCTACACTGAAAATATTTTGAGCAACACCACTAGTGTAATACTGTGGTGGTTTGGTTTTCTTTTGACATCACATCCTATGGTCTGCTGCTTGAACTGTTTGTGGAGGGGATTGTTGGTTGTTTTGGTGTGTTTTTTTTTTTTTTTTTTTTTTTTTTTTTTTTTTTTTTTCTGTTGTGTTTTTTTTTTTTTT
>VXAU01003176.1:209976-221298 GCA_013399695.1 Formicarius rufipectus | reverse complement strand
GTGTTTTTTTGTTTTTTGTTTGTGTTGTTTCAGTTCTCTGCAGTCTCTATTTTTATGACTTTATGTTGTTATTGAGAAGGAGCTGATGCATGGGTGACATGAGATGCAACCAATGGGTTTTTGTGGTGTTGTGTTTTTTTTTTGTTTTTTTTTTTTTTTTTTTTTTCTCCCTTGTTTTTGTTCCAGATGGGAAGTCTGAGTATACCTAATCAATGCTCTTTCCCCCTTATTCATTAGACACAGTAATCCTGAATAGGACTGGGAGTATGCACTGCCTTTAAATCTAAGGTAGTGCTCTGGCCATTTTGGAGGGAGCAGGCTCTCTTTCTGTGCCAGTTAACATCAACGAAGTTCAAGTAGATATGGTCAGAACCATGATCTTATTACGTTATATTTGGTCTATTATAACCATATCCAGCTACTTTGTGATCTGACTTACTTGCTTTTGCTTTCTCTAAAACCAGTTTTCCTGTAGGGAAAGGAATGTATAGATTTATCTACCATATAGACTACTAAAACCGTTATTGAGCTATTGCATTAAGCTGGTAAATTGTACCCTAAGTGCATAGCTACTATCCCTCAGGACAAAAATTAGAAGCTTCCTCATCACCCCCTTGTGTACTTCTTTCACTTGTGCTGTTTCTGATTAACTTGTTTCTCTGTATTACAGTAACAAATATCTTTAATAGCATTTCATTATACACATGATGTCCTGAGTTTTATAAGATGAAGAAAATTTTACTTGTGTGGGCTTTCAATTTCTACTTGCACTCAGCAAGCAGTAATTTTTTTTTTTATTTGTTGTTGAATGGTTGTTAAAATGCAGTCATTTTGTGAGACAAAGCAACACCTCCCTTTAGCGTTCATACTATTTAAATTGGCAGAACTGGAACCAAATACGATGCACAATCAATACAATGCTGTAAGGGTCAAAGCTGTGGTTCAGATATTTGGTATTTTGCTGCCTGTGACCTCTAATGCCAAAATTATTCTACTAAGCTGGTCCTCCACAGGCAGGAGTGAGGATCAGAACAATACTAGTGCCTTGCTGCTGCCTTTGCATTATGTTCATTGGATAAATATGCTTAAAACTACACTTCAGTAGTGCAGGGCAGATGGGGAAATGGGTCACATTGGAGATGCCAACATCTGAATGATGTGCAGTGAACCCTGGCTATACCTAATGCAATTGATGTTAATATTAGATAGGAGGGCAATAAAAATGGATCACCATGTTAGGATAATGGGCAGCTTTTGTGCCATTTTAGGGTGTAAGGAGGAAGTGGACTGTTAGCAAGGTTAATTTTGGTTTTGTTTCTAAACATTGCCATTGTTAATTCATGTTCTTTGCTTGCTTTCTTGCCCTGTGCTGGTAAGGATGGAGATGAAATATACAAGCAGCTTCTGACTCATTCTCTTCCACACCAGATAATTCAAGAATAATTTGAGAGGCATTAAGTAAGAGTTGAGTCATGGATTCAACCATGAAGTTCTGACTTGCTGTGGCTTCCTTCCTATTATTTTGTATAGCCCCTGGTTCAAAGTGGGTGTGAAGGTCCAGTCCTAGTCTGTACAGCTGCTTATACCAATGTGCCATGTTATGGATCTTGCTCTGGAATTGCAAGGTTGATTGTGTTCCCCTCAAGGGTAGAAACAACAAAAGTAGAACTGTGAGATCAGTTTGGATAATAAAGATGCATATTACAAAACTTACCCCAGTGTTGAGCTGCTTTAATTGCTTTGTGGCTGCATAGGGCAACCTGAGGACAGATACTGCTTTCTGAGAATACTGACTGGTAAAACTCAGAATAGTCAGACCTTGCAGCAGCTTTGGAGCTTAGAAACACTACAGCAGTCCAGTCAGCTGATCCCAGCAAAAGATGTTATTGCAGTGTTTGTTAAAATAACCCCTGTAGTAAGAGCTTGAAAGAAGGTAAGACTGTGGTGCCTGAACCAATAGTCACAGATTTAACAGAACCTCTGCTTCCTAAAGATGATCCATATGGCATTTAATGAATATGAAGATTATAGACTTCCATCAAAAAGCAATAGGGGCTACATTTTGATGACTCTGAAATTTATGGAATATAATAAAACATTAATATAGCATATTTCTGTTGCACCTGCTATTCCATAGCATTTAATGTTTGGGAGAAATTTTCTATTGAACTTGATTGGAGGATCCAGAAATAGAAAATGATTATTAAAAAGCAGATTTCCACCTCCACCTGCCTCAATATGTATTACTTTCAAGAGTAAATGCCTTTTAATTTAGGAATTTATCTAGAGTTGAAGCACAGAGCAACAGTGTAACATTTTGCCCTATCACATCTGTTGTAGTACAGAAGATTTGTTTAAAATGTTACCTACACTTGCTGTTGGTGTTATTTCTATATTTGCAACTTAATCAGTATTAGGTAAAACTAATACCACAGCATTGTAATCAGGAGTGTCTGAAATGGGGAAGAAAGGTTCATAAAGATGGTGGCTTTGACTTCTGTTTTTGGAAGTTAATGCATTAAGAACTTAGAGATTGATAAGAGGTGATGAAACTGTGGGGTTTAAAGTTTTCAGTTCTTGGACATGACAGAAGCTAAAATTGAAACCAAACATGTATTCATTAGCATGTATATATATTCTTTCTCTAGAAAGTTTAAAATGAAAAAAAAATGTAAATATGAGCAAGATAAAACACTGAGTCCTTCAAGGCAATCCCTACCATCTTCTGCATAAATATAAATGTGGTTTGAATCATACAATTACTAATACTTTCGTCTTGTTATCATATACTGTCACTGTTAGGATGAGGTTGTGTCTGTATCAAAATACTTTGGGCTACTTTCTTTTATGAAATAACTTGAATTTTTTTTTTTTAATCTCATCTTTGTAGATATAGATACTCCTCTTGTCTCTGCTGCCTTCCATTGTTCTCTTAAGTGCATAACTTTTTCAGACTTTGTTCTGAGAGTAGCTAAGTATTTATTTAGAAATACATTCCTGTTCTGATGTATACAGCTGGAAATTGTGCATGTGCATATATATATACACATATATGTACACCTATTTCTTCAAAAGGTTTAAGTGCTTCTGTCATAGTAACTTCTACAACAGAAGCTGATTTTCTGTCCAGAACATTAAAACTTATTTGTACCCGTGAAGTAAACAACAATCAGAAGCTTTTCAGATGACTTTTTTGCTTTTACTTAGTCTGTGGAAAGAAGGTCAAGTTTCAACTCGAGGTGGAACCAGTGTTCCCTGCCCTGACTTGTCTCCAAATACTGGTTGCATGTTTTGCTAACCATAGCCATTTGCCTCCTCTCCCATAGAAGCAGTGTTTCCTCTGCAATTCTTTTGGACAGACTGAATCTGGAGCCTAGCATTAAAAGACCATTTAAGTGAGCCCTATCTATGCTTCAAATCTTTTAATCTTTTTCTGTTTGCCTCCCCACCCCCTACCCCCAGACTCCTGACTTTTATCATAATTGAAAGTAGACAGTTTAAAACTTGGTTTGTTTTCTTGGTGACCTGGGACTGCTTGAAGCAGAAAATCAATCAATCATGGAATCATTTGGGTTGGAAGGGGACCTTGAAGATCATAGAGTTCCAACCCTGCTGCTGTGGGCAGGGACACTTTAAAGTAGACAATAGTTCTTAAAAAAGTTTTGTTTCTAAATTCAGTTTATCATGATGCAACATAAGCCTTGGGAACACAGAGTCACCAGCAGGGCTCATAAAGCACCTCTTCAGCTGGTTTCTCTTGCCTAAATGCATCAGGAAGGGGAACCACAGGGTGAGGAGGCTGTGGGACACCAGGGCTGGGCTTAGCTTGTTAAAGCAGTGCTGCTAAGGGAACATACGGTTGTGGTGCTAACAACTCATTATTTCATTAGCTGCCTGTATGGTGGCTTAATGTGCTTACAGGCAAGCATTCAGTAAAAGTCAGGTAAAATGCACTTGTTACCTTTCCCGATCTCTGCCATTGCTTTTCCCATAACAGTAACTTCTCTAACAGAGAAATAGAATTAGCTGTTTTTGATCTAAAAAGCTATCAGAAGTGTAGGGTGTTCAGAAGAGATGTTGATGACTTTGAATCAGTTTACTGAGTAGGGAAGGGATTGAGCATGAGAACAATTACTGAAGATTACTTCAGACACTGATCAGCCAAAAAAAAAAAAAATGGCTTTAATGTTTAGACCAAGTATCAGCACACTTCTGATTATGGTGTATTAGTTTTGACCGCTCCTGCTGATCTTTCTGGGTTTTATGTGGCTACCAGTCAGTGAGCCAACTCTGCCCCGCCTGTTATGGGTGCAGGGATTACTGTGTACTTGGTTTGATAAAGGAGACTAAAACAGTCTTGTGACAATAACAAATAATGGTTATTTGCACCTTGGAACAATGAAAGTTATGTAAAACTTATTTCTTTGCTAGGTGGAAGAATACAGATGCTTCATACCTGTCCTCTTTATATATATATTATTTTTTTTTCCTGTACTGCTTTTTCCTCCACAGAGTTCTTTTACCAGGTTGGATGTGTGGAGCGTCAGAAAGTGAATGACAGCATTTCTGGTCTATGAAGTGCTTTTTGAGTTTCTAAATGAACAATGAATGTTTCCTCTTGAAGAGAGACTATCAGGTTCTTTATATGCTAGAATAGCTGATAGGGTTACTTATCCTTAGGAATCCGAGTAAAATCCCACTGAAAAAATATCAAATGTTCAGAACTCTTTTTTCATGTTTTATGCAGGTATGTACAGCATTACTTTTACTTGGGTTATGTTTTTAAGGTGGCACTTAACTCACAAGGTAGAAGTCCAGAAATCTTCAATTTTTATCCTAAATAAAAGCTCTTCAGCATAGTGCTGAGGCCAAGAGTGAAGACTTGTGCAAATTCCACAGCTGCAGAATATTGAAGATTTCTTTACCTCAATTTGAAACTGGCCTAAATAGAAATTGTGACTATAAAAATTAAACCCATGTCAATATCAGGAAACCAGTCATGTCCAGACTCGAGTGGTTTAGAAAAACAATTGTGTCTATAGTGTACCTCACTTGCAGTATAAGAGAGTATGTGACTGAATTCAAAATAACTGTTGTTTTCAGTTTTGTGTTAATCCACTTGACTCTTGAAGTACAAGTCTTATTCTTGTCATGTAGAACTAGTCTTGCAGTAGGAAATTCAATAGCTTGATTTACAGAAGGGCTAAGTGATTTCATAAGTCATTAATACTTATGAATCCCTCAATGGGGAAAAAAACCCCTCACTATTCTACTTTCACTAAGCATAAACAATGTTAGGTTTAACCAGGAAATACAAAATGGTCTCTTTCTTTTCCCCACCCTAAAAAAAAAAAAAAAATTAAAAAAAATCTACATCTGTTAAATGGAACTGTCCATGAAGTTTTCTAAGCTTAGAGAAAGAATAGTCCTTGAAGTCTTTCAAGACTATCCTGAAAAGCATTATGGAAATAGGGCTATTTTTCTTCTGGATTTCTTTCAATTATCAAAAGTTCTTTGAGAACCACCATCCTGTGCTTTTCTGAAAACATGACTCCTTGTGGCAGCTTGTTAAATGGTAGCTGATGCTATTATTTTACATGTATACAAAAGGCCATGGCACAAATCAAACTCATATACATAGAGGACCGTAATACATCTATTACTGTTAATAATATACATTTACATAATAGAAGTGATCCAAATTCTAATACAGACATGGGGAAGATGAGTGCCCATAGTAGGTATACTAGAGATTTATATCTTTAAAACACTTTAGAACTTTAAAAATGCTTATCTCAACATCTTTATGATAAAAATCAGTAAATGGTCACTTTTCAGACAGAAAATACAGAAATATTGGTAATTTTGGTGTGTTTGTGTTGGGGTAACACTTTAAGAGCACTTTGCTATTAAGCTAATGGTCACTCATTCATTATGTTTTCATAGGGGTAAGCATCTTAGATATACAGGGTATTCTGTGAGCTTGAAGTTCAGCGCAACATTGGGTATTTAAATAAAAAATATTATAAATGCTCTTTCAGAAAAATCTACCTGCATGCTTACATTGTGCCAATAAAATTGTAATGAAATATGCCATGCTGTACTGTGTGCCACACGTAAAGGTATTTATCTTTTTGTTTGGGATGTTAAAGAATGAACAGTTTAGCACATGGCAAACTACTTCCATGTAACTCTTCAAAGGGCTATAACAGGTGTGAAGTAGAAAAAATAATCACTGATTTCTTGATTCCTTCTTTAGCTATAAAGAGTAATATCAGTGTCCAAAATATGCAATTTACTGTGTATCAACTGATTCTTTCTCTTCCTTAGAATAAGACTTTTATTAATAGCTTGTATAATTGGAAGTAATTTTAGAGCTCTTCAGGAAACAGTTATTTGCTTCCACTTCTGTCTCACGTTCTTTTGTTATCTGTGTAAACTTTGTCCTTTTCTGGGAAGAAAGGCATTTTTCTTTCCCTCTGGAAATCTCACTTGACATTTAGCAAGGGATGTTTGTAAGAATGTCAGACTGATGAGAGCTGTTTGCTGAAGTCTCACAATGTTCATTGAGCTGAACAAAATCTGTTGTTAACAGCCATAATTATTATGAACAGGTTTAAAAGGACAAGCTTATTGTTGTACTTTGACAACGTGCTTTTGAGCTTCTGGTTACTCAATAGTAATACTTGGCACACTACATTGCTTTTTATCATCAAAGTGCTTTCAGATATTGACTAATTAAATGCATTAGAGGCTATCTGCATGTCCCTTGGTTGAAGGGAAGTAAATAACTGCTTCATTTATATTGTACAATTTGTGAGTGTTCAGGTTCGTAATGTCAAGCACCAGACAGATACATGACCCTTGAGTTATGAGTTTTTTGCTGAAGTTTAGCTTGAGGCTTTCAGCTGTGGTTTCACATTACCATATACCCTATAGGAGCTCTACTGTAGAATTAAGAGTTGTAGAATCATTAAGGTTGAAAAAGACCTCTAATATCATTGAGTCAAATCATTTAAAGCTTTTCATCTCTGGTAAGGCAAGGCAATACAGGTGCCTGAAACTGTTAAGGATCAGTAAGAACATCCAGAAACCTTGGGAAAACCAAATAAGTTGAATTTTTGGAGTTACAGATGTGCAATATATGCAATACAAGCAACATGACTCACAGATTGCATTACTGAATCTCAGACTCCTGTACTTTTCACCTGGGAACTCTTTCATCATGGAAGTTGTTAGGGCTATTCTGCAAAGAAAAATGAAATGGAGGGAGCTTACTAGGCATAACAGAATTGTCATATGTCTTCCAATGTTTTTTAGGTGGCCAAGCATGGGAACTGTAATAAACTAGAGATTCTTGTACTGAATTGGGTATATCTGACTTTATTATGCAGCTAGATCTGGGCAGATATATAATCTGATGAGCACTAAGCCCTGGCTCTGGTGACTATTTGTGCTAATTGTTAAAAAGATTGCTGCATAGTAGCTTAAATGGTAATTGGGCCATATGTTAGGAAAAGCAAACACACGTTTGGCTAGGTAACTCTCAGTACTGAATCTGCCTGATAGAATGAGACAATATCTTATGTATTTCATGAATATGACACATGAAACTAGAAATTGGAATGTAGCTAAATAACTGCTGCAAATGCCGAGCTCTTTTCTGTGTGTTTTTGAGAGACTATTCCATTTGAGGAAGTATCTTTGCATTGGTCATCTTGTTTGTGGTAGAGAAAGATCTGTACTTTCCTTAAATTTCGCTTATAGTTTGGAGAAAGGCGATTGCTTGGGATTTTCAATAGATGAATTAATCAGATACTTTAATTTGCTGTTCAGGCATTTATATACAACATTGTAAGGAATTAAAAAATGGTGTTTAGCTGATTAATATTCCTAGTTAACTGAAAGGTGCTCAAAACAGCTGTACTGAGCTTGAAACCATGTGACACATTTGAGCCTTTTAGACTGTAGTGCAGTTATCAAGAGATCACAAAGATGGGTTTTCTTAGACCTTGTATGCCCTTTTTGCAGAAGCAAGCAGATTTCTCTTCCAAAATTCCTCCATAGTTACTAATTCTTATTGAGGCATTAATAGCTATATTTGTTTCTGAAGGCTTGCATGTATAGTAGTTGACTCTTCAGAATCTGACACTTATTTGGACACATGAATTAGAACTGAACTTTTAAAAATTCAGGACTTTGTTCCCTCTGCTGTTGTTTAAGATTGAGTTATCATATTTTAGCTTTATACCCTCTCATTCCCTTCTTTAGATATCTACAGTTTTGGACAAAGTATTGCTGGTTATCATGAGACTCTGGTTGTTCACTAACATTGCTAGGAAATTGTAGTCCCTGTCTCTCTGGGTTGAAATTTTTTTTTTAATTTATTTTTTATTTTTTTTTATTTTTTTATTTTTTTTTTATTTTTTTTTTTTATTTTATTTTTTTAGCTGGCCAGGTGTTGTTTTTAAAGTCCTGAGGCACTAATCAGCTACAGCAAAGATCAGTCACCTTGCTGTTGGCTTGTTAGCTTCCTGTAAGCCTTAGTTCCTACTGTACAGCTTCTCTTTTGGAGAAATGGTCTGAACTGATCTTGAATAGCAGCGTTGGCTTTGTGTCACAATTAAAAATATGCAGTCTGGGGGAGTAGGGTGATTCACAAACCTTAAATACATCAAGCTTTTGGGTGTACTTTAGGGTTTCTATCCACTTACCTATTTAGCCATGTTAGGTGATTGTTAGGTGTTACATTCATGATGGGAATGACTTCTGGTGCAATGGAGCCTATGGAGAGAGAGACCAACCTACTCTGAGGCTAAAAATCAGGTAGATGAAAGAAACCTTGTGTCAGTGTGGGTTTGAAAGGATGTCAGAATTGTCTGTCCACAGAATGATCAACTGTACTTGTACTTCTGGCAGATGTCTAATTTATTTTTTAAAGACCTCCAATGATGACTATAGAGACTTTCCTAGGCAAATTAGTCCTTTACGTGAAGCTAGTGAGCTGTCA
The DNA here is from genome assembly GCA_013399695.1 of Formicarius rufipectus. Taxonomy (NCBI): domain Eukaryota; kingdom Metazoa; phylum Chordata; class Aves; order Passeriformes; family Formicariidae; genus Formicarius; species Formicarius rufipectus. The sequence continues at coordinate 212,288 of VXAU01003176.1, read as the reverse complement.
TTGAGAAGTTAACTCTCAAACTATGATAAATATGACTGATAATGTTAATGCTGTCAGTGCTCTCATCCATGCACCAATATACTCTTCTCTATTCCCATCAGCATGTGCTTGATGACTTCAGAGATTATGGGCCTTTATTTAGAGCATGGCAAATTCTACCAGAGATTGACATTTTGAAGCTCAGTTCAGTTTTGTGTTTTCTGCCAGACTATTGCTGGGAAATCTAGAGGTTTGGTTTTACTTGAGACTGATTCTGGGGAGATTATGGGCATTTATTTTGGAATTTGATTGAGTAAAGAGGTAGCCACTAAGGACAGTCATGTGAAGAAATTGTATGTAGGGTTTAGTTTTTTCTTAGTATCTTGTGGTTTGCTGTCTGAAATCACTTTCCTTGTAACCATATGATCTTCCCTCCAGCAAATATGTTTTCATAAACAGAACATAATTGATTTGATAATGCTTTATGTGAGTTGGAATGTTCCCATACCCAAAAGGTAGGGATACCAGATAAATGATAAGAGCAGATGGCAGTGTCATTATCAGAGGAAAACAGCTAAAGAAGTTCTTGAGATGGGGAAATGAATCAAAGAACACTGTGGATAAGTATGCTCTAATCTGTTGTTGCATACTTACCTTTTCAGATTCAGCTCATGCTGCTTTTGCTACTTCACTCTACTTTCAGCTAGAGGCAAGTCCTCCCTATGCTCTATAGACAAAGAGCCATTGCAGAGCTGTTGACCTAGGAAGTAAGTGGGCGTGAGGACATAAGACAGAACTGGTCTCTCATGGTTAGAGTCATTCTCAGAGTGCTGAGTAACCAAGAAGAGGAACACAGATGGGACAGAGTGAGAGTCATTCCGGCTGTTGAAGACAAACCTTGCACAAGCACCTGAAGCTAAGCATTGTCCTTGTTTGTTTCTCCAAATGCTCTGTCCACTTTGATCCACCAAATGTGTTTAGTAGCTTGCAGCACTTGCTTGCTAAGATTGATGAGGTCTCTGTAGTGTACCTGCATGTTGATAATCTTCCCTTCTTAGGGCATCAAATTGGTGTAACTGCCTGTAAGATGAACCAAATCAGTGTTGAACCCTTGGCTGTGGGGGAAAATGCAGTCCAGTGGTCTTGGCTTGGGATTAGAAACTGCAATTTTTTTGTTACTCCCAGATTTGTGAGTAGGTTTTTGTCTCAACCCTTCCCACAGATACAGGAAAAAGAAGTATCCAAACCCAGACCAATTTTCTTGTAAAGCTGTGAATAAAGCATCCAGCAGTCTTTGGCTGTCTGGAGAAATGTTTGCTGGTTGTAGAGGAGTTGGAGACCTTGGCACATACCTATAGTACAAAATATTTTCTCATGGCATCTACTTTGAATGTCACTCTTAAAATTTTATTTCTGATTATCATCCAGATGTGGATTTTTTTTAATGTGAATCCCAGGTAGTGTTTCATTCAAATATTTTTGTTTGGATTTTTAAAAATATAATTGAAAATATTCATTTTCCCCTCTTCTGAATAGTTTTTTTTTCTTATTTGAGGCTATTGAATTGTCTATTTCATATGTCATGTGTTACTGGTTTTCTAGTTGGGATTTTGTACTTTAGTTCTTAGGTTCTCCAGAAAGCAATTCTATTTTGCTATATGCTGTGCAAATGTGGGAGAAACATGATTTCCCCCAGCAAGATTATGTGCTTTCAGGTGTGAAATGGGGACTAAAGATTGTTTAGAAGTGTTCTTAGTATATGAAACAAGATGTAGACAAAAAAAAAATAATCTATTTTAGGAGTCAGATTCTCTATTTATAGTCCTTTGCACGCCTCTCCAAGAGATACATTAAAACTGCATCACCTGACCTGATCTAGTAATCAGCTCCGTGAGAAAGAGCTCTTTGAATGAAAAAGGATGGGAGAGGCCTTGGAAGATCGAAGAGCAGGTTCCTTAGTGGCACCTTACTGTGCTAATTAACTGAGCCAAAACCCGTTCCTGCCTTGCTGCTCGGCTTGCAGAAGCAGAAGGGTGCCTTGTGCCCTTGGGATGCCCCTCTCCGCTCCCGCCGAGGCGGGTGCCCTGCGGCCACGCTCCTGGCGCTCTGCGGCACTCGCTCCTCGGCGGCGGGTCCTCTCCCACGCTGTCAGCCTCCATGATGCTGCCCGTAGCTTGAGAAGAGCTCTGGAGTCCCTAGTGGTAACGTGAGGGAAACAAACAGCTCCTTCTTCTCTCTATCCCCGGCACAGAATAAGACTGGCATCACATTTGCACAGCGGTGAACGCTATCCGGTGGCGAGCTTTGCTTGGTGCCTGTGTCAACCTCTCTCT
>VXAU01003176.1:184259-209968 GCA_013399695.1 Formicarius rufipectus | reverse complement strand
TTTTTTTTTTTTTCCTGGGAGGAGCGCATGCTGTCTTTATAGTCGTGGGGCTGCTGTTTTGTGTCATGCTTATAATAAGTTGTCAGCATGGCTTCTCTGTCCCGTCCCCCCCCATCCCCCCCCAGTTTTCTTGTGTAATTGTATTGCCGTGTGTTCGTCCTGAGGGAACAGCTGTAGCTGAAGAACCGTGGGAGTAAACGAGTAGCTTAGCGTGGCTTGCTTGTTTTCCTTTTGCCTTCGGGCTAAGTTCTTAATAGTGCAAAATGGAAAGTTTTTTTCCCTCTGTACTCTGGCAGAATCTGTGAACATTTTTTTTTAATGCTATTTTTGTCATATTAGCGTTATTACCAATGGTTAAACTTCTGACTTGTTACTATCAACCTTTTGGGACAAATGCATATGAAATATTGTTGTCAGTGTGCTGTAATATTTAAGGTAGAGATGAGGGTGTGAATCACTCATGCCAGCAGTACTGTGGGGATGTTGCCAGGTGCTGTGCCTCCTCTGTGGTTTTCTACCTTTGAGCTGAAGTACCTTGTCTCTTACCTACTTCTCCCTTTATGCTGATGTTTTCTTGCAGTCTCTTGTGGTTCTGTAGGTATTTGATCATTATTTGATCTGAAATACATTCTGCTATTTCAATATCCCCCACGTCTTGCCCCTCACTTGTGACTTTGAACAGAGCAAAGAACAGTTTTGCAATCTGGTGTATGCCGGTGGTGCAAAGGCTGGTTGAAACAGACAGCTCCAGTGATGATTAGTGACTTGATTTATGTTGGATATTGAACAGGCAGGGTACAAGTGTGAAGTAGGACATAGCAGATAGGCAGAGTCTGCAGCAAGGGACAAGTGTTACCTTTAGTGGGATTTGTATCCCTGTATCCGGGTCACTTCCCCTTGTCTTGTAACCAAGGGCTCAAAAGTCACGTGTCCCTCCCTGCAGCGTTGGTGTTGTAAGCAGAGTTGCTTAAGGATGTATATAGACCCTTACTACAGGTAAAACTGAACGACTCCCCCTTCAATTGCAGAAGAGCAAAGAGCATGGTCTCTGTACCTTGTCATCCCGTATGTGCTGCAAAAGATTTTTCTGTCATATCTATGTTCAATGTATTGTCTTCCTCTTGCATAATTCATCGTTAAAGAATTTGCACTTCCCTGAAGTTGAAAGTTCCAAGAGTGCATTGTAATGATGACAGGAATGGGGGCAGAAGGAGCTAACTGGTGCTTGTGTGTTGTTTGTTTGTTTGGGTTTTTGTTTGTTTGTTTGGCCTGGTACTTTTACAAATTTATTTATTGTACAAAAACCTCTTAACTAAGAGGTAGTTGAACTGGTGCCAGTGGAATATTGCAGATTTAAAAAGTGACAAGACCCATTTATATTTTTTACTTGAAAAAGCATTTTCTGAGCTGCCTCAGCACAAGGTGGCCATCTGTCTGTGTCCCCTGCTGACCTAACAGTGAGGGAAGGAAACCTTTGACTCTCTCTAGATACAAAGTAATTTACTGCATCTTTGATATGGGGGGATAGTCACAGACAATGGGCAATTGTTGTGGGTAGATATATAACAGAGCGGTTTTTGGAGTGGTGCTGTTTTTGCAGGTGAGTAGCTTATAGTGATAACCAGTCTCTAGTAGATGGAGATCTGATAAAATGCATAGAATATAAGTTGGGATAGCTACAGCAGTTTGAAAGAGCTCACTATTCCTGAATAACAGCTGAGCCTGTATGCTAAAGCATACATGTGGCTTTCTTCACAGATCATCATGTGGATATCTTTCATGTGGGAATCTTTCCTTCTGAAGCAGATGAGCAAAGGACACTCCTATTTAGTAACTTAAACTGTGTCGACTTTTTTTTAATGTTTGTAACACAGCACTTATCAACAAGGCTTTAAAGCACATAATAAAAGGCACTTGCTGAGAGCTGTTAAATGTCATTGGAGGTACTCTTTGTTATGCCACATCGTCAGGTCATGGGAATACCAACTATTGTGGTAGTTCTCCCCAGTACCATCTCTTCCTTACTAGAGTGTTACTCTTAAGGCCTCAACCTCCTATAGAGATTTAGGACCTTGAATGTGTGATGAAGGCTGTATCAGGTTGGGATGTGGCTTATCACAATACCAATAATGTTATTGATGCCACATGCACTGCTGCTTGATGGAATGATGCAAACCTAAAAGACAAGGTAATCAATTGTAGCTGAGAAGCACTTAGCTGGAAGAGAGGGCATGCTAAAAGGCTGCTAGATAGAAAGGCTGCTATGACCTTTCCAGATCACTGCTCTATTTAGTATAATTANGGATCTTAGGGAAAGATGAAGATACAGCTTTTGAAGAGCCCCAATGACAATATCATGTTGTGAGAGAAGGAAGATTGTAAAGAATTAGGCAGCTCAGGTATGCACTGTTTCACTGTCAGATTATTGAAATTAATGCCTGTGTCACTGCTTCAGTGCTACATGTCTTCAGACACCTCTGGCAATTTCCCTTTTGACTGAGAATCATTTTTTATCAACCTGATGCACCAGGATCTTTTATCAATGCTACAGAAGTGCTGTATAGCTTGGCTTTGAAGGAGAGACTTTTACAATAGGTTGAGAGCTCAGGCAACCATAATTTCCTTTTTGGCATTTCTCTGTTTGATCCTCTTTTACAGATCAAGTAAGTACATTGAACATCAGGGGAAGTGGTTGGTGTAGTAAACTTGAACACTGACTGACAAAGCCTAAAAGCCTCCCATGTTAGTTAAAACTTGCATTCGAACAATGGTGTCACTGGTTCCCTGTTGAAAAAGAAAAATGTATCCAGGTTTCTGCCAACAACCAAAGCTGTCCAATTTAAATTTAATAACTTATTTGTCACTGTCTGGCATATTGTGTCTGAATGGTTATTATAAATTTTTTTGATGTTTTTTCCCTCCCATGTTTTGCTGGAACAAGAATAGCATGGAGACATTTGTCTTGCAGAAAAAGAATCTCTGAAAATCTTTCAAAACCTGTTTCCTTGGATTTGTCTTAGTAAAGTTGTGTGTCTGGGAAGTTAGAGACTAGTCACTTGCTGTATTCTCCTCTTCTGCTTCTCAATGTTTAGTTAAAATCTCAAACTGCTTCCTTTGAGGAAAAAAACAGTGGTATGATATTTAGTCCTTTCAGAACTGGAGATAACCAGAGTGAATGTAAAATTTATGTAAAATAGCTTTTGTTAAAAAATATTCTGCTCCTGTTACATGGTGAATAAATCGTTCTTTTTAAGACCTAACTGATTAAAAATTTTAAGAATAAGTTTATGGGACTTTTTTTGGGGGGGGAAGGGTTGGGATACTTTTATTACTTTTGAGACTGAAAAACATAATATGTAAGTTCATTTTTAAAAAGTCCATCTGACGGGGTTTTGACCACGGGGACTGGCTCCTCACAGCCTCTGGCCAGGACTGGTGCTGGAAAACCTCTGTGCTGGAGATGGTACAGATCACACGTGCATCCATTCAGGCTGGCTGGTGAAGAGAGAAGCGCTTTTTTCAAAGTAATGAGGAGTTATACAGCCCTCAGGGAGTGGGGGTGGCTGGGGAACCCAGTTAGCCAATGGGGGAAGGGTCACAGGCTGGCAGACCCCCAGGGAGAAGGAGATAAGACAGGGAAATACATTCATGGGTTTAAGGCAGGGGGTGGGGTTAGCTGGGCAGTCCAGCTCAGGTAACAGTTTCACTTGGTGGGGGTACATATTAAAGGAGAACCTGTACAAATATCGCAATTTCTAGAACATCTGTAATTTAGCAAACTCCTGGCGTCTGTTGTCCTGGTCTTCTTGCTTCATCTGTTTCTTCCAATCCTCGTAGCTTGTGTGTCCTCCCACATCCATCTAGCGTACTGGACACTGTAGAGTGCCCTACTGTAAGGGCCAGACACTCAGAAGAGCAGAGTGATTATGAAGTGAATTTCTTATCTCAGGAGAGAAAACTGCTTTCCAGTCATCCAGGGCTGTAGTCAACACATCAATTTCTTCTCACTTCAGGAATACAGTTTCCATAGTTAAATACTTGCAACAAATATCAGCAAGTTGCCCTCTCTCTACCACATGTTAAAGGCATTCTGGCAGTAGTTGCTTTTAAATCTTGAGTTACCTTCATTATGGATTGTTAGTGCTTCCTATGCATGTACTGCAGTGTGACTGTGAAAAATTGAAAAGTATTCAAAAATGGCTCACTCGGTTGCTTCTAAAATTCACAACCACCTTCTCATCTTATGATGGAGACTAATCTGGATTCCAACTGCTGAACAGTTTTCCCACAGGCTGTGTCACACCAGTGTCTTAGTAGAAAGGCCTCATTGCATTTAGAGTGCTTGGAAGGCAAGTTAGGAGCTCCAGAGGGTTTGTTTAATGAAAATGCTATTCTAATTTCAGCAAAATAAGCCATTTATGAACGTCTGACTTTTTCAAAACACACTCAAAAGCAGTGAACTGAGACAAATACACAGACAAGATTTTATAGGGTTTTATTTTTTGTATGTGTGGGATTTTTTGTGTTTTTTTTTGTTTGTTTATTTTTTATTTTTTTAAAATAACTGCAGCTATTTTTTGCAGAAGAAAAATCTTGTTTTGTTCTGAATGTTTATTATTCCACACAAAGGCGAAGGACTGATGCCACTGTGAAATCCTTCTGAAATATTGGAGAGAGACTTAGTGGTAACTTTTGGAAAAGGAGTATTAATAGTCACCCTTACAATATTTTGAGTCTTAAGCCTCAGTACTTAAGTGAGTTCTCACAATTCATGTGAATGTAACACTTCTGCAGTCAATGTGAATCCCATAATGTTTTGCAGACCCCTAATTCTGTAAAGAACTGGAGCAAACCCATTTTTTCTTCATTGGACAACAGAGATGTGCCTTGTTTTTGAGCAGGATATGTGACCTCCTTTCACCTTTCCACTTCTAAGGATATCAATACATACAAACGAATGGATTTTTCAAAGACATATTGTGGTCTGTTTCCTCCTTTGGCTGTGCTACTCTGGCCCAGTTCAGAGATGGAAATCTGCCTCTTGTATTTGGCAATATACACTTAGACTTTATGGCCAGTGGTACAGTAGACATAGTTTTTTGGATACCATTAGAAAGCACACTTTTTTAATTAACTGTGATCCTTCACTCCTACCTGCCCAGTGGGATGCTTGAAAAGAAGCATGTTCTTCTGTGTAGTTGGTATTGAACAGTGAAGTTTTGCTTGATGCAAAAATTGTTCACTGCATGTCAGCCATCTGTTCTCCCAGTTTTGCAGTGGTTTATCTGATCAGTAGAGCTCCTCAGTTTTTCAGGTGAAAAAATGTTGGGTGAGAAAATGGCATTAACATTTTATGTCACCTTCTTTTGGCACAATAAACAATAGTGAAATATAGAAAGGATTAATAGATCCTTCCTGTTGGGCCTCAGTTATATTATCTAGAGGAATTTTGTCTGCTAAAATACGAGACTTAGGGTACCTCTGCTGAAATAAATTATTTGGCTTTTCTTCTTGAAGGATAGCCTGTCACCCTAAAGGCAATTTTTCTTTTTAATTTAGTGTTCTTTATCTTTCATATTCTTTTTCCTGTACGTGCCCCCATATGAAGCATGTCACGTCCCTACATGCATTAATGTTGGTACCTTGGAGGATTGAATCTGTGGTTTTGTGTAGATAACTCAGTGGTGGTATTGTGTAGAGCTGACCAACACAAAATCTAAGACATGGCAATTTGCAACGAAACCAAAGTCTGTGCCATTTGCTTGCTCTCTGTGTGGGATTAGGATATTGCTGTAGTGCAAGGGAGTTTGGGATTCAGGTTTCTGCTTTGGCTCCTACAGAGTGATTTGGGAAATGAAAGCTGCTGGCCTCAATTAGGCAAAACAAGGACCCAAACCTGATTATTGTGCCATGAATATCACCAGTAGCCTTGTGCTGAGATGGCTGTACCTTTGTTTTCCTTTTTCCAACAGTCAGAACTGCCTTTCAAAGTTTATCTAACACTTCTCAAGGGTAATTTTGCCTGAAACTGCAGGAGGCCAGAGTGCATATTCAATTTTTCTTTTCCTGTTTCTAGGCATCACAAAAGCTAAAAAGCTTCACTTCTGCTGTTTCTCTCCTGCCACTGACAATGAAATTTAATTTTTTATATGGTAAATTCAATCCCACTTGAGTACTGTGAATGTGTATATGTATGAACACATTTGCAGGGCTGTCTTCTAATCAAGACCTAAGTGAGGTTAAGTTAGGCTTGATGCTGGCTCACTCCATAGAATTCTGTTTTATTGCATGGAAAATTCAAAGTGTACAGAAGTTTCAATCAGATTAAAGCTACGTGCCTCAAAATAGTGTGTATTCATGGTATTATATACCCTAATCATAGGTTATGAAAGTGTTGATTTATCGGGCCACTGCCTATTTCTTTAGTGTGCCAAAGAATTTGTGGCTTATTACTCAAACCTAATCTTGGAGCAAGAATAGCTGTGGCATCAGTCTTGCCCGTCATATGCTAGAATTTTTGTTTGTTTGTTTTTTGTTGTTGTTTTGTTTGTTTTCAGATCTACATATGATCTGTGTTGCATCTCTGAATTTATAAAACCTCTGCAGTGTTAGTGTTGAAACTATTGGTTAAAGTTTCTGTGGAGAACTTCAGACTATGTTCCATTCTTACTTTTGTGAAGATTTCACAATTCTAACAGTTTGTTTTTTTTTTCCCTCAATCCTTTGTGATACCTTATCTCTAAATATTAAAAGATGACTTCTGTGTACAGCTGGATTTGTGTGCTTAAGGTCAGCAAAGTTTGTAGAAGCCTCCTCTAGTACAACAGGAAAACAGCACACAATATATTTATTTATTGCTTAGAGTTGTTGACCACCAACACCTTTTGTAAACTTTTGGGGACTATATAGCAGCTGTTGTATTAATTTCACATGATCCAGATCGATCAATGTGGCGTGTGTTAAGAAAAAGATATTATCAAGCCCATTATAACGTTTCTATCAGAATCAATATGTTAAAGTGGCGTTGGGCATTATATTTTGGACTAAACTTATTTACAGTTCTTTATGCTTTGTATAAATGCTTATTAGGGAAAATGAATTACTCAGATATTGAAGGTTTGTTGATTAAAGCTTGTTGAGAGACTTTAATTTTCAGTAAGAAAATCTACAAAACCCAAGAAACTCAAACCCAAACTTTTTCCCTGTTATTGAGATATTCTGAATGCGGAAAATGGATGAAAGGACATAGGTGACAAAAGACATCTGAATTGGTAAAAATTTGAAGGATTAAAACCAAAAAAAGTTACATCTGTGTCTTTTTTAAATTTCAAGTGGCTTTTGGGGAGCCTTGAAGTTGTTATGAAGGTACTTCGATAAGGGTAAGCTAATGGACTTGAGAAAGAAGTTTGAAATGATCAAACCCACTGATGTGTTCTAAGTTAAGTGCTGCTTTTCTCTCACGCAAAGTCTTCAGCTTTGTTATTGGATTACTGGAAATACCTGTTTAGTGCTCAGATGTGGTCAAAATTATTTAAAAATTTCACTTGGTAATAGTCTTTTTAATAAGAAAGGAATGAGAATATACTAGAAATATGCTGTTGCTGTCTCAGTAGATGATATATAAAATAGTTGCTTAGATTTTGTTTGCTCTTTTTCTTTATTTTGGAGAAGAAAGAACAGGGGGAGGGGCTAGGAAGAAAAACATTAAAAAAACAATAAAAACTCCTGGATTTTTCTCTGGTCTTAGTGTAAAAGCTTCCGTTGACATAAGGGGTATATCAGCAAGGTTTTTGTGTGAGAATTGTGATCAAACTCCTAAAAAAGGAAGAATAAACATAACAAGAATGCAGAGTTCCTAAGTGAAAGGAAGAGATGTTAAATAATATGGACTGTGTCGTCTGGATTTGTTGATTTCTGCATTTGGGCAAGTACAGGTAACATGCTTATTTAATAAGGAAAGTGGAAACAACAGTACTTTCAAGAAATGCTTGTGGGGAAGATAGGTTTTATTCCCACTTGAAGCATAAGTATCTTGAGAATCTCACATTTTCTTTCTAAACCTTTCCCTAAGAGCAATAAAAAGAAAATAACATGGGTGGGAAAGAAGTATCTTGTTTTTCTCTCCCTCATCCCTTTCCCCAAACAAAATAAATAAGACTAAGCCAATTTTTCTTGAACTTGGAAAACTAGAGAAAATTGAGACTTTTTTTTTGTGGGGTTTTAAGGCAATATGTAGCAATCCTACAAAAGGATGAAATAGCTTTGATATTAAAACACTGCAATGAGATTTGATTGAAGAATTTCCTTAAAGAGAAACTTTAACCCCAAATGCACTCATTTTTATAATGAAGATAGGACTATAAGCAAGCTGTGGCGCACCAGTTTTTGTTCTTTCAGATGTATGCCAACTGCTGACCACTGGATTTACAAAGATGCCTTTCCTAAAGGAAGACACTTTCAGCTTTGCAACCCACCTCTGCTTTAATCTAAAGGCCCTGTTGCTTCTTGCACACAGATCAGATGAAGCCTGATCCAATAGTCACATCTTGCACATCAATCCTTATGGTGTTGATTGCCTGTATTACATATGTGACTCTTAGTCTAATATGATTTAGCTGATTTGTATCTCTTTAGCTGTTCTGTTATGACCTAACAAAAATGTTAAAAAAAAAAACACCTTGTATGTAAAAATAGTGAAGGAAACTTTTTACAGATATAGTTGCATATCTTAGAACTGCAGTATGCTTTAAATGATTAAAGTGAAAAGAGAGGCTCCTGAGATGTGTTACTTGTGCAGTCTTAAAATATGCATAAATTATGCTTCAATTCTGTTTCAGGCATCGGTGACACAACTCCTGTGGTTTATACTATGAGAGGCCTAAGGCAACACAATTTAAGAAGTAATGTGCTCCATTATTCTCAGTAGTGAATTTAGCACACAACAGGAGTGTGTACTAGCTGTTTACTAGGACTGTGGTCTTCAGGGTACTGGGTAACTATGCACTGTGGAATTCTATGAATTTCAGCTATGTGCATTAAAAGTGTTGAAATGACTGAAAACAGATTATGTCAGCAGTATAAATATCTGTTAACATTTTCTTGAATATGAAGTGTGAGAATGCTTATTTGCTTTCCGGGGTTAGCAGTGTGTTTTCAGCCAGATATTGAATGTCTTATTTTGGATTTTTTTGTTAGTGGTAGGGTTGGTTTCATTTATGGATACAGTAACTGCTACATGTACTTGCATTCATCTTTATCCTTGGGATTTTTTTTCCCNTTTTTTTTTTTTAAGAACCTGATCTGCAATAGCAGTAGTAGCTCAAGCTTCTGAATCCACCTGGGTTAACTACAGATTGTCCTGGAAAGACTCTCTGGGACTGATTCAACTAGTTTAGTGCTGGGATGGAAAAAAAAAATATTATAGAGTTCTCTAATAAGAGTGCTTAATATTATAGTAGAATTTTTTGGTAAGAACAGGTTTTGTCTTACTCAGTTTTTAGTACTTGGCACAAACTGTATAGAGGAGAAGCACTAGGCAGTTATAAGAAACGGTCCCTAGAATGGATTATATTTGGAAGAAGACTATCACTTTCATTAGAATAACTGATGTCTTTGATTCTCCCCACTCCACCAATTCTTATTCTCAGCTGGTAAGAAAATATTTCTTGCTGAAAGAAATATTGTAAGGATGATGTAATAATCTTAGTAGAGATATGCTAATTGTGAGATTAATGTGAAATATTTAATCTGAAATGTAGAATCTGTTTATTTAGCATGTGTTGATATTTGTATGCCAACCATTATAATGGCAAATTACAGTTTGTTTTCAGATGTCATTTTTCACTTCTTGATGCCCATGGATACTGTATATTACCTTTTCTGCTTTTTTTTTTTGGTTTCTCTAATGATGCATCCATGACAAAGAATGGCACTATGATTTTGGTGCTTTTATATGTGAATTTTACTAGTCTCAGTACTTCAGTGCTATAGAAATAATTCACACATGTAAACCCCAACCAAGAAAAACCCTGAACTGGGAAAGAAATTAAAGTATAGAGCAAAACAAAGCTGCCATAGTGAGAAAGGGATTCTGGGCAGGGTTAGTATAACATTTTTTTGTTCTTTCCTGCTATGTGACTTTTTCTGCCATAATTGTCAAGTGTTTTCTATTACCCATGACTATTTAGAAGATATTTTCACTTTTTTAATACACATCTGGGCAGGACTGGGATATTCAAAGAGAACACAATAGATCATAGTACTAAAGAAGTCTGATGGATAGAGATGGTATTTTCTCTGTGTTACTTCATTCTCTGTGAAGAAAATCATTATTAGGCAACTTACACATGTAGCACTGAGGAATCTAAACCCAAAATTCTGTATAGTTCCATAGTAATATGTTGAGAAAAGTGCAATTTCAAAATGCTTGTTCTTGTGCATGTAGAAAAGCAAGTTTGCTGTTTATTATTACTGTGCATTTTCTTAACTTGATTGTTCATAAATTGAGCACATTGAAGTGTTTCTGGTCATAAATTTAATACAACATATGACACATACATGCTAATTAAAAATATATATATTAGCTGACTGAAATATTTATATTGTTACTTAACACTTTTTTTGGACATCTCTAATTGTGTTATCTCAATGTTAGCTGTTGTACTGTAGCAAATTAGTGTCTCCAATTAATTGCCCCTCTGCATGTGTAATTGTAGCATATGCTTGCTCAGGACTCAACATCCTGGACAGTATTACTTCAACATGGGTAATTGTTAGAGAAAAGTAATTGTTTAACCTTTCCAGTGTGTGCTTGGATGCTTACTAGTTCACTGTTCCCCTGCTCCAGTCATCTGTCACTAAGGTTTTATTTATTTTTATTTTTCCTACTAAGATAGTAATTTTTTTTACTTTTTTTTTTTGTAGTCTTGTTGAAGTTAGAGAGATAACCTACCATTCATAAAAGCATCTGTCCACAGGCACTTGATTCACACAATATTTTTATTTACTGCACCTAAGTACACTAGACAAAATATAATTTCTACCGAATGATTTATAAAGGGAACTACCTGTAAACCCTATCAAGTTTTGACATCGTTTTGCCTTATGTCTAGATCTTTTCTGTAGATCCTCAGTTACACAATTGTGTTCTGAAACTTATTTGCCATGTCTGTCAATGAACAAATGCTATGCTGATCACTATGAAATACAGTGATACATACAGTCACTTGAGATGTTGGAATATTTTTTGCTCATTATAGTTAGTAGTTGCATATATTCTACATATCATTTTATGAATAAAATATTAACATAAAGATTAACACAGATGAAGGCAAATGGTGTTTATATTTAATAAATTATTTACATTTAACAATCCATAAATAAGTTATGTGAAGGCAATGCCAAAGCTTAAGAAGCAAAGATCTCATAGGACTGTAGTTATTAGAGTTTTTAAATATTTCTTTAATCTTCTTGGAGCTGGGACAAAAACCTGAAGATTCAATAGCACATACATGGTGGCATGTTCTTTGTATATGCTTTTCCTAAATCATGGTTAGTTTAACTCTGAACCAAACAGTAAGATGATCTCTAAACCCATAATTTTAAACTTAGAGAGCAACTATTTATCTGGTGTGCTTTGATGAAAGCATCAACTTTGATGAAAACTAGTGTGAGTCTCTTTTGCTATGTTTATGATCATTTAGTTGAGAGATTAATGTTAGACAACAGCTGATACTGAGTCAGAATTCTCATGGGCTTATTCAGTTACCCTGCATTATTCTGGTACCTACCCAAAAGCAAAGTACAAATAAGTACACAGGAATAGGATGAAATTACAATTTCATCCTGGTCATAGCCAGAAAAATTCTCAGTGGAACCTATTTATGATGTTTGTGTCAAGATGATCATTTTAAGCTTCTAACAAGGTGCTGAGAAGTAGCTTTTCTACCCATTCAGACTTAAGAGTTACACTTTTCAACCAGGGAAATCATGAGGTTGTACGCAATGGGAGATGTCTGCAGATACCTTGATGTGTGTGACCCTTTGCGGCAGATGAAATCTGCTACTTAAGTGTCCATAATACTACTCACAGAACCATTGGGGTTGGAAGAGATCTTTAAGATCATATGAAGTCCAACCTAGCACTTGCACTGTAAGCCTTAAACCACTAAACTTTATCACTGAGCAACAGATCCAGATGCTTTTAGGGATGGTGAGTCCACCATCTCCCTGTGCAACCTATTCCAATGTCTGACCACCCTAACAGTGAACATTTTTTGAAATATGTAATCTGAGTTTCCCATCTCAGTTTAAGGCCATTTCCTCTAGTCCTCTCACTGCAGGCACAGTAGAAGGGACCAGTTCCCACCTCACTACAACCTCCTTTAAGGTAATTGTACAGAGCAACGAGACCCCCACTGAGCCTCCTTGAAACTAAACAAATCTAGCTCCCTGAGCCATTCCTCATGAAATATATTTTCTAGGCCTTTCATGGGCCTTGTTGCCCTTTGGTGCACTCACTCCATCACCTCAATGTCTTTTCTAAACTGAGGGGTCCAGAACTGAACACAGTACTCAAGGTGTGGCCTCACCAGTGCCAAGTATAGGGGCATAATCACTTTACTAGTTCTGCTGGCCATGCTATTGTTGGTACAGGCCAAGCTGCCATTAGTTGCCTTGGTCACCTGGATTCATGTTCAACTGCTGTCAACCAGCACCTGCAGGTCCTTTTCTGCTGAACAGCTCTCAAGCTGCTCCTTCCCCAGCCTGCAGTGCTGCAAGGGGTTGTGACCCAAGTGCAGGACCTGTCACTTTGCCTTACTGAAGCTCATGCAGTTGTTACCTATTGATCAAGACTGTGCAGGTTTTTCTGTAGAGCCTTCTTACCCTCCATCACATCAACATTTTATGTCATCTGCACATTTACTGAGAGTGCCCTCAATCCCCACATCCAGATCACAAATAGACATTAAGCCGGACCAGATCCAAATGGAGCCCTGGGGAACACCACTAGCCATCAATTTGACTTAGGCCTGTTCACCACAACTCTCTGGGCCCAGCCATCCAAACATTTTTTTAATCCACTGAAGAGTCTACCCATCCAAGTTCTGAGCATCCAGTTTTTCTAGGAGAAAGCTGAGGTGTCAAATGCTTTGCTGAAGTGTAGCTAGACTATATCAACAGCCTTTTCCTCATATACTAAGTGTGCCACTGTTTTAGAAGATCAGGTTATTCAAGTAGGACCTGCCTTTCAGAAAGTGGTAAGCCCATGGTAAGTGGGCTTGATCCCCTGATTGTCCTGCATGTACTGTGTAATGGTACTCAGGATGATCTCTTCTATAATTTTGCCCAGAACCAGGTCTAGGCTGACATGTCTGCAGCTCCTCAAATCATCCTTGCAACGTTTCTTGTAGGTGGACATTTCATTTGCTAATTTCCAGTCAGCTGGATCTTCTCCAGTTTGAGTTCTTTTGCCAGTTCCCTCATTACTCTGTGGTGCATTCCCGTAGACTTACGAGTGTCTTGTTGGCATAGCAGGTCACTAACCACCTCCTTCTGGATTATAGGCACTTCACTCACCTCCCCATCACCAAATTCCAGCTCTCACTGCTCGGTATCTTGAGGGCAACTGATTTTGATATTGAAGACTGAGGCAAAGAAGGCATTAAGTATCTCTGCCACTACACTACACTCTGCATTCAGGAAATGGTGGAGACACTCCTTGACCCTCCTTTTGCTGCCAATGTATTTATAGAAACATTTTTTGTTACTGTTGTTTTAAGCTGTAATGGGCAAATCAAGTTTTAGTTGGCCTTTGACCCTTCCAGTCTTCTCCCTTCATGACATCCTTATAGTCGTCTCAAGTGACCTGACCCTTCTTCCATAGGTAATCTCATTTTTTCCCTAAATCCTCTGTTTTAATAGGCTTTTTTTTTTTTTTTCCTCTGACAACTTGTCTCTCTATGTATGGGAACAACCTGCTCCTGAATATTTAGCAGTAATCTTTTTTAAAGCATGATGAGCCTTCCTGAACCCCTTTGCCCTTAGGACTGACTCCCAAGGGACTCTGTTAATCAGTGTCCTAAAACAGACCAAAGTCTGCTCACCCAAAGTTCAAGGTGGAAGTTCTGCTGGTGCCCCTCCTTACTTCACCCAGCATAGAAAATACTAACATTTTCTGTTCACTATGCCCAAGACAGCCACCAATCATCACATCACCTGCTAGTCCTTTTCTATTCACAAACAGGTCTAGCAGGGCACCTTCCAGGTAGGCTCATTTGTCAGTAGTGTCATGAAGTTGTCTTCTGCATACTCTGTGGACCTTTTAGACTGTTTTCTTTGTGCTGTATTGTATCTCCAACATATCTCTAGCAAGTGAAATCTCCCATGAATATAATGTCTTCTTCCATGATATTCACAGACATTAGGGCTGGATGCTTAAACGACACCTCTCACACAGTCAACTTTGCTTTAGCTTGTTGCTCAGGGTTCACCCTGAGAAGTTACATCAGTAATCCCTCCAAGTCTTGTTCAAATTGTTTGACTAAAACATGAAGCTTATGAAGCTCAGGTGCTAAAATTGCATGCTTAAAGGGTTTGAGCCTTGATAGATATATTTGTGTGCTGCTAAGACATCTCATCTGAAATACTTTTCCTAATGCATCATCTCTGATGTGAACCTGATCAAGGTGAAAAGCAATGGATGAGACTTGATCTGTAGGATACCAAACTGATTATGGTGACCTTGATTCCTCAAGTTTATTTGCTTTTTTAGAGAAATGCTTGAAGTTTGCACGAAAAATTCATGGACGGCCAGCAGGGAGTAACTCATGCCAAGGTAGCTGCAATTACTTGCTGAATGTATCATGCTTATACAAAGAGAATAAATTTACTCTTTTGCCTCTTGAAGTGCCATCACTGCTTTATAGGAATGAAAACCTATCAGTTTTTTTCAAAGTGCCTAAGAAGTTAAGCACCTGTGTGGGTCTCTGCCTGGAACCTAAAGGTCATACTTTCAGAAAAGCTAAGCCATTTAAATAATTATATTAAATTGAAATAGAAGTAGATCCATACTGTTGTAACAGCTGTTATATTCCTGAACACACTGTTAATTTGAGCAGCATAAGAGGCTGTGTAGATCCTTCACATACATTCTCTATTTACCTGCTAGTGGTAATGTTTAAATTATTGAATGTCTGTACCTTAACACTTTTTAGTTCAGGGAGAATATCTTTAGGCAGAATCAAGTAAAATTGTAGAGCTAAGTGATAAACCATGGATTTATTGGTAGCAGATATAGGTAATATATACTGTATTTAATAATAATAAAAAAAGGGCATTTCACTGCAAATATGTGTTAATCAAGAAGTTAACCTCAAAGAATTAAATTACTGAAGGCTGAAAATCATGCAATTCCAGATAGAGGGGCCAGCTCAGGACATCTAACTCCTTCTATTTTTGAAATTTCTATAGATTTTTTTGGAGGAAGGGCAAGTAATGCAAACTAATGTATGAATTGGAAAATTTTGTGTACATTTTTAGACGAAATGATAATGGTAAAATAAATGCAGCCTTACAGAATAGTGGGTAGTGGTTTACACTGATAATATGTGACCATTTTTTTTTGAAGAAAGGAATTCTCTCTATGGGCCTTTATCCTTCCTTATTTTCATCACATCCTTTTCTACTAGTGATATAGATAATTGGAGTTCTATATAACTTTTGTTGTTGTGAAAATCATGTTTCTCACACCATCAAGAACATGCTAAGCAGAGTATTGATTTATGAGCCAACAATAGCTATTTCCATTGGAAGTTCTCCCTTTTTTTTTTCTTTAATCACCTCCTGATTTTTTTTCCTCCACTATGTATCCTTATCTGAGTTTCATTCTCAGCTGCAGTCCATTACATTGCTCAAATATTTGTTTCTTGTTTGGCGGTTTTGGGTCCATGTCTGCTCTGATTCTACCCCATGTTGTATTATGGGAAAAGTGGAGCAAGAGGCGAATTGCTCTGTTTTCTCCATTTGGTAAATGGATCTTTGCTGCCACTAGTCAGAGCTGGATTGCTAAAACAATGTGGTTCAACTTTATTTCAATGAACTCTTTACACGAGAATCCATGGTAATTTTTCTTAAGCCTGGTTTCCTAGGGTAAGCATACAAACTTCCTTCCTCTGTCTACATGTTTGTACTTCTCAGTCATTCTGTTGGTCACCACTGATATTAATTGAATACAGAAGGTAAGAGAAATCAAAAGTATTAGTTAAAAGAATTTTTTTTTAATTAAGATGTATAAGTAAATTCAAACTGAAGAAAAATGTGGATGTTGATGGAAGTATTGCACAGAAGAAATCCAGCTACAAAATGTATAACCATTTCTATTTCTGGGAGGGGAAGCTTTGATCAAAGCCTGGGAGTTATTATAGACAGGCATCATGATATCCTGTAGATTTTCTCTGTGTATTGAACTGTTTTGAATCTGTAAGAGTGCAATGTCACAGAATATTTTATTAAATCTATTAATGTGTCAGTTGCTTACCTTGGTGATGTCATTCCTCTGTTCAATAGTAAAGCTGTCTTATTCACTTGCTAAACATTTACTGTGTATAGTTTTGCTGTGCTCACTGAAACACCATGCTGCAGGTAATGCTTCAAAACTGTTTTTAGACTCATAGGAGACAAAGGACTTGCCTTATGACTTCTCCCTTTGTGCTCAGAGGTGTCCTCCTATCCAGTGACCCAGTGAATTAGAAAGAGAAGTGAAAGGGGACTTCTGTCTTCATGCTCTGCTCTGCTGGAATGAAGGAAACCCAGCTGCTTTTAGACAGCAAGACTGAGGAGAGTACCAGATTACACACTGAGAATAATTAGAACAACATGGATTTAATACCATTATTGCCAGGCATTATAGTAGTCACTTCATTGCAACTGCTTTGTTCCTGGTTTCTATAAATAGCGCCAGGTCCTTGTTTCCATAAATAACACCAGGCTCAGGGCAATCAGAGAAAACATTCAGGTTTGGTTACCTAAGTTATTGCTCATATATTTCTCTAGCTTCTCTATTGGCTCTTTAATATAAAAGTTTCCTTTGACCTAGATAACCTCTCATTTGTCTCCTTGATCATAATAACAGAAATGTTGAGAATTTTTCCCTTCTTTTTGGATGACTTTGAGGATCCTTTAATTGAATCTCTATAGTCTGCCTTTCAACAGACTTACAGCACATGTGATAGGTACAACCTTCTGAATGGCAAAAAGTGAGAATCAGAGGAGGAAGGGGAGGGGAAGAAAATTCTTTATGCTTACAAAAACAGAGGTGATGTTGGTGGCTACAGTAACTCTGAAACGCAGCTCTGTATAAATGTAAAATTTCAGCTTCTGTGAGATGTGACGAATGAGAAATTTGAAAGACTGTAATCTGTGATGTTCACTGCGATAAGCCATAGGGCTGTGTACACTGAGTAGTGCAGGTGTCTCCTGGAAGATGGTATAATGGAATTTAAGGTGTATAATTGAGAGGTCCAGGTCCAGAATAGAAAATTTAGACATAGCTTTATTGGGGGGGGGAGGGGGAGGGGGAAATAAAAATTAGCTAATAAAAATTTTCCTGGTCATTAGGTTGACTTGAGGGTTATTTTTCTGGGGGTGGTGGAGGGGGAACAAAAAAACTCAACTTGGACAATCAACCTTTCAAAGGCAGTTTGACTATGGAGGTGTTGCAGAATGCAGAAAATTGGATATTCTGTGAGACTCTGAACAATCCAAGTTTTGTGGTTCCCATGAAAGACAGGTCTTTGTTTACATATTTCAAGAGAATGGTTCACAGCCTTGGAACAAGACTTCATCTGGTGATTAAGAAGAAACATCAAGGTCAGGACTGGCAGATTCACTGAGCATGGACACTGCATGAAGTGTGTGTGTGTGTTTGAGCCTTATAGTGGCCTTTGTGAGCCTTAAAGTGGCTCATGCTCTCTGTGAGCACATTCATTCTTAATAAATATATATTTATTTTTTAAATTTTACTTTATGGAGGTGGTCACTACATGTATTAGCACTGAAGAGTCAGATTTACTTATTTATCCCTAAAGCAGACCATACCTGTGTAATTTGATATTCCACAATTGATGAGGAATGTGAGATAATGCCAGCAACTTGCATATACAAACCACTGGCTTTGGGAAGCATCCATTTTTGTGATGCTCTGGCTTCTAGCCCTGCATAAGCTGGACTGATGTCAGTCAGAACCTGTGTCTGTGTTTTCAGCAAGTGATGTGTTTATACTAGTGAGTTGATTTACATAAAGACTGTGATTTTGATAATGATGCACCAATCTTTGTCACCTGCCTTACTTTGGCTTATCTCATAAATTGATCATGGAACATAAAATCTGACTTCTAGATGAGCCTGTCCGGGGCAAGGATGTCTCCTGTGTTCCAGCACCTCATGAGAGCTCAGTTCATGGGATCAGACTGAGGATAGTCAGAAGGGTATCTTCAGCACATGTGCTATTTGAATGGTGAGTTGCTCCTAGGGAGCTGTAGCTCCTGCTTGGCAGAACTGCTTGCCAACACAGCCATAGCTTTTGACACAAAAGCTGTAGATTGGTGACTCCTGTAGCAAAAAATACGATGATCACTAGGAATAAGATAGATTTGAACAGACAATCTTAATAGTGTCTCTATCTGACTTGAGTGCTTGACCTAATGATCACTTCACATCTTTGTAATGTGTGGATGAAAGGTGTTTTTCTCCAAGCTGTGTAATGCTTTAGATTTACTTAATTTTTAAGTGGTAAGGATCTGACTTTTCACTTCTATTTTCCTTTTGTTGTAAATTCCTAATTGATGAATTGCTGTGTATGTTCCCTTTTGTACCACAACACTTTTCCTGTTAATTTTGAGCGTTTCTTTTGTTCAACTTTAGTTGACTACATCCCTCTTAATTAGATATGCAGCTGCAACTTTGAGGAAAAAAAATCCTGGGAATTGTTTTCGCTCTCTGAATGCATGTTTTGAATATTTTAAAAATGGATACAATGCTATTAAACTGTACTGGGGAACTTTAATATCATCCCAACTTACATGGATTTAAGATAATTTTTTTTTCTGGTGTACTCTCTAATACTTTTGTCTGTGGGTAGAATAATCCCCCAAGCCCATCTGCTTCTAATATTTGAGTTAAAATAGAGCTAGGTTTGCATATAACTTGTAGGTGGATAATCCCTGATGGTTGCTGTATTCTGTTAGGGCATCAGCACTAGAAAAAGTCATAAAACCAGCTGAGCTAGGAAGGTTAAGGAAGCAGCTACTCCGCATCTATGTAGTAATCCCACGGAAGTCAGACTGCTGGAGAATCAAAAACACTTAAGATGAGAGATTCAAATGGAATAATCTTTTTTTGAAAGAGCACTTTGACTTCAGCAGCTCAGTACTGTGTGCTATTTCTATAAATTCTTGCAAGCTAAGCAGGAGCTGGTCAAGTTAGTGTAAAATACTGGGTAAAGTATTTTTCATGCAAGACCTGTTTCCCAGAATTCTTTAGTGTTGAAAAAAATGTGGTATTACTCTGGCATTAAAACTCATTGCACTGATGGGGGTGAGGGAAGCAGAAGGTGTTGCACAACAGAGGTGGGGTGGGGCTTGTGGATGGGATTTTTTTTTTCTTCTAATGAGAAACAGAATTGATAAATCAAAGATATTGGGAAAATAATATGGACAAGAGATGGCAAGGTACTGAGATTACTTTTTTGTACATGTGAGAGGTTGATAATGCACAAGAAAGGGAAAAGTCTTGAGTAATTGTGTGTCCTAAATATTTTCAAGATATCTTCTTGAAATTATATTTAGTGCATGGGTGAAATCTGGTTTTGTCTCCATTTAAATATTTTGCCAAGTTTGGCAAAGTTTCTGCTGGAAAATGGGGTTGCTAGCAGTGTCTTCCTTAACAAGGTATTCAAGATAGTATGAAATAACAAAATCTCCCTCAAACATTGTTCCCATTATATTGGGACAGTTTTTGTATAGCTTTCAAACACAAACTTTTATGTAAAGAGCATGAAGATAGTTGCAACACCATTTTCAGCCATACTGAAACAAAATGAAATGCCTTGGAGCAAAGTCTCTAATTACATGTATTTTAAACCTTCCAGCAAGTATGTGCATGTTTACATAAGTAATCTTAATTTTTTGTGACACTGTTGTTGCACTTAAGTGAAATTATACCAATCCTTGTAGCTTTATGTACTTACTGAATTGAGAAACATAGTACGACCTATGTTAATGGCTTGTAAAAGATATGGTTTAAGCTTGTCTCACAGCTCTGCTAGGTTTTGGTCTGCTTTTCTACCCTCATAATATTTACACCCATCCATACTTGAGCAACTGAAAAGTCTTTCCAAGCAAGCTTTTTGGTCTTATCAATACAACCTGATAGAAATTCCGTTTTGCAGTGCTGAAGGCAGAGAAAACGACTGGAGTGCTGGTTGTGGAGATCTGAGTCTTAGCCATATGTATCAGCAGCAAATGTGTTGTCTTGTGACATGGGAAGTGACAGTGGGTCAACGTTCCTAATAGTCTGAACTAAATGTTCTCAGTACAAACTACTTCTCTGATATGTTTCCTATTGTTCATTGTTAAAACTTTAAAGATTTTAAATAGTAAAGATGTGCCAATTTCATGAATTGGAATATCAGATCCTTACTCTGCTTGCTCCTCTTCATCTGTGGAATAGTATCTTCTACTATTTTCCCATGTAATAGCGGTGAGAAAATATGGGAATGCCTATGGAAACTGTAATATGGGGAAAAAAAAATCTTGCTTTCTTTTCTGGGAAAACACTGAATAGCTAGGAAACTCTGAGCTGTAACAGTGTGAAAACAGAAGTTGCCTTAATAGATTGAGAAACATAGTTTTGGATAGTATACAGCATATTTGCAGGATTGTGTTTGAAGGACATGTAATCATTTTTAGGCTTTTAAGGATTTCCAATTACTGTAGGCTTTAAAAATAATAGTGTATGTGGTATAAGCTCTCCAGGATTCATACTGCAAGGAAATGAGTGTGAGAATATGGGTAGTCGACTCCTGTAACTCCTAGCTCTTTTCCCATCTCATAATGAGGACCCAATATCTGCTGGAAGTCAATGAGTTTTGAATGCCTTTCTGTTTGCAGCAACTTGAAGCGAGTTTTCTCTGATTAAACGTGTTGTTCAGATGTAGAAGCAGCCCTCTGGGTGCTTGAGTGCTGGCGAGAGGAGTAGAGGTAGGAGCAGCTGGAGACATTAGGCTAGCTGCAGGTTTTGCAGATGCGGGAGGAGAGATGGCATGTAAGCGAGCATGTAAGAGCCCTTCCCTCTGGCAAGCTGTCAGGATCCATTTGGCAAACTGACGCTCAGCCTGAGCGAGGGCTGAGCCTGCCCTGGAGAGCCCAGCTGAGGCAGGTGCTTGTGCACTTGGCAGCAGTTTGGGCTCTGGGCTCTGCTGTCTTGGGAAGGAGGGGTCTGCTGGAAGCTGATAAATTGCTATGACAAAGAGGTTCTTGTGCCTGGTGATGTTATGTAGTAACTGCTCTGTAAAGGACTGATTTAAGTCCATATTCAGCACAGCTGGTACTGCATCACAAGGGTTTTTCTGAAGTGCTTATGGAAGAGAATGTGTTAATGTCCCTCACTGTTTTTGTTTTCTGTTTTTGTAATGCAGTTAGGGATGAATCTTTGAAATAAATGTCAGTTCCTTAAGCTATTTGCTTCAGTTAAGTTCATTACAAACTTGCTGTACCTTGTTTATATGACTGAACTACTTTAACCTTGTAGATGATATTACATATATATAACATGATGGTTGTGACACGGGAGATCTGAAAATGAAAACTGCTGATCAGTACTGAAATCATTACTGTGTGCGATGTGATTTATACCATCTAAATGTGCCTAGCTCAAAGTTTAGCATCTGGCCTAAACTGTAGTGCTTTTCCTCCTCCTATTCTTGTAGAGTCAAGGTTGGGAAAAGATTGCTTCTCTCAACTATTCTATCTAGATCTTTTGCACACATAATTTTTGGGTATGGTGAATCATATTTGTGGCAGTAGATATTGATTATTTAAAGTGCCTTGGAAGATTAAATTGTCTAATCTAATGAAGTTATATGGATTCTAAATTGTTATGTGCAGGTCAACTGATGCTTGCAATTGATTTCTTAAAGACATGAGCATAAATGTCTAGCATGGCACCTATTAACTGTTTGGTGTTAACCTCTTCCCTTCTTTCAAAAATGCATCACAAAAATAATCCTAAAATTAATTTGCTAATACTGGGTGATTTCAAAAGCCAAAACAAATCTGAAAAGCTGAAAAAAAGATTAAAGAATTCCAATCTCTAAGTCTATTTGCTTCTAATTGTGGCCTAAACAACTGAAGAAAAACAAGGAAAACATTTTGATCTTAGTAAATGTTGCCTCTGTAGTATGCTTAAATATTATTGAAATGATAATCTTATGTTAAAAACAAATCAAAAGAGCAAAAGCAGCAAAAACAAAAAAAAACAAAAAAAAAAAAACAAAAAAAAAAACAACAAACCCCCCAAAAAACCAACCAAACAAAAAACCCCCCACAAAAACAAACAAACAAAAAAAACACAAAACAAAATGCCTGTGAGCTATGGATATTTTGCCTTTGGAAACTGGGTATATTTGGTTGAAATACTCATTAAACAATAAGATGCAGACCTTTTTTTTTTTTTTTTGGTGCATGTATTTTGTGGTGCATTTTGTCGTATGACCAGACAAAAGAATACTTCCTTTTGGAAGTCTGGAATAAAATCTCTTTAGCAATGCTTGTTTGCAGAAATTCACCTTTGGATTGAACAAATTGAGTGATGTGTCTGTAATCATTTTGCTTGCTTTAAGCATGTGTGGTATAAAAATAGTGTTTATAATGCAGTTGTCGTGTTGATGCAAAAGGATATGCCAGCTCAGAGAGTCTATTGCTGCCATCTGTGGAGATGTCTGCTTGGTTTCTCAGCTGTGTGTGTTGAGGGGTTATATTGTTAGTTAAGATTTTTCCAAGAAAATTAGTGTTTAGAACCTCTAGCAGTGTTCAGGAAAGTCTGAAGTCCATTTCTTTCCTTTTGATGTTCCAAAAGGCCAGGAACCATCAACTTTGTACATTTAGATGGTGTGAGGGAATGTCAAGCTTACAAGTCTGCTAATATACTAACATGGCAATGGGATTACTGTTGATCACTCTGTTCAGGAGAGAGGCTTGATTGAGGATGATGTTTGGTAATATTATGTTAAGTTTCAGTGTAAGCCACTCTGTAATAGCTGCTGTCAGCTTTGACTTTGGACATTAATCACAGTTTGTCCTCCACATGTACTCAGCTGGGGTTTTGAACACGCTGAGCATTCCTTGTACAGCTGTCTGTGATTCAATATCAAATTCTAGATACTGTGTCCTTCTCTGTATCAACAATCAGGCTACATCAAGCTGTCTTCAATCACAATCAAGTGTGGAGCTAGAAAGGACCTCTATACCATATCTGTCTTCAAGCACTTTTCCAACTCTTAACCTTGACCTAGATCTGTCTAGCTCTCCCAAGAACATATTGTTCATCCAAGAACAACATCTTATGGAAATATAACATTCCTTGTGTGTGCTATATCTATCTAAAATGAATGCCAAATGAAAATCTCACTCTAAAGGGTTATTTTGCTGTGTATTATCTTAGTGCTGATCAATTCTAACTTGAGAATTTGACAGAATACTATTTTTTAAAAATAAAAACTGGGAAACCAGTTTATTTTTATTTTTAAAAGCAATCATGTTTTTTTGTAACTTTCTCTAATAATCAATTCTAATCAGATCCAATAACAATGTCTGATACCTTTTCTACAAAGACCAGCTTATCTTCATCACAACTTTGCTTTTACACAAAGACTGTTCCCCAAGATTTTAGTTAATTTGTGTCTTGTTTATGTGAGACTGTCTGAGGACCTGGATGTACTTATTCACCAGTTCTTTCCCTTTCCCAAAAAGTATTAGTCAAAAGGAAAAATAATTACAAGGTTGAAGATGAATGGTCTAATCCCCTATCTCGAATTTTCTCATTTTCTTCATTATTCATATTTTTTGGCTGTATGTGGGAGGCACAAGCTGAATGCTAATGCCCAGGCTGGATGCTGCCTGTCTGCTGCCACCTGTTTCTTTCTGGGAGAGTATCTCAGGTGAGCACCTGTTCTCCAGCTCATGATTTAGGGGATTTGCAGGTTTGAGTCTCCAGTATCTTTTAATTGTCTCCATACCATGTGCTTTTCAAAGTCTGTAGAATGAAGATGTTGTCTGACTGGGAATGAGCACAGGCAGCTCTATTGCATGGTGCCTCTAAACCTCAGGGAACCTGGAGAGGTTTAATCTCCTCTGCCTGGGAACGAACTACTTTTGTCTGTTTCTTCCAGTCTGTTAATGCTAAAGCATTCCTGCTTGGCAAAATTGCTCCCTCCTGTCTCCCCAAGCTCTTCTGAAGAAAAACATCTTTCTCAGCATGTGAAACAGGGTGTTTTCTGTTATCGGTGCTTCTGAGTTAGCAGCCCCTCAGACTTCAGTCAGTGTTGGTTCCTCAGACTCACTTTTTGGGCTTGTGTGTAAAAGGGCAGGTCCAATTAAGAAACTATTTGATATAAAAATGCCTTTAGTAGTGCTCTTATGGCCCTTAAATTGATAGTGAGGGCTAGGGTTCAATACAAGGTGTCTAAGTTTAGAGAACTTAGAAAATTTATAACTAAAGTAGAGAGACAATTCTCCTTTAATTTCAAAACAAAATTTAATTAAGGTATGATAAATGGAAGGATAATAGTTCCTAACTATGAGATATATATATATACGTATATTCAAGAGAAAAAAAAACCAAAACAGAACAACCAAGGCAGAACGAATAAAAACTCCTGGATCAAAACCCCCCATAAACACACAGACAGTCTGTCCCCGGTATTTACGGGCAGCAAGCGAGGAGATGAGTGACCGATGCTGGGATGCCCCCGGGGGGTTGGTGGATGGGAAGAAAGACTCCGGTGTGTCCCTCCGAAAGCTCTGCTTGTCGTCTGCTGGCCTTTAGGCTGGGGCTTCCGATGTAAAAATTCTCCAACGTCTGGGATGGCCGCCGCTGGGCTCCCTCACAGAAGGCCCGATGTAAGGGGCCCCCCCCCGGCTAATGATGTCTTCCTTTCTCCCTCTCGGGCAAAGTCAAAAGAAAAACAATCCTAAAAACTCCGTAAAATCCAGGTATGGGAAAAAGAAACAGCAGGAAAGGCAAAGAGAGAAAACCAAACTCAGGGGTATCTCCTTCAGCCGTCTCCCCGCTGCCGACTCCCAAAACCGAACCTGTCTGCCTCCCCCCGCCCTAAAGCACCAGTCAATCTTGCTTCTTTGTTAGAGGCAAATGGGCTGGGGTAGGCCCATTTGCGCCTCGTTCTGGCAGTGGGGGAAGAAAAAAATTCCATTAGATTCCGAACCTATAACACAAGGCCATAGTGATATGAAAATTTAAAGTCAGCCTTTTGGGAATTTGATAAAGTTGTCCCTGTCAGTACCTCAGTAATGAGCTGGTAAGTTTTTCACTCCTGACTCCACACAGTGTTTTTTGTGGATGTCAAACTGAATTACTCCTAGTGATTTTACAACCTTTGTTTAGCTATTTATATGGGAGATTTCTTTTTTTTTTTT
>VXAU01003176.1:155570-171776 GCA_013399695.1 Formicarius rufipectus | reverse complement strand
AGATTAGGGAGCAGATGTGGCACATATGACATTTTGTTTTACTTTAACTCTCAGGTGAATTTGTTCCAGAGTCTGAAAGATGCACGAGAATTGGTAGGGTAGAAGCCACAGATTGATTGATACTTGACAGGTTTTATGTCCGCTTAATGCAACAAACTACAGTGCGTGCACAATTGAGTTAAGACTGATGTGCAGCTGAAGGGTGGGCTTGCTTTTAACTCTTTCTGCTGTTGATTTTTTGTGGATGTGGGGAGTGATGATTGTTGTGTGTGTGTTTTTTTTGTTTGTTTGTTTTTTGTTTGTTTTTTTTTTTTTTAGTTTGTGTAACTCCACAAAGTAATCAAACTATATTGCTAATCTGGTTGCAGATAATTTAATGCTTTGCAGCAAACTGAACTTGTGTGTCTTTGCATTGCTAGCGTATAGCTTTCAGCTAAGTACTAACCTACTTATGATCTGTTGATCTAAGGTAATCATGAACCCAGTTTTAAAGGCAACTTGCATCCCACTCCTGTATTTATTTAGAGAGGCAGGCTTTCTAAGAGATGGCTACCCCTAGGTATAGGTGGTAACTTTTGGCCTGTAGGCTGATGAAGAGCTTTTGTTTGCCTGCTGCCTTGCTACACTCATCTAATATCAGATACTTCATGTGAGTGACTGATATTACCAGTATGAGGAGTGCCTGGTATATCACTAACATGCAGTCTAATAAAGCTCTGATTTAAATCTCTTATCTACTTCTTATGTAAATTACATATGATGCTGTAAAAGCAGATGGCAGACTTGGTAACAAAGTTGTTTCTATTTTCTGTCACCTACTGTCAAGTTTAAGGGTTCTGGAGTGTCACTTCCATATACTTGTTATTAACTCATGTAAAGAGGAGCTACATGCACTCTTGTGCTGTTGGATCTTTACAGTTTAGCTGCTTGTTAGTCCGATAGAACATTCAACATTTGATTTAATAATTCAGTCTCTCTCTTTATGATCTGCTCCCTGTGATTCTGAGGTGGGAAGCATACTTTAAAAATCTTACGCATATTAAAGGCTTTAAGATAATTTGGGGATTTTTTTTTTTTTAACAAGTTCTGGACTGAGAATAGTAATGAAACAGAACTTTTCATTTAAGCTGTAGTATCAAACAAATAATGTGTAGTGAATTCCTGACTACAGAGGTTACAGATGTAGGGGGTGTGTGTCTACATGAACTGAAGATGCATAATAGGACTCATGCCTGACTGAGATGGAGAATATTTCAACAGGAAACAAAACAGGACTATTTATGAGGTTGGAACTGAAGAACTTAGAAGTGTTGATGTGTTTTCTTGAGATTTAGTTTCATGATTTTTTTCCATCAAATTTTTATCTGATACTGATTTGGATATTGAAATATTGCATCTGGTTTACAAAGTGCTAAACATTCACTTCTTGAAGTTAGACCTTGCTGAAGACTTGGTGACCTTGAAAAGTACAGACAAAACAGTACTGCTTGCATCTTGGTGCCAGCAGTGTTGGCTGAAAATAGGTCTACTGATGCAGTTGATTTTGAATACAGCTTCTGGATGAATTAAGCTAGCCAAGAGGATTTGCAGGGAAGCAAGTTGAAGGATGTTTGGAAGAGAAATTTGAGGGGTTTTTTTGACTACAAGTTTGTGCTCAGTACAGTTCAAGCCCAAATAAAGATCATAACTCCCTTTTGCAATTTGTGTTATATTTCTTGTTTTGTGGGGAAGGGGGTAGTGTTGGCAGGTGTTTTTTTTTCCAAAATACAGATTTCTCTAGCAATTGGTGTACGGTATATATTAGTGTTGTATGCAGTCTTCCAATTTCAGACCTATTGTACCAGTATGTATGCCCAGAAGACAGATAATCTTCACTTCAATTTTTATATTTAAGTAAATAAAAGAAATAATTTCCAAGACAGAGCAGATGAAATTGTTTGATATATATGAAACACAGCTTTCTCAAAGAACAGAGGTTGCTTGTGACTTGTTGGTGAGATTTAATGAACAGTGTTAAA
This sequence comes from Formicarius rufipectus, assembly GCA_013399695.1. Taxonomy (NCBI): domain Eukaryota; kingdom Metazoa; phylum Chordata; class Aves; order Passeriformes; family Formicariidae; genus Formicarius; species Formicarius rufipectus. The sequence continues at coordinate 169,758 of VXAU01003176.1, read as the reverse complement.
AAGTTTTTTAAAAAACTCGACCCCAAATATTTATGGACAAATGGATCGCTTAAGAGATCCCAGAGGAACCAGGAGAAAATTGTCCCAAGTATTCTGGGTCTGTTTTCCATTCAATTACTAGAGGAGGATACTCAATGTAAATTACTGACTAAGCAAGTACACAGGATGCCAATGTATTTCAGTTTGTGTTCAGTGGAAGGATGATGCTCCACAACCTGTGATTTTTGCCCATCATAGAGGAAAATAGTGTCCAAAGAATGAGTTTTCTAAATATATTAGAATCTCTTTAAACTCATTACCAAAATGCTGAGGAGATATGGAATGGGCTAGACTACAGAGTCAGGATGGAGAAAGTCATAAAGCTGCCAGAATATGAAAAGAAATCATGTAGCACCCAAATTCTGTTAGGATTTAATTAGTCACATTATTTTTAAGATTAATTACAATTGCTCATTTCTAAATTTAAACTTCACTGAGTGGTAACTAAAATATGGCTATTTCAGTCCTGGAATTGAAATGTTAAAATAAATATTTATGACCTTATTAAGAATGACTAAGTGGGTGAAAAAAATTAAGTTGCACTCACATAAAATGATATCACTTATTTTCAAATTCCTGATAACTAGTAGCAAATGAACTAGAATAGTTGCGTGTCCATGATATAAGATGTAAATGTAGTCTTCATTCTCCTATTAATTGCCAAATCACACAAGAAAATGGAATATTCAATTCATGGCCACTTATAAAATCATGGGAGAAAAAATGTTTTAGCATATATGGTTTCAACTTGGATGGCATCTTCTGGAGATGTAATGTTACCAGTGGTATATGTGTTCCCTGCCTCCCACCATCCCAAACAACTTTAGCACTTGTCTAGACTAAAAATTCAAAAAAACCTTCCATAAAATGTAGAGTATAGTGGGCATAAATGAGACAAAATAAAACATGACAGAATTCAAAGGTATATTATATAATAGGATTATGACTAATGTGCAAAAACAAAGCTCCAAACTAGTAGAAATCATGGCAGATTCTCTGTGCAGTTATGTAGAGTTGAAAACAGAGGAGATTTCTGAACTAGGAGAGGCTATTTGGAGAGAAAACTAATTGATGCTTAGGAACGCTTTTCAGAATGTTTTGTAATTATGATCTTAAAAAGCATACTCCATGAGTCAAAACAAAATTTATAGAGAAAATTAAACATCAAGAAGAAAATAAAAAAATTGATCTTAAAGTAATTTTTGGATTTAGGAGCTACAGATGATAATACAAAGTGACACAATGGGGTACCTCAGAGTAATAGAAGGAAAGATGATGTATAGATTTTATGTAATTTATGTAATTGTGTTTAAAATGTGTATTAATAATAAAATACAGTATGTATTTTTATAAAGAAGCGTGTATGTCTTAGGGACAAAAGCAAATATAAGAAGATATGAAGAAAATATGAATACAACAGCATGGAGACAGTGGTATTACCAACAATTCAGAAAGATTAGTGTAACTTATTTTTGTTTTGTGAAAGTACCAATTTATATATCTGACAATTCTTTTCCGGTTTCCTAGTAGTATTAATTAAAGCAAAATATTTTTAACCTTTGATTTTCATCAAGATATTTGGATTGAACCTCTGGCAGATATTTTAAAACTTATCTGGACAAGTCACCTACAACATAGAGATATCCTAAATCTTGGAGTCATTATGCAAATTCCAGAAGAAGACTAATAGCATTGCATCAATAATTAAAAAGAACAAAGGATGTTCAATATAACACTCATGTCTTAAGTGTAAAAAGGAATGCAATTATTTCTAATCAGTAAAATAAATTTTAAAAAACCATAATCAGGCTGGTTTTGTATTTTTAATTAAATTCCAAGTGTATCAGATAGTGCTTTAACTTAGAACTTTTCAGTTTGAATAATGTCTCTGGAATGCATGATGATCAGCAGTAAATGAAATTTGTAATTAACACAAAGTTGAGGTGTGCAAGGTATGCACTATGTCTGACACCTGGCTCTTGAGAGGTGTAAGTCAGTGAGTTTGAGATTCACACCCTGTACTCCCTTCCTGACTTGAGTTTTGGGTTACACCTTTGAGTTCAAGGATTAGTCAGTTCTTCTAGTGAAACTAAAAGTTCTGTAAAACGTTCAGCCCTCTGTGCATGACTTAGTGTATCAGTGTGCTGATGTAGTATTAGTGGTACATTCCGTGCTGTGCTGGCAGTCATTCAGGTGTCATGGTATTACAGGTGTATTTCTATTAAAGTTCACCGGGAATAAGTTTCTGATCCCACACTGTTTAATGTTATTGACCTGGAGAAAAACTATATAGCAGTTAAGATCTCTGGTGACATGGAGCAAAATAAGTAGTTTTCAAGAATCAAGTGAAGGTAATGGTATTCTTAGGAAAGGGAGCTACACTCTGAGTTGAAAACTAGACCAGAATTAAAGTAAAATTTCTATTATAAATAGAAACAACTTGCAAAATTCAATGTTGAGAGACTGTAATGGTAGATGATCCAGAAACTACATTTCAGAAATACTATCGAAGCGTATTCTATTGTAATATAAAAGCAGGAGGAAGACAACAGAATGGCAAAGAAATGTTTCTAAATGAGACTTGAAATGTCTCTTCAGTCAGGAAAATATGGAAAAAAGCTGTCAACATGCAACAGGAGAGAAAACTGATGAAGCAGCTGTGAAAAATATGGCAGATGACTGAGACTATTTACAGAGAAAAAGCTTGTGCTAGGAAGATAGTATTTTTCCATGCAGTGTCATTGAAGCATTTGTGTCTTCTGGTTTTGTTCTTGTTTGTTTAAACTTCTGGTATTAGGTCATGTTGTTGCATCCTACTTCAGAAAAGATAAAAAGAAGACTAATGTTTAATTCTGTAGCTAAAGGACTTGAGTGAAAAAGTGCTACCTTTTGTCATTCCTGCAATCTATTGGTAAGATGCCTCAGTTTCCTTATTTGACTGAAAGACTGAGTATTTCTATAAGAGATTGAGTTTTAAAATACTTAAATCCTGTGAGATACTTGTAGGAAGAATATTTTTAGAACTAAATTAGTAGTATAATGATGAAACAGAAGCATGTGTAATCTGAGATGTTTCACCATTGTATATTTTTGAAGGTAATTAATTTTTAAAAAGAAAAATTGGGGAAAAATCCTTTTTTATTGGGTAAACTTCATTAAAGACATGCACACAGTCCATTAATAACAAGATTCTTCATCTCCATGAGCTTCCTTGTCTATTCATTTTTCTTTCCCACCTGCACTCACAATGGTGGCTATTTGCTCCCACATACATTCAACAATGCATCATTTGTAAGTTGGCCCTCATTCATTTCATCTCTGTTTGAAAGGCCTGACAGAAAGCCCTGTGAAAAGCCTTTCAATGCAAATGCCAGTTTAATGACTTGGTTCATTCAGTAGAGGGGAATCTGAGATAACTTGACTTCTTCTCACTGCAAATACAAGAAAATGTTTTCATAAAGCCTCAGACGTGCCATGCTTTTTAACAAGATGCTTTCAGTCTGCAAATAGAATCTGATGGCTTTAGTTTTTAATTAAATAAAATCCGAGTATTTTTCTGCGATGTTAACCTCCCATGCCTCTGCTTTGCATGTGAGGTGACATGAGGGTGCAAGCTGCCCTTACTCTGCACCCTCAAAAATGCATCTGCCTTTAAAAACTTTGGTTTGCTTTATTTCCTTGGCAGAGCAGTGCTCTCCTTGAGTATAAACTCTTGTTTGATTGGCTCTTCTTTTTCTTTTTTTTTTTTTGAGATGTTTGCGTATCAAATTATTGGAAAACTACAAGTATAATAACTTTTGTTAAAGACAGCAAGCACATTTAGTTTGTTTCAACTTTGTGGTTTGGTTTTGGGGCACATACTCTTTTTAAATGAATTCTCTCATTCCTAAATCATTTGTTTACCGGATTGTCCAACAGAAGGAGGAAATCAAAGTTATGTTAACAAAATAGTGGTGCTCTCTAGACAACCTGTATGTATTTGATAGAGAACTTGAATACAGTAATTGACATTATAAAAGAAATTAATAACTTTATTTTCTGTTTGAGTTTACAAACTCATATTAGATTTATTGTAAAGCTGTGAGTATCTGACTGGGATAGGAGTAACAGGGTTTAGACAGGCTTTATAAAGTTGTATCAAAATTAATGATGACAGAGAAGTTGAGAGTGACTACCTTTTCTGGGGGGTTGTCTGGCCAGGATTTTGAATATAATAGTGGGATATATTTTATGTGACAGATTTCTATGAAGCAAGAAAATAAATTTCTTATTTCAAGTTTAACTACCATTCCTAATGTTATTTTAAAAAAGAGATACTTAACTAATGCTTTGGACTTCATAGCTGTTTTAAACCTGTAACAGAATGTGCCAAATGCCAGACTTAGCATTTTCTTGTCCCTACTGATCAATATTAGGCACAAGCCACTCATCCTGGCAGTAGCTCTTCTGGCTAAGCACTTAAAAGTCCATTTGGAAAAGTGGAATCCAAGACTGAATATTCTAAAGAGGAGAAGACTGAAGAAAACAAAGCTACTCTACTGTTACCAAGTTCCATGTAACTCTTTGACAACTCATTCCTCACTGATAGTTCTTAAAAATAACAAAAGTCAGTTCATGAAGGTGTCATTCAGCTAGGAATATTTCTCAGCGACATAATATGTGGTAATTAGGTAATTACACTTTTCATATTCACATATACATATTTATGAGCTGATTAGATTCATTACAAGATTATGTTCAGTTTCATCCTCTTTTGCAGACAAGAAAACTGAATCAAAGAGATTAAGCTATTAGCCAAAACTCCAGAAAGAGTTGGTTTTGCAACCTGTAATAGTTTGTGCTTCTGTGGCCAGAAAACTAAGCCTGTCTGATGAGTCTGCTTGTCGTTAAAAACTGGGAGTAGACATTCCTTATCTCTCCCAAGTGCCACAACTTCAAAACCAAACCCCTTGAAGATCTTTAGTTATGAGTCTCTCTCAGAAGATTCAAATATGAACCTCTTAAGTAAGCTCTTCAGCATTTCAGATAGCCTTTTAAAATTGGTACATAATGACATATCAGCTCAATTAACTTGAACCTCATTTATTGTATTCTGTGCTGTAGTAATTTTATTAGGATAAATAACTATGTACCACAATGAATACCCATGGATCATGCTGTGCTTTTGTGTGTTGTATTTGGTTGCCGTTGAGACACACAATCAATGAAAAATGAAACACTCTAGCCTCCCCTCTTAAAGAGGGGAGGAGAGGTGTGTGAGAAAATAATATTCATATGACTAACAGCAGGCACATTTTAGAAAATATATTACATATAACAGAAAAAAAACATGGGTACTAAAAGTGATGGAGTATTTGTTTGGAGTGACTTCTTTTGTGTTTGTTTTTGTGTGTGCTTTTTACATCATGCACAATGTGTTTCATCATTCTTCCAAAGGACCAAAGGAGGGGGGCTTATGTGGCTTTCTTTAACAGGTGCCCTGCTTGTTGAATGTCATTTTGGTCTAGTCTAATTTGTGTTATTAAATATCTTGAGTAACTTAAAAAAATTCATCCAGGGCGCTTTTTTCTTTTTTTTTCTTTTTTCTTTTTTTTTAAACAGGAATTATATTGCCATGAGTGGGAGGAGAAATAGCTGCCACAAGTATTTCATTTACTGTACAGATAAATTTGTGCTGACTTGTGCAGAGTGAGAAAGCAGGCTACAATGAAAGGGCCATGACTCTTAGGCTTATAACTTTCATTTGGTGTGAGAATTTGATCTCTTTTTTTCCCCCCCCGCCCCCCCCACCACATACCACTGAGATTGGTCTAGTGGAAGGGAAGGATGACTCCTGTGACTCAGCTATTGCTGATGTGAAATGCAATGGATCTGAATACCTGAAGTCTGTCTGACCTTCCCCAAAGCACATCTTGTGTGATTTGGATGGGCAGCTGGCTACTACTGGAGCACATGTAACTTTAGTCATTTTGCTGCTTCCTCTTACTGATTCTAAGGCAAGACAGATTTGAATTGGCCAGCTGGCAGTTTATCCAAGAGTATGTGACTGTAATCATCTCTGCATTTGTGAGAGCAGAGTATATGTTAATATGTAAGTTGAATAGGAATACTGTTGATTATTTCTTGTTTGGCACAAATGAGAAATTCCTGGGGTAGATGTCTCTGTCCTTGTGTTTTTGTTGTTCTATGAATAATATTTGCTACTAAGAACAAACCAGCTCAGATATTTATCTAAATAAAATGTCAACAAAGTTAAAATTTGTGAGGTCAATCTTTAAACTCCCCAAGAACTGGACGATTTAAAGAACTTCAAGATTCTAAGAACTTTTCTGACTATTAAAAATTATTATTGTAATTTATTTTAATTGAAACATATATTGGATTCTAATAATAGTTCTGAAGCACTTTTCACCGTTCAACTGCTTTACTGAGGGGAAGCTATAGTGCTGTATTTCAGACAAAAACTCACAGTACTCACAGTAGGATTATCCAAATGCTCTACTTCAGTTTGGACCACAAGTAAACTTGTTGCTAGTCCCACCAGTTTCTCAGGTGTTCCGTTCTTCTGTGACAGCCTATATTATTATTTTACTGTCTTAAAATCCTAGAATTGTAGAAACCGCTGAGTTGGAAGGGACCTATCACGATTATAAAGTCTAAATCTTGTCCCTGCAAAGGACCATTCACACCGTCACAGAATTGCACCATGTGCCTGAGAGTGTTCAAACATTTCTTATACTCAGTATTGGTGCTGTGACCACTTCCCTGTGGAACATGTTCTAGTGCCCAACCACCCTTTGGGTGAAAAACCTTTTCTTGGTATCCAACCTATGCCTCCCCTGATGCCAGTCTGATGTTACCCCCTTCACTGTAACTGTTTGTGCTTGACCTGTGAGTCAGTTGCTCATCCATCATGTAACATTCAGCACTGTGCTGTACATTTTTTCCAGAAGGATACAGTGAGAGTATCAAAAACTTTGCTGAACTCCAAAAAGATTACATCTACTGGTTTCCCTTAACCGAATAGATGAGCCTACTCGGTTGTAGAAGGAAATCAGATTTGACAAAGTAGGATTTTCTCCTCATAAAGCCATGCTGGTTGTGATCAATGACTATACTATCCTCCAGGGCTTTTTCAGTACTTCACAGAATAATCTTTTCCTTGATTTTACCAGACACTGAAGTGAGACTGTCAGGCCTGTAGTTTCCAGAGTCCTCTGTCTTGCCCTTCTTGAAAATTGGGCCAACATTCACCAGCTTCCAGTCAGCTGGGGCCTCTCCGTATTCCCAAGACCACTTGACAATTGAGAGAGGCTTTGCAATGACATCAGCTAGCTCCTTGAGGATTCTCGGATGAGTCTCATCAGATCCTGTATGTTTGTAGGAATCATTTGGAGCAGCAGGTCCAGCACAGTTTTAGGCTCAATTTCTTGGTCTGTCATTTGTGTTATTCTCATCTTAGGGTACAGGTAGTTTTCATTCCTTGAGTGAAAATGATATACCAATTAAAATTAATTGGTTAAAAAAAAAGTTAAAAATGATATACCAATACCAGAAGACATGGAGAAGGTTTGTTGTTCGTTCCTAGAAGTCCTTAGCAAAATTACTTTGCAGGCCTTAGAAAATTAATTGAATTGTTCTAGTACAGTGAAAAATAAAGTTTGCATCTATTTTATTGGGGGAAAATAAAATGCTTATTGTGTAGAATTCATGCAGAAAGGAAATAATTTAACTGAAGAGTAACAAAGCATGCAGTTAGAAATGCTTGAGTCCCAGTAATCTAATAAGCTTAACTTATTTGTCCCTGCTCAAACTGTTCATGTTCATAGCCTAAAACCAGTGAGTCTGTATGACAGAGCAAAGAAGACATAGTCTGCCTGCTTTCTAAAGGCACATGCTATGTATATATATCATAAAAGCGTTTGTGTATATATACTAAACTGCCAAAATAATTGCAGGAAACTTTGATACAAACCATGAGAAAAATCAGTTTTGCAGAATTGACTGTTATGCCAAAGGCTGATCATGGATGCATCCCTGAGTAAAAGGAGTCACAGTCATGCACACTTATATCTGAAAAGCCTAATAAAAAAGACCCCAGAAGACTCAAACATGTTTTTGTAACATGGACTAAAATTTGCTGTTGTAAGAGCATTTAATATAAACCATTTAATTTAACCTTGCCTTTAATAAAGTTATAACCTGTTGCATATTTGATTTTAATTCTAAAAAGATTTCTTGCTACAGAGCTATTTCAATTACAAGATATTTTGAGCTCTTAAGCCACCAGTTAAAGCCTTGGAATAGTAATTGCAAGAAAGAAGCAGCCTGAAAATCATGTAAATGGAATGAGACAGGGAATGAATAAAAGGCTGTTGAGCAAAGAGGCTGTGTAAAAGGGAACAGGTTAGTAAATATCTCAGATGTGAAGGAGGGGAAATATTTTTACCTATGAAGTAACAAAAGTAAATTATCAAGAGAAACAATCCTGCTGTTTGTTGTATGCTGTTATTTTGTCAATATCTTAAAATACATAATGAAAGAAAAAATATTTTTGAAAGATTTTTCAATGGCCTTTACCTCATGTCTTAATGATGGAAGGTAATATAAGGAAGCCAAAAGGTTTCTTCTGAGGTTTTATTTCCAAAATCCTGATTACTTCCAAATACTTATTTACTGAGAACTAGTCTAATGTGTAATGCATCATTGGACAAAATTCTCTTACTGTACAAGACCTTCAGAAAGGGTTTGCCCTGCAGTAGTGAGATTTGAGTTTGTATATAGTAAAATACCCTGCCAAGCAGTGTTTATATAAGCCAGGCACAAGGCTGCTTCTTGTGTAATTAGATAAGAAATGTTTGTGTGTCTGACTCTCAAGTCTATACATTAGTCTGTATACATTCAATTAAGTCTTCCCACTCTGAGAGGATTCTTTGATTTGCTATATATGATGCAATATTCTTGGGTCAGTCTTGGTTTTGATTCCTTTTCCAATGGACTTGATGGTAAATTCACCAACACTATGTAATATCTTCATGGAAAATATCTAGAATGTTTTATTTAGACAAGATTTAATATTTTTTCTTGCTATACTTAAAACAAACAACAAACAAGCAAAAACAAAACCCAAAACCCCAAACAAACAAAAAACCAAACAAAAAAAACCCCAACCAAATAAAAAAAGCCACCAAAGAAAACCCCAAGCAAAATAGTTTTTTAAAATTAGTCAGTGAAACTGGATGCACCAGACATGAACTTGACTACTATGTGTTTATGCTGGTCATTAATGTGAGACCCAGAAAGGATCTTGAAAGCCTGAAGTTCTGGAGTCCAGAAAAAGAATTTTCAAGAAAAGTTAGGCAAGTCAGTCTAATTTTATTCAGAGTGAACAATAAGTGTAGTTATGATTTGAATGAGATTTCTTTTCCCAGTCCTCAGACCAGGACAGGGGAAAGACTTTGTGTTAGAAATTTTTGAATACTTTGAAATACCATCATCCAGATAAGCATGTAAATACTGAATTGTGATCACTGTATGTCTGCTACACTTCCATTTCAAGCATCTGCATAAGCAAGACCTCTATTGAAAACTCATGGTCCATCTTTGGGTTTTTAGGATATCTTCCCGCTAATATTGCAGGCCTTCTAGCAAAGTTCTCTGAAGTCAGATATGTATTAGTTATCCAGTTTATCAGAGCTTAAAAGTAGCTGTTAAGAAACACAGAATTCTTGATATGGTTCATTGTTATTCTACAGAATCTCCAACTCCTTACCATATATAACTTTGTAACTTGCTAGGATCTAATCCTGTGAAGAGTTCAGCTACTGTTAAGATTAATAATGTTATTCACTTTTCCCAAGTGTAAAATTTTTAAGGGTATTGATTGAAGTGGTTTTATCCTGTTTTGTTTCTGTAAAAGCCATGCAGTTTATTTCCAGGAATTGCAACATTCTTTATTTTAGTCTTCACTGACATGTCAGGTGTAACATTTTCTTCACCCAGAGAGTGGATGGGTACTGGAACATGATCCCCAGGAAAGTGGTCTCAGCACTAAGCCTGACAGAGTTCAAGAATGTTTGAATGATACTCTCAGGTGTATGGTGTGAGTCTTGAGGATGGTTTTGTGCAGGACTAAGGGTTGGAATTTTATTTCTTTTTCCACTACTTCCCATTTGAAACTTTCCTAACTGAAAGGAAAGCTGCGTGGTTTGTTTTCATTTCTGAAACACAATTATTTATACTTTGTTTGCATCTTTATAAATTTGAAAGCAGTGAGATGAGTGAAAGTAGTGAATCAGAGAGGATAGTGTGTGTGTGACTAGCAGAAAATTGCTATTCAGTTTCTACTTAAAACCTGAGACTCGGAGGAGAGAGTCGACATTCACTTTAGTCAGATCTGTATTGCTCTACAACATTGGAGGTTTAAGTTTTACCACTTTGTGGAGGCCTTTTGGTTTATTCCCTGACTTGTGTATAAAACCTGTGAGAATACTTATAAGTAGAACTCTCTTATTTTGATCTTTCACTTTTGTTCCAATAATGCCTCTCTGGAATTAAATTACATTATCTCCAGAAGTTGTGTTTTTGCTTTGGATATATCTGGAACAGTTCTTTGCATAGCAATTTCTAGGCTCTAGTGTGATAAAGACCCAAGCTATGTGTGTCTAGTTTAGAAATTATATTATTATAATGAAACATCTATCCTTTTTCTCTCTTCCCTGTCTTAGTCTAGCTCTGATTCCATGTTACAGTTTTTTCTCTGCTTTTTCTTTATTGCACTGAGTTGTTGTCTTGCCTAGTGCACCCTGAAGCTTAAAACTGGATGCTGAATCGATTTATCACAGTCTTGCATATCTAAAAACTTGATTCTGATGGTTAGTCAATAGAGGAAAAGCTAAAGAGAAAACATTAACAAATAAGAACAATTTTGCATGACCATTGCTGTCTTTGAGAATCACTTTGGTATTGCCACTTTGATCTCTCTGCCTATCTTTTTCTCTTTACACAACAGAGCATCATTAAGAAATGTCAGATCAAGATATGCAATAATGTGTCTTTATTCTTATTAGTTTCTTGGAACATTTTGTCTAATTATAAAAGTGCTGATGAATAGCTTACATTAAAAATGTATGGGGATCTGTAAGAAACATACCCTGATAATTTTGATATTTAAAATATAATAAAGAAAATGTTTTGGTGGTAATGTTACATGTGAAAAGAAAACAGGGTCAGCATTTCTACATGTTTTGAAATGACGAGGTGAAGATACACAACTAAAGTACTGCATCAGGAAAAATCCCCATCTTTAATATTGTCTTTTTTATTGATCTTGTGAATGAAAAACAATGAACTGTTGAAGCAAAGTCAACCATGACCTAACCATTAACAGATTAGAAACAAGGACATTGAATAGATTTTTTTTTTTTCCTCTCCATCCCTATGATGGAGTTTTTTTTAGCTGCTTAATTCACTCAACTGGAGCATTGCATTTACCTTGGTTATTACTTTATTGAGCAGTATATTTTACATCCAGATAGTATACAAGAACAGTGGTTTTACATATCTTTGGTCTTAATGTTAACGCTTTGCTATTTGCATAGGTTGAAAAAAATTCTGATATTTTTAAATCACTGTATCACATTGAAGATTTCTATTATTTTTTTTATTTTAGAAAACCTATTTGCAAATTTCTTGCACCTTTCTGAATTCACCTTAAGAAAACTGGATTATGCTGAAAAGGCACAGGTCTTCAGCAGCGTATTTGTACCTTATTGCCACCAGCCCCTGGCTAGACTAGTGGATTCTGTAGCCCGTAGTGTCTCCTTTCACAATGGATCCCTCCTTTGAGTTCAGTGGTGCAAACTTACATAATAACCCTGCCATTCTTCTGTATGGAATGAGACTGGAAAGCAGAAGGAAGGACTGCAGAATCCAGATAAACCAGGAATACAGTGTACAGTTCCTGAATATGTTGCTCCATGTGGGAGATAAGGCTTGTGTGCCTTCTCCTGGAGGAGTCCATATACTTTGCTTCTTGTTTTGTACTGCCCTTATTTCTAGCTTTCAAATATTGTGGATTTAGCTGTTTAGTTTATTAGTATGCAGAAAAAAAAGTTTGCGAAACTTTAGTGGCTCTTCTGGCATGTAAGCTCTGGTGACTCTTATTACCCAGATCTGCAAAGAGTTGAGTCAAATTTTGCTTACCTGTGGATGTTTGTGTATTTTCTACTTCACATAACTCATCGTCAGTTGGGGAAACAATAATGCTGCTATTTTCTCCCTGGAAGACAGGGGCCCAAGGGCAGTTCAAAAACCCTCATTTGACTTTCATGGAAAGTCATCTTTTAAAATATATTTGCATTTTTATTCTAAGACAAATGCTTTACATGGTTTGCTGTAAGATTATCTCATTGGTCTCCTTTGTCTGTAGTTAGTTTCATCTGATTTGTAATCTTATAATAACGTAATGAAATTCAGTTTAGATCGGATCAGTTCATGCAAGATAGTTAAATGAAGGCTACTTATTTTTTGACAGCATATTCATTTCAGGAACTGTCTGAGGTGAAAATAGTTCAAAGTCGAGAGCACACTGACTGGAAATATGAAATATGCATTCATTGAACTAACCCACTCCCCCCCTAAAAAAAAAAAATCCCCAGTCACTGCTGGAGATTTCTTCATTTAGTACAGCAAAACCCTCTAAGTATCATTTAATATCACAATTGACTACTATTACACCATCACTAGTGGTCAATTATCCAGGACATGGAATAATATTTTAAGATAGTCAAGTAAACAAAAACCTCTGAAATTATGAAATCTGGGATCATGGCTCTTAAGATTAAGTGAATAAATTTAATGAGATTTCAAGTGTTACTGTCTTGATAGCTTTCACTGTCCATGAAATGGACAGTTACACCTCAAGTTGCACTTAAGGTGTAACTAAGCTCCTGCAAACTAAATAGCATTTGGAGGGCACAGTTTTGGGTGTCTTGCAATTTTAAACTCCTGGGCTGACCAATCTGTTATTTAAAAATGCCATATCCTATGGAACTAGCTCCAGCACTGTCCAGATCATGAGACTTTATTGTAAATCCCTGCAATATCAACTGTTAGAGAAAATATTTATCATCATCATAGAATGTTTTGTGTTGGAAGGAACTTTACTCACCCCACCATCCACCCCAGGCAGGGAATAACTAATCAATTTACTCATGATTGATGTTGCAGGGTCCTTTGTCTTGCTTAAGACTTTTTGTCATTTATTTTTATGTTCTTATGCATATGTCAGTAGGGAAAGGAGAAAGGAAAACTTAATGGCAAAATCAATTCTGATCTAACAAAGGCAAGCAATCTTAGCAATGTGAATTCAGGAAGACCAAACTTGGTTTTCATGTACCAGTCAAGAAATGTGTGCCTAGGCACACAAAAGTTTGATTGAAATTAGAATGGAATTTGTGGCATTACTGTTTATTCCAAAGATAATAAAATGTAAATCAAGATCTGTATCTCCCTAGAGTGATATCTTATGAAGATGTGTTCCTCTGTGTTCTTTTCAATAGTCAATTGATCATTCCTATTAAAGCCTTTGCTGGCTGAAATCCTGTAGAGCTTTTCACCCTCACTTAAGGAGTTTCTAGTCTTTGACCAGCCAAGGTTTAGTCAGTAGGATTGGGAGTACTAGGTTCACTTTCAACTTAGATTATTTTTTTATATAGTGTAAGACATGCACATGTTCAAGCTTTATAGAACTTTATTTTCCCTTCATAAATACTGTGTCTTTTCTAAGGATGTTTAAGTTGCAGATTCATTTGGTACGAGAGGAGCACGACTATACCTTTAGGTTGGCTTTTATGTACGAGCCAGCACAAGGCACATGCAGTGGCTTTTGAGAGCAGGTTTAGGCCCACGTTACATCTGGTTAAAAAAAATCCAGATGTGTTCTGCATGAAATTTCAGAGAAAAAGAGCTCTCTGTTCCTTGCAGTCTGTAATAGAGAGCTGTGTTTTGTATCTATAATTAGAAATATTAACAATATAAATTATATAGAGAGGTTCCTGTATGAAATGCTTTCTTGGAAGGAATAAAAGGTGCCACACAGAGTGTTGATATAAGTGTAAGCAGCATCTACTGTAGACAGACTTTTTTT
>VXAU01003176.1:119002-155537 GCA_013399695.1 Formicarius rufipectus | reverse complement strand
TTTTTTTCCTTTGCGAGTAGAATATGCTCAGTTAATGCTTCTACAGTAAATGCAACTGCTTAGAGAAAAGTACATAGAGAAGACAATATTTTTACTTATATAAAATGTAAGAACATGATTAAAGAGGCCATTTTTATTTTTCCACAAGTGCTCTCAATTTTCTGTAATTCTTTTAATTTTAAAGCAGTGACAAGCAGAATAGCACTCCCAAGATATCTAATGGGTACTACAGTTACTACAGTAGACTGCAGGCTTTATGTATGTTACAATGAAATAGATTGACTTACATTCTCTGTGGCTTTACCATTTTTTTGTTTGTTTTTTGTGTTTTTTTTTTTTTTTGAATGACTGTCTTGGATCATATGTCTGTGTTTCCTGAATAAAAGAGCAGAGCACTGCTTGAAGGATATAGAGTTGATATTGCAGTCGGGCAGTTTTTAAAAAGGAAGAAAGTGGAATGTAATGGAGCTCTGCCACTCACAGCACTAATTAAATTTACTAATGTGAAACACAACCTCACAAGCTGCTTAACATTAATGGACTTCTGTTTTTTCCTGTTTATTTTGTTTTCAGTAGAATAATAGGTGATGAATGCACCTAATGTTTTAAGGGTGTTGGGTGAGAAAAAGCTGAGGAAAATCATCATCAAGTATTCTTTTCCACTTGAGGAAGACTTCTCCACAAAGCCTATATTTGAGGGAAAGGTTTGAGGAACTTGTTTAATATTCTTAATGCAAGAATTAGCTGTGAGATTTGTAGTGTATCCGAGTATCAGTTAAATCACCTGCATTCACCTTATGAGGAAATTGCTGTGGTCTGTGGGGGGTCCCCTGCAGGCCACCTGTCAGAGACCAAGGTATCTGCCAGGGAGCACGTCTGGGGGACTTGCTGGGGCAGCCCCAGGCCTGGGGCATCAGGTAACGTCATAGGACGGGATGCTGACCCATTGGTTGAGGTTCAAGATCAGGCTTTGTGGGGACAACTGGAGTTAGATATCACTGCACAATGGCTAGGAAGGGCTGTGGCGGTGGAGTGGGACATCAGCCTTCTTTTGCTGGTTTTCTCTGTAGAGTTTGCATGCAACAGTTGGTGTCATTTCACACCTTGGTCCTGTATCAGGCAGAAATTACTGTTTTCTGTATCTTCCATTTCACAGAAATAGATGCTCATTTTATCCTTTCATATTCCCATTGTCAGTAATGTTTGTGATTCAATGTTCACTGCTGATTCTTTCCTTTATCTGCCAGGTAATTGAGTATGCATCACTACCGTTACTGACAGAAGTGATCGGTTTGAATGGGTAACCTATGAAACTTGTTCTTAGACAATGGATTGCTTATGCTGCAAGGAAAAAAGGCTCCCTGATGTCACCTACATGTAAATTCTAAATTTCAGTAACAATGGTAAATATTTTTCTTTTCACAAGTAGGTAGAATTTTCATAAAGCGTTAAAGAACATTAATATACTCCTGCTGTGACAGATATCAGGTTTTTTGTACTTTATGTGTGTGTTTCTAACTTTAGCTATTAAATATTGTCTTAATGTTATTTTTGAATCTTAAAGATAGGCTCTAATTTCCGGGATTAATATTGGTAATTAGATATAAAAGCAAACAACTTTTCTCTTAACATTTTGTAATGTATAGATACTTTTGTACAGAAGAATTGTATGGGATGAATCGATGAATTTGTAAATCAGGAAAGTGTAGAAGAAGAATAGGAATGAAAATTAAAGGAAATCTGAAGTTGAGAGCCCTGATTGCAAAACTGCAAGACTGGAATTATTGTCCAGGTTGCCCTGCCTGTTCAGAATGTCCATTTAATCCACCCTCTGCTTTCAAAATATCCATTTTTACAGTTTAAATAATCTGGGTTAAATACATGGTTAGGTTTATAGATGATTGATCAATCAAATGAATTATTCTTATATAAAATACTCATTTTGAGCTTAGGGTACAAAAAGTTTCAAATTTGGTAGGCAAGAATGTGCCTATTTCAAGCAGCAGAATATTTTCCTATTTTCTGTCCCTAGCTATATTCGACAAATATACTTCTCATAGATTAAGAAGCACTTTTGGGGAATTTAGCTTCTCCCATTTCCTGGATATAACAATTATCTCTAACCTTTAATTTCTGTAGATGAACATTTTGTTACATATAATTCAAGTATACAGTACCTGAACATCTACTTAGCAATTAGTTAATCAATCCAAGGATATCTAAGGTGCAAGTCAGCTTACATGCAAAACTATTCTGTTGCCAGAAGCCAGACGATTTTCATTTTTCTCCCTCCTGTCTGAGGAATACTTTTGCTGAGAGAAGTCAAAGAGAAAATTAGCATCTGTAAATTGAGAATGCTGGCATTAAATTAAACAAGCGGAGTACAAAGAAAGTTTATGGGTTTGAAAAATCTCACAAAAGAAGTTGCCTATGATTACTGCAGCTGAGAAGCAGCAGCTGTACTGACTTACTGTAGGAATTTAAAGAACTAAACTGCTATCAGCATGTTCTCAAAAAGCCATAAGCACTCAGTGCTTATTTTGTTGACTTTGTTGTACACTTATAAAGTGCTGAGTTACTTCAGATAGTTCTGTATTTGCTACATCAGTTGACCTGTGGATTAGAATAATGACTTGGAATGATTACACTTTTTTCACATTTTAAGATCTAATTGGTATTCCTAGATTATTCTTAGATTTCTGAATTAGAGAGTCTATGCTAAATAATTTTAATATATGAAAGAACTGCTGAAGTGCCAGAGGAAATAAGACTGCCAGTGCAATGGTGGGATGTCATTCTAAGAGTAGATTGTGACTGCAGTTCTTTCTGTCTCAGCTCAACTCAGTGAAGAGAAAGCCTGAATTCTACTTATTCAGGAGTTTTCAAGAGCATTAAACTAATATTATCATACATGCAGTCTTGACAAAAAAAAAAAGATACTAACAATCCCCATTAAAGACTGGTGCAGGATACCTGTGAATAGGCATCTAGGCTTAGGTAGAAGGAGTGTAAAATGGAGAATATTACTATTTTTTGGAACAGATATTTAAAATGCATTCATCTCTGATCTATTGGATGCTGACTTTTTCTGAGTGGACTAGTTAACAGAGGGCAGGTAGTTTGCTTGGGAGAAGGTTTAAAGCACCTTGAGCTTCCGAAACTCTTCTGAAAAAATTGTTCTTGGCTGTTACTTGTAAATGTGCAAATGCCTGGATCATTCAAGCAGACCTTCATCTTCCTTGCCTGCAGCCTATTTCTTTTCTCTTTTTACCAAATTCTTACAAATACTGCTGCATGAAATGCGAATTACCACATATATCTGGAATTAGATATTAATGATTTCAAGTATAAAGCTGCTCATACTAAGGCTATACTTGCTTTTGAGCCTTAATTGTATTTGAATGACTCTCTAAATGTGATTTTTTTTTTTTTTTTTTTGATTTAGTGTACAGGCACTCAGGTATTACGGACTTTACTCTTTGCATGAATACTAAAAATGACATGTCAGCTGTCTTTCAGAGGTCAAATACTCATATCTTGTATATCACAGTTTAAGTGAGAAATTACACAGTAAGAAATGTCATGAACTCAAGAACAACATTGTTTAGTTGAATAATTTAAATTTAGTTGAATAGTTTAAATGATTTCCCTACTATAATTTATTTCAGTCTCTCATTGGAGTCTTGTTTGGATGCCTAATAGAATAATTTTGTACAGTTGTTTTGTACTGAGACTGGTATTTAGGTATGTTCTGCAGAGGGCAACAAGCAATTGCAGCTCATACAGGTGCAATCATGTGATCTGTAGAATGTCTGTGTATTCTTGTGTAACCCCTGTCAGTCTTGTTCACATCCTTTTTACCGCTGGGAAAGGGACATGCTATCTAAAGTGTCAGCAAATATGCACTGGATAACAGGAACAATAAAGAGCATTATTAAATTTGCTAAACCTGATGGGACAACTGTAATATCTCTGCTGGTCAGCAGTCTTCAGTGATGTGAAGAAACCAGCCTTTATTTTTCCTTGAAACAGACCAATCTTCTATAATTTTTTTGCTTTGAATTTTTCAAGTCTTTCGTGGTCTTAGCTCGTGTACTTCCTCACACCTTGAAATAAGAGTAGGAATGAGCCAAGGTCATACTCTAGCAGTGCACCCAGTAAGGCCAGGGCTGAGTGTTACAGTCAGGCACAGAAGGGAGCTCCAGGTATTGTGGTGCTAGTAGAGCTGTTGTACATACTGTTGAATCAGATGCACTGTGGCTACTTTGTTCCTTGTACCAAAACTACATTAAAACAGCTTTGGTATTTCTGTGTGGGCTAAAACACATGCGTTATAGGTTAGAAGTCATTATGTAAATATGAACATCACTCTGAAAGAACTAATTTAAAAATTGAGTGCATTAGCAAGGGATAGACAGAGTAAAATAAAGAAATTTTAATGATATTTCATAAAAAACAGATGTAGTTTTAATATCCAGACTATAAATTGGACAGTATGAAAATGCAATATTTTATTGATGCAGTTTATAGAATTTAAGTTTATAGTCTTGAAGTCTGCTTTTATTTCTTATGAAAATTTTGTAGCCAGAAGTTAACAGTAATCAAAATTAAGCTAGTCCATAGCACTAATTTTCAGTTATTTTTTATATACCTCTTACTGGTGGCCATGATAAAGCTGGTCTCTTTAAATAACTTTCAAGCATCTCTGTAAAATAAATCTTTTCTGAGTGGTCTTCCAGTCCTGTTTATTCCCCTGGGATTTGGGTTGTCTCTTGACAGATACTTAGCAAGAACAGGTGAATTTTAAGAATAAACTTCAATAAGTCAATGGCTAACAGGTTCTGAATGCTAAATGACAGGTAGAATGCTCCTGTACGTTGCATCTGATTGCATAGAGCAAAGGTCCGGGCTACTGTGTGTAATGGGTCATTAAACGCAATGAAATCCACTCTCGTAGGTCAATGCCAGTGTTAGGTGGTTAGTGTAATAGGAAATATTTCATGGTGTCCTTTAAAATTAGAACACTTTCACTTAATTTCCCCCCTTCAGTTTCTTTATTGATAAGCAGGAATATGTTTGTCATAATATTCCATAGCTCTCTTCAATTCGTGTTTGACTCACAGTTTCAGAAAAATAGGTCTTTGTGAAATTGGGATGGGAGAGTTATTTGCTTGCATACATGTGGTGAAGAAGAGAGAATCCAAGAATCATTTTAGTGTTTATAAACTAATTATTTTTTCTAGGTGTCAGTAAATCAAGTACTAAAACAAGAGACTAGTTCAAGACCACTGAATTTATTAATTTTAAGAATTTCTAATGATTTTGCTTTAGACAGAAAATATATATGAAACAGACTTATCATAAACCTTTCTATAGTTTTTCAAGTCACACATATAGCTTAACTACACCTGGAAATAATGTTTTCATAATTTAAGATTTATAACTTAATACCATTGCACATACACACATCAGCTGTATTTGCCTTCTGCTATTCCTGTTCTTGTGTTTCGTAGATTGTTAGAAGTGTTGGCATCTCTCTGAACCAGTGTTATTGCCATGGTGAAAATCTGAGGGAAGTTTCAGCAGCTGTCCTTTGGCTGTCCCACCCTCCTGATTATCTTTTCCCTAATGTCTGATGAGCCAATGAGATTAATGACAACAGGTTATAGTTGTAGCATCATGAAGTGTGGAGAGAAGCATCTCTGACTGACACCAATACTAACTTCAATTGAAATAAGTATAGGCTGGTTTTAAACTTCTGCTCAGCTTCCCTTTAGCCTGGTTAAACAAGTTCAGCTCAGGTTTTATGCCTAAAGCATTTAAACTATTTTAAGATGCTTATGTCTCCTGCAAATGAATATCTTTGTTCTTCACCTATGCCTTGCTTGATTTTCTGTGTTTTTACAGGCTCTTGAGCCTTTTTCTTCCTCCTTTGTCAACCTTTTCAGACAAAGTTGAACTATAATTCTGAACTTATATCATTCAATCTGGCATGTCTTTGAAAACTGATTGTAATCTTTAGGTAGATAACTCTTACGGTAGTCATGATCAACTGTAAACCATTCTTTTTGACAGAGTAGGTATTTTGTCTGTAATGTTACCTTCATGGATAGCTATTAATGCAGAGTATTTAGTGGATTGTGGGAAATATTTTTAGTTGAGCTATTTTGGATGTCTTTAAATTATCATAGCTTTCTACTAATGAGCACATCTAATAAACTGGCAGAAAAACAGCAGCTAGATATTTTTTCAGTGTGTATTTAAAAACCTTCCTTAAAAATGTCATAAAGATTTTCACAGCAGTGTCTCAAGTGCACTGGCATATTTGTTACACAGTCAGTAGCTGTCAGATTGCTTTCTTCCAACACTTACTTTTCATTGGTTGGGCATGAGCTTTCTTGGGAGATAAAAATCTTCTTTAAAGAAATATTTCTGTTGTCCCTTTTATATTTGTTGTGAAATAATAGAGTGAAACATTGCCACATAAAATTCTCTAGCTTCTGCTTCAGATATTGATGGTGGAACTATGTTTCATCTGACCTCTAGTTCTGTGGTACAAGTACGAATATAACACTTTGTTTATGCAAGATGCCATTTAAGGAAAGAAGCAGTATATCAGGAAGAATGGAGACGATACAGGAAATGAGCTCACAAGAGCTAATTTTTTTACAGGCTCCTAAATGACAAAAGCTCATTTTGTCTGCAGTGAGTATATTTGCAAACTCAATGGAAATGATCAGGAATTTTCAGTTCCAGTCAAACTGTTTATTACACATGAGGTACTGGCATAACAAGAACTGTCTGGCTTCACTGTCTCCCACTACCTATACTACAGCAGCCAGTACATGTCATTACCAAACAGTTTAAAAAGGGATCCCAAAGAGTAGTGTTGTATGTTAGGGGATAAAAAACAGTCCAAGCAGAAAGCTGGTGGAGTATGTGCAGTGGGCACATCCCAGAGGGAGCGTTTGAAGTTTTTCAAAATTGAGGTGTTTTTTCCAATGGAAATATCTCTAATTTCTTTGCTGTGTTTCTTAGGTCTGTGTGATGAATATGTAAACTCTGCTAAGGGAAACAGACATACAGTTTATTATGGGATTCCACATTATCTTCTCCTGCTACAATGCTCTGTTATTTAATCCCACATTATCTTCTCCTGCTTCAATTATATATTTGTTATTTAATCACCAGTGTAAGAAGACCAGTAATTTCAGTTAGCCATGGCAGAAGGAAAGATACTTTAAACATACCAGACTGCTTACTATAAGACGTAGCTCTAAAAACAGTCTGTGCTTTTTGCTTCATTCCAGCATTCATTTTATGATCCATCCTAATGCTTTTTTTAGTAGGGTATCACTGATATAACTTTCTGCACTTTGAGATTTTTAGCTAATAAATACATATGAGAATAAAATTTTGTATGTACTTTTTAATCTGTTTCTTTCATGATAAGAGATTTAGGCTGTTTTACCTACTTAGAGTGGTTTGGAAAAATTAAAAACCATGGCTGCAAAATTTCAAGGTTGATGACAACATTATAGATAATTGCTTGCCATTTAAATATAGTTAATCGGCTTTTCCATGTTGAAGATGGGGATGCTTTCCAGTGACACTACTGATGTGAACAGCTGCAGCTAGCATTCAGTCCACTTCCAAAAAAAATATTCAATTGTATGCATTAGATAGAAGATCAACACTAAAATTGTGTTCTTAAGGAGTAAAAAATACAATGTCCAAAAATATAACCAGAGCTTTACCTAATTTGAGTGTCTACATGTCATTCATTTTAACCACTTGCCTTTGCAAGCTGATCACACCTTCTGACAAAAGTGTGTTTTGATGAAATGATGTTTCAGGGGGGATCCAGCTTTGATCTCATCATGCTTGAGTATCAGATGCTACAAGAGATTCCTACTATAATGTCTATGGTTCCACAAATATTGAATGAAAATACTAAGTTGTTGAATTGCTTTTCTAGATGAAAGCTTTAGTTGGTGATTTGATGTCTTCTGTTTCCATATGTGTTAGAAATAACTTAGTAAATTTCCTTTCCTCCACCAAGAAAAAGTGAAAGCAATTATGAGTACAGTAGACCTGAATCACAACACTTAAATTTAATTGAATTTGAATCAGTTGGGTTAGTTCACTGATTTGTTTCCTCTAAACTGCTATGATGCCTTGAAGAAATATGCTTCACAACTATGCATACCAATTAAACCTCTTTTACAAACCTCTTTCATTAAACCATTCTTTCATATTTTAGGACAAACAGCTAAAAGGCAGGATGGCCAGCAGGGGGGAAGAAGTCAGAGGGCACTACAGAGTCTCAGGCAAACTCTGTGTAGTTTGACATCAGGCTGACTTGGGTGGTATTGTTTGGGAATGGGAAAATCTTCATTTTGATCCAAAAATCTTTGTCCTGGCATTTCCAGCATTCTTAAACATCATGTCTGCATGTAAATGGTAATCCTGTTGGAAAATAAAAATGTAATTTGAAATGCTGTATTTTCTCGGAATAGGAATTATTACTTTTACCTGTTCGGGTGTTTTTGTTGTTGCTGTTATTTTGTTTTGTTAGACTTTCTGGATAATTTAGAGCATTACTATTCCAAGAAAGTAAGAGAAATAAGAGTTGAGAACAAGTAATTCTTGCACCATGCTAATTACATAATTTTTGTATGATTTTGTATCTTCTAAAGTAATAAACCTGTATTAAAGATATTTGGAAATCTTAGCTGATGTTTTGATGTGAGAAAATTTCACATTAAATATAACACCTTAGTTTCATTTGTTTTTATGACTGGGTGGCTGCAAATTAAAACAAAAAGAAAAATTTTAATTGGAGCAATTGTTTAGGAAATATGTTTGAAATGTAAATACTTGGTAAACATGTGACTGGTTTCACTCAGGAGAAGAATTTTGCTAACAGATTTGAGTTTACACCCTTATGGGAAACAGACGTAATTGGCAGTGGCAGCTGCTGTGCCGTTTTGCAGGCAGGGATCCCCTGTACGATGGCTGCTGCAGAGATGCAGTCCATGTTCAGCTCCCACCTGTGCTGCCTCCTCTGGCATTGCTGCAGGGTTGTGCTGGTGTTAAAGTCTGTATAGCCCATGCTCAGTGTAGGAGGGAAATAAAAGAAAGAGTTTAAAGCATAGAAGTTATGATGGAAGTAGACTTATCTATCCATATGGAAACAACCCTCCCTGGTTATTAATGGTTTTGTAGTGAATTGTCTCATGAGAAGTGTTGAGGGCAACCATGTTCTCTGCATAGGAGAAAAGGCCATTCAAATGGGAAGAAGTAATGGAAGTTTGTGCTTTCTTGGCAGTCATACAAGTTTTATTTTCTTTCAGTACTCAGGTTTAAAGTACTTGTAAGGTTATTTAATGATGCTATTATAGACTTTATTTAATATTTAGTGTAACATAATAAAGTTATTGCCCATCAGTACTCCATCACAGATGCATGTAGTGACAGCTCCACTCCATAGGGTCTTGATGGAGGCGATTACTACAGATCATTTTCTAAAGCCACAAACATAGAATGAATACATAGATGAGGAGCGAACTGCAATCTGAAAGGCTTCTCTTCAAACCAGTCTCTGAATTCTACCAAAACAGTTCCTTCAATTTCTGGTGGAAAAAATATGCACGTGTGGGTGGCAATCATGTGTAGCTTGGTCCAATATGTAGAGTATCCTGATTATTTTTGTGTTAGTAGTGCTTTATCAGGGAATTTGGGCAAGACTTGTGATGACTAGTGTGGGAGAGGAAAAAGGGAATCCTTCCCTAGAAGCACAATACAGGTAACCTGTGTCCTTTCCTACTGTCCTCTTGGTTTTCCATTTCACAACTGCACATATCACTATTGGTCATTTATTTTATACTTCAATGCACAGTTTCAACACAGATGTTACTTTTGCTTAATGTGCCTGATAGTTTATTGTTCTTGACAGATAACTGAGATGGACATCAGACATTTCTAATTTTTAAAAATGAGTTTTTAAAGAAATTGCTTGTTTGTGTGGTGTGATTTAAAATAATCTATTCACTGCTTACTTATGCTGGACTATGCCACAGCAAAGGCATTTTGAGTCTTGCTTCATGCTAACATTATTTAGTATAGTCTCCTTTCTTATTACTTGTGTTACAGCAAAGTTAAATCCCTCTGCTTTTCTTGAGACAAAAGAAAAATGAATTAATTGAATTCTTCTGTTACTGAATAAGGTGTATTTATGTTAAAGGTTTAAATCTGGTGTGGTGGACAGTAGAAAAATTCTATTAATTAGCTGCCTTAAATACATTCCCACAGGGATTATCAGCATTTTAATTGGGCAGCTTTTTTTTTCCTTTATGAATACCTGGATTTGTATATCTGCCTGAAGTTTTTATGACTTAGTTCCTGTGACAGTGTCTCTAAAATACAGTATTTGGTTTATATGATTCATTAACTTTGAATAATTAATTTCTTCATTGTTTACATATATTCTCTTAGTACTTTAAAGATTTCTTTTTCTACCTAATCTTGATGAATTCATTAGCTTGCTTGTTTTGAGCCGGTGAAAAACCAGACTATGTATGATGGTTTCTTTCTTTTTTTTTTTTTCCTTTGAACCTCATCTAATAAAGAGAAGGAGGAAGGTGATGTAATTGACAATACCTTAGTTCCCAGATAGGAAACAAATACATGGAGTGGTTGACATATAGAATTAAAATGTAGTTAATTGGGTGTACCTGCTATATACATATGTATCTTCTAAAATGAGAGCAAAATGCTTTCAATGAGAGCTATGCAGGATGTCTCCTGTGAGCTGCTCTGAATATGAAGGTTACCATGTGTTATCCTGCAGAGTAGGAGCTGCTTGTGGAACAAAAATGCATAGCTTCAGATAATGTTTGGATCAGCATGGCTGTGGGTGGTAGAATCAGGGACCCTGATATATACTGAAAAAAAGCTATAAAAAAACCTGTCAGCTGAGGTAATGTAGACAAGTCATATAACATTTAAAAGAACTTACTGAACTGTGAAGACTGACATTTGCATCATAAAATCAGGTTTTGTTTAACGAAGTTAATGCATTTTAAGCTTGTTCTGTCTTTTGGCTTAATAAAATAGGAGGGTGACTGATTGCATAATTGAAAATGGATTGACTACCACTTTTTAAACCATGTCAGGTTTAATTTAGTAGATATGTTAATTTTGCCTTTTTTAATAGTTTAAAGCAATGAAAGGCTTTTATGAACAATCCAAATCTCACTGTGTTTGTGCATGGCACCAAGTTTGACCTTCAAATACCAGAAATTTGAATTGTGCATTTTTTACAAAGTTATTATTTAATCCTGAACTAAGGGACTGTCCCTTCCTTCCCACCTCCTTTCCTTCTGCAAAACTAACGGACCTTTCCCTCCCACCATTTCAAACTACTGGTTTACATTGTTGCTAGGAAATTACCAGATAGCTTGGGCAATGAGAACAATGCGAAATTCCTCTGATGCTTTCTCCTTTTCCAATAGTTCCTCCATCTCAGCTGCAGCTATTTCACTACACTATTTATACTCCCTAGACTTCTGCTGTGATATAGCCCCTTTTTGCATAAAAAATCATGTGGATTTGCATAAAAAAATCATATGGATTAAGCAAAAGTTTTTCCTAAACTAGATTATGCTCATGATTCATTAGGTGACTTTTTCATGGTGTCCGTGTTTCACTGATATAATGTTTCTTGGGTGAGTAGAAAATGGAGTTGAATGCTCAAAACAACTGATACTTCAGTTAATTGATTTCTGCATACTCAGGGAATACTTACTGGCAATTTAATTGATGCTCTTGTCTGCATTCCTGATACCTTTCCTAGTCCCCAGTCCCTCCTTTTTGTTCTCTTTACTGTGCTTTTATGCAAGTGCAATTGTTTGTTTTGGCTGCAGAGTGAATTAGGTCAGGGAACTAATGAGTTAGAAAAAAATAACTGGACAAGAAAATAAATAAAATATTACTTTCCAAATGAATCAGTGAATAGGAAAGCACATCTGGAACATCTGATTGATGAAGTGGATCTGTGGGGCTGCACCTGCACAGGGTTACAGCATTTACTGTTTCTTAAAGGACAGAAGAATTTTTAACATGTTAGAATCAGTTATGCTAGAATTAATTAGAGTACATTTTGATCTAGTTCCCTAAAACTTAGCCTGTGTACATGTAAATGTGTCCATTTTTGCAAGTACAAATCTAATTTCAAGTTTTTAACATGATAATTAGGAAGTTAGGGGTAGTATGATTTTACTTGCCTAGTTCTAGAGCTGACAGAAAAGAAGCCCAGATTAGTGTTTAAAAAGTGATAAAACTAAAAGCCTTACACAATTTTTCAATTAAAAATGTAGTTTATAGTTTGAGACTATATCCTTCTGAAGACATACAATTAATTCAATTAAAATTTCCTATAAGTTATCTCAACTATAGTGCAAAATTTAGAGACGAAAACTTCAGAACAGAGGACAAGATAGTGTTGTGGGTGGTGAGGAACAGTTATCTCACAACAAGGGATGAGAAATGTTNCTCACAACAAGAGATCAGAAATGTTTTTTTCTAAGTGAATGGTCAGAGATTAATAAAAGCCACATTTCAGTTACTCATTTGTATCAAATTATTTGCACACTAGCTACAGCAGGAGCATTAATTGCCAAACATTTTAGTGAAAGCAAACTAACAGATCAATTTAAGTAAATAGGTATTTATTCAATATATTATGATTATTTTCTCATATTCAATCTTATAATTTTCTTTCTTCTTCCCCATAATTTATGATATTATTTCTTCAAATTCCTGAACACCTGTTGTCCTCAAACCAGGCACAGTTGCATGTTAGGTTATTTTTTTTAATGTATATTTTCAGGTTTTTAAGTTAGTCTGAAATTATATTGCTATCTTCTACCAAGAAAACCTTTAAACAACGTTTTGGTATTTCTAAAGTTACAATTTGTGATAGTGTCTCAGCATTTATAAGGCAAATCTTATCTAAATCTTGGTGTCCTTTTTGCTGTTTCTTATCACATGTACTGTACAAGAATGTCTGTAGAACACAGACTTAATAGGGTGTATGTAATTGATTTAATGATGCAGAACTGTGACTCCAACTAGGACATATCAATGCATACCAACCCAAGTCTAGAACTTATATAGGTTTAATGTTGCAGGAAATATATGAAATTTGATGAAAAACATTTTTAAGAGAAAAATAGTGAACTTGGATCAAATTCAGCAGAGAGTTCAAGTGCTGACCTTTTGCTTTCTTCTTTTAAAGTGTGGTTTCTCTGTGAGACAATTGACTTGATTAGGGAGAGGAAGAAAGGATATTCATTCTTGTATTTTGTTTTGGGATTAATAGAATATGTTTTTCCATTATGAAAATTTTAATTTCTTTTTTGTTTAATTTTATAAAAACAGCTTGACACATCTGTCCCTTGTTTTCCTGTCCTTGGTATGGACATCAAATGAAAAAAACAAAACCAAAAAACCGCCAGAGTTTTATGAAGAGTTCTAGTTTATATTTCACTTAAAATGCTGCACTGAATATACATAGTGCATTCACACTGCTTACTTTCCAGTCACTTTGCTTGCTGCTGGCCAACACCAGCCATGCTAGATGTTGCGTTACCTGTTCTTCACCATCTACAGCTAAATGTAGTTGTTATTTGTCTTAACTGGTGGGTGCTACAGGGTCAGTAGGAAGTACACAGTCACCATAAGCATCTTTCTTGCAGGGACATTAATGCCTGTTATGGTCTCATTTCCAAGTGAGTAATAGCAGGATTCATACATTTTTAAATAACTCCTCAGAGATATTTTCAGTTATCCTAGGTTGATACATATTACATTAATCTATATTAGCAATTTTGTTCATAGGAGTAACAAGCAAATATAAGCCTCCAAGAAGAAAGAATATTTAGGAAACTCCATCAAAATAATTGAAAGGACATAGTGGGGCAGAATAAAATGACCAAAAGAAGAACATACTGTATTTTCTACTTAAAACCAGTGTTTTGTTTCTGTATCCACCACAGATCAGAACTTTCTCTTTGGCTTCACGGTTGGCTAAAAACCCCTGAAGATCAAATTAACAAAATGTCCACATGACCTAATGGCTAAAGTATAGTGATTGCCAAATACTTAGCATAGAGCTTCAGAAGTTCTTAAGTTTCCTTTGTTAGGGGTTGCCAAACTCTAGAGGCATAGCTCTATACCAGAATTCTCTGCTGACCCTATTAGTATAACCTCCACCCTTATTCTGTCCTGGAGTGGTTTTGTTACAGGTGATTAATTTTTGATTATTGTGGTGTAGTGTTTGCATTGTTTAAGAAGTGTGTAGTATTTAATTAGCTCAAGTAACTATTAGAAAAATACTTGTTAAAACACCCTTTTATTTTAATATATGTGAGTATGTAGAGGTATGTGGTATTTAATTTTAATCGTTATAGATATAAAGCTTTTGGCTACCGGTGTAAAACCAATTGTGATAGAATTCTCATAATGTGAGTTACCTCTGAGACTGCAGAACCAGAAGTATTCTACACTCATGTATTCATTGTTGAATTTTCAGTAGGCAAATTGCAGTTGCAGTGCTTAAATTGGTTTAGGTCACTAGGGAAGATCTTTTTAACATTGTAATAAATAGGAAGAGTTTAATTCTGTTTTATTCCTATATCAAAAGATAAATTTCCCAGTGAAATTACTTTCTCTTATGAGGTGCAGAACTCCATGTTCATCTTTGCACGGCTTCTCAAAATTGAATTTAACCTTCTATCTGCCTTGCATGGCACTCCACCAAATTGTTCTTTGTCCAAATTGCCTACTTCAGCAAGACAAATACTTGAGACAGTGTTGGCTATGTTTTTCACAACTCTTTTATTTAACCTAGGTTTTTCTTCCAGACAGCAGTTTTAAGGGAAAAAGCACCACTCCGTCTCAATTTTTTAAAAATTATTTTTCCATATTTTTTTTAAATATTTAACATCTTTCTAGTGACTCCTCACCATTCTTTTTTTTTTTTTTTTTTTTTTTTTTTTTCTTTTTTTCTTACTAGTTGTTTTTCCCCAGCAGCTTCCTTTCCCCCCCAGCAGGTGCCAACTTGGCACCACGCAGGCTTCCTCTGAACTTGGTGCTGTGGCTGTTTCCAAGGGCTGTTTAACAGGGAGCTCTTATGCGAGCAAGTGCAGCTGGAATTCTGCTCTTCCTCCCCCTCTCCCCAGCTCTCCCCCTGCTTTCCCCCGGCTCACTCAGCGGCAGCAGTGCCCTCCCAGCCTGGTGAGCTGGAGGGGGAGAGCACTTTGTCTCCTGCCAGGAGCAAGGCTCACACATGGCTAGGCAGCATGCCACAGCGAGCTGGGGTAGATACTCGGTTCAATTAGGATAACATGCACCACAAGGGTCTGTAGCTGCACAGAGCTGCCATGCATCTTTTCTAGCTGAAACGGCACACAGAACAGCCACCAGTCTGCCCTCTCACTTGGATTTTCTTATGCAGAGGCTTTAAAATAAAATCCAGCCTCCCTTATGAACTGCACAGGAACATTTTTGCTGCCTTTCATGCTTTAAAAACAATAAACTTCTCTCATAGCTGATGGGAGAACTGAGATAATTTATCTATTCAAGAAGAAATAAGAACAGTGATCATGGAATGGACTACTATTTCAGTGTTAAATGTAGTAAAATTGCACTACTGCCTGTTAATTTTATTCTCTTGATGTAACTGAACTATTAAATAAAAAGGCAATGTGAAGTTCATCTTATTAAGGAAACAAGCTGTTCAAGCACAAGAAAGATAACAAAAGGGGGAGATATTCTCATTTTTTGCAAATTGTCTCTATTTTAGAGCAAATTTTTGTTGTGCCTTAATCATTATTAACTATCTTCACAGTAGATCAGTAAATATTTTTTAGAAAAGTGTAAATAGCAATAATGCAAGTGCTAATATTAGTATGAAGTGAGGATTAGAATTTAATCTTAACATTAATATTAGCTTTAGTATTGAGTTTTGGAGATGATAGCAGTCACAAGGATGTAAATGACTTACCCAAGTATAATAGTATGTCAGTGGTAGAGAAAGAACAGGCAAGTATCCAGACACAGTCAGTGCTCTTGTATAGAAAGGCTGGAGAATGTCTGGAAGGACAATCTTTAAGCAATCTGTTTCTGGTAATCTCTGTCTCTTCTTTTCTTTCCTGCACAGTAATTAGGGAGGAGAGATGGAAGAAAGTATTAGTACAGATGCCATTGCTAAGTTTGCATAGACATAACATGGGGGACCAGCTCCGTCTGAGAGAATATCTGCAACATCACAAGAAACCCCAATACCAACTGAAGTGTATGTTAAAATGAAGCTTATGTATATGTCTCTGTGTGTGTCTCTGTGGTACTGTCTGTGATAGAGAAGAAATAGGGATATGCTGAACCTCAGCACAGTTGCCTACTGCTCTGTGAAAGTGGTTGTGCTGGCGGTGTATGGCCTAGACTTCGCCTCTTGGGATGGCACTGTGTCAGAAACCCACAGTTGCATCCTGCTGAAATAAAACATAACTGTACCCTCAAAGCAGCTAACATACTGATGCAATCAGTCTGCCACCTAAAGTATTCTGCTTTAGACATGCTCACGCTTTCCTAAGGAGCAGGATCACTGTAGTGCCTGTTTATTGTTACTTCTTTGCCTGTACATGTAAATTTATTCCTCTGAATTTCTAAGTGGACACAGCGAGCAGGGAATTACATAGAGGAGTGCTGTTTTGGTTTTGCCCATTTACTCCCTCAGACTGCATCTCCCTCACTGCCACCCTTCACCACTGTTCTCTTATTAGTTTTCCTCTCTGCACCTGTTTAAGTAGAGAATTTACAATCTAGTGATTAACTTAGTATTTGGATGCATTCCTGATTGATTCCACTAGGTCTCCAGAGCTGGAATGCACTTAAAGATACGTACAAGTCTCAAATGAATTGTCAGAAAGTTAATGGTATCTGAATGCAAAGCTAGTGCTGAGAGCATGGCCAGGGCAGTGAACATAATTGTAAATGCAGATAAGCATGGAAATTGATGGATTTACTGATAACAAGCATGGAAGAAACTATTCTACCTATACATTTTTATCTCTCAAAAAACCCCTACAATCTCTTCCTAGAAAGCATATTCATAGCATAAAAGTTAAGTCCTTAGGTTCTAGGAAATGGTGGGAAATAGAGGAAATGGTGGGATTTGCTTCCTTTACCTCTTAAGCCATTACATCATTGGTGTTCTCTTATTCCTACGAAGTTTGTTTCAAGACTTAATTTTTTTAATTTTGCCTTTCTAGTAAGGACAGAAAACCTTCATATATGACTGTGTGTTTTCCATATATGTCTGTCTACAGAGTCATGAAACTGCTTCTCTTCCTGCTTTTGGATCAATTGGATTGAATATGAGCAATGTTGGTAAAAATACCAGTATAGTGTAGTACTAAGATAATTTCCACATTTATAGTCTCCTTTTGCACACTGAAGACATGGTGACCCTAAGTGCCTAAGTCTGCCACTTCAAGGCAAACTATATTTCTTTCAGATACTTGAACCCCTTATCCTATCCTAGGTTGTATTAGAAAGTATGGAAGGTGTATGTGGGGATTGTTTACTGAATTTTGATATTCAAATCTCTGTATAAACGTACCTGTTCTCACTATTAGTATCCTGTTGGTCTGTATGTTGTCCTGAAAATGCACTTGAAAATACTTTTTTTTTGTCAGAGGTTCAATAGTCAAAATACCAGGCTCTGTTT
Organism: Formicarius rufipectus; assembly: GCA_013399695.1. Lineage (NCBI taxonomy): Eukaryota > Metazoa > Chordata > Aves > Passeriformes > Formicariidae > Formicarius > Formicarius rufipectus. The sequence goes on along the minus strand of VXAU01003176.1, from coordinate 137,743 downwards.
GGAACAATTCAAGAATATCTACTTACTAATAGGTACATTATAAGACATCTGTGAATCTCTGTTTAATTTACTTACTGAGAGAGAGGAATTACACAGATTTTCAGCAGTTTTACAGCCATCATGAAGCATATACATGTCATGCACAATCCGTGAGGGAACAGACAGCGGATACATGAGGTACTATCATGGTGTCACGCAGCAGTATTTCTGCTAGGCTTCATTCTGCCGTTATGTACTACTTGGTTAAATTCTCATGCTCTGCACAAGCAGTTGTGGCAAAGAAACTGTTTTTACAACTCTCCTGGAAAAGAGACAGAAAATACAGCACTCCTTTATCACTGCTGCCAAAGAAAGAATAGATGTCACTGATCTTGATAGTGGGCATCACTTACTTGAAAAGTTAACAGGTTTTCCCAGTTCTTTCAACACCTGTCAGGAAGACTGCCTAAATCAATTCATAATGGACAGAACCTCACCAACAAGTTAAAATTATAGCTTATTTGATTGTTTTTGCTGTGTTTCCTTTCCCTCTCTTATATGTTTCTCTGCTTTCCTTTCTGAAATTCATTACCACTGTAGCAGAAAATGGTTTGAATGAAAGGACAATTCACTCTGATTTAATTTCTAGACAGTGTGTATTTGTGGTTTCTATTTCACAAAATAAAATAATGAAAAAAATACATTATAATGTGTTTGCAATAGATTGAATCTCCACTGTAAGAATCAACCTTGTTTCCCAGAAGAAATCTAACCTAGTCTCCTGATAGACATTGTGGAAGTAGATAGTATTGTTATTGTTGCTATCATTATTATTATTTTATTAGGTGTTTTGTGCCTTAGGGACAGGACTATGAGGTGCAGTTGCTAAGGAAACTGATTTAAAAAAAAAAAAAAGTGATTGAGAATCCACGAATCTGCTGCTAAGACAGATGTCATTTTGGACATAAATTAGATGTCTCTTTCAGAGAGTGGTGGTTGATAATCTGACATTGTCCATATTTGGGAGAAAGATTTTTTTTCTTGTGCAATTCTCCTTATTTACAAGAACATTATGGCTGTTAATGCAGTCAATGTTTTCATTAATTTCTTCTTGTTATATATCCTAATGATGGGTAAAGATGCTCCCTTCCCCAAGATGATACTAAAGAAAAGAAGCTGCTTGTTTGCTTTTAATTCCACAAATACAGGTGGCATATATTATACAAATACAAATTCCTATGACTGAATACAGACTTTTTAGCGTGACCAAACGCTTTATCCTTTTGGGTTGGTCCTTGGGGTGATAATGTAGTTTTTTCATAGCTATAGCTGTTCTGCCCCATTAGTCTAATACCCCTATCTACTCTTCCTGTAACTGCTCTATCCATAAAATAGAGAATCTGTTTTAATCAGCCAGTGTCTTCTTAGCCAATTGCCGCCTTTGGGGAACTAAATGCAGACTCTTAACTCTGCTTCTTCCAGCAGTTCTTTGCAAGGCATTTCAACAGGTATATTGTTTTCTTCCTGGACAAGCGGTGGTTATTCTGTCTTCATGTCCACATGTGATCTGAAACTTTTTATTCACTCACTGCTGCTTTTTTGCTTTCCAAACACTCTCTTAAGGGACATTTTTTAGGACTGAGCACATATCATGTGACTTACAGATGCTAAGTTTCCTCTATATCTGCTTATTTGGTTAGTAGTTTATGATCTTGGCCAGCTAGACAAGTAAGTATTTTCTATGTGATATTTGGGTGTATTATGAGTCCTTCATTATTCTTCATGCTTTTTGTAATTTTGTTATATTTGAATCTATAATATCTCTTTTTGTTTAGCAGAATCAGTAAGTTGATAGTCAGGAATTTTGACTGGGAGGGAAGAAATTAATCCTGAACTAACCTTTCATCAGAAAGGTCTTGTTACAAAATACTGTAGGACTTTCTAATCAAGCTGGGAAAGGGAGCAACTGTTTTCTCCTTTTGTATGGCGATAAAAGGACATAATTAATCTAGAAAGTTGAGGCCAGCCAAATTTAAATTAGGAATGGGTACTTTTTCACATGATGAACTGCTAAAATAAACTGTCATGGAAAGTGTGTTTTCTTACCTTTTGATGTCATTTCTGTCACTTTTAGAAAATATGCCTTAGCCAAATACAAGTTAAACTTTCATTAAATGTAAATTAATGAGCTCGGTGTAATGGAAATTAGTGACAGACAGAAGTCAAAATAGGCAGACTGCTTAATCCATCTTCAACTATTAAATCAGTAACAGTGCAGTTTTCCCTCATGTTCTGTTTATTTATTACGTAATTCACGTGATGAAACTGACCATAAATAGTATTTTGTAACAGTTTATATTGCTAACCTGTGTAAAAATTCATGAGAACTGAGAGAAAAGTACTTGACTTGAATGTAGGAGACTGCCCCTATCTCGGTATGTCTATAGCAACTCCTCAGTGCAAACCTGTAGGCTGTGAACAAAGGGCACTGTAGCTGTACTGCCATGCTGTCAATTCATTAGACCCACGTGTGCCCTGATTTTACTAAATCTTGTCATTCCACTTGAGATCTCATTCCTGTAAGCAGGATCTGGTGTTGCATATGACGATTTTTTTTTCAAGATACAAATATCTGCTTACTTGAAGCAATCAGATCTGGCAAAGTAATTTTATTATGAATGAGCTAATTGTAATGAGACTTCTAAAATGTTTTGTTCCTTGGTAAAGTACTGGACTAGGTTAACTGAACCTGAACTGCTCTATCTCTGGTTCTGATACAGTTAATGCAGTCATTTTGTCTTGGTTTGTCCTTGCCTGCACAAATAAATGTACAGGTCTTCTTATTGTGTTGCCTTTTTTTTTTTTTTTTTCCCTCCTGTGTTGATAAGGTTGCGGAAAGAAAACAGCCCCATTTGTAAACAGTGGAAATTGTATAAGTGGTTTGTGACATTTACATTTTAAGCTGTTGTCTTTAGTGACTATATGAGTAGGTTAAGTTTAACCTTCATTCCATATGAAACTTATTATGATTTTTCAAACGTCATTTCCCTACCTGTGTATGTAAAATGTTAGCTGATAATAGTTGACTGAAATTTGATCATCAGGCACCCATTTCATCTATACTGTTTTCCATTTTGGAATTCATTTGAATAATTCAGATTTTGGGGGGTTTGTGTGTTAAGTACAGTTTTGGTCATTCAATTCTTGGACTACATATGTCAAATGTTCCTGGACATGCATACCACAGTTAAAAATCTGATTCCTGCACATTTCTGATACCTGTCTCAGTGCAATGATTACTAGATTGTGACATGAGAGCACAGTTCATTATATTGTATATGGTACAATAGTTTTATGGGATTTCCATGTCCATAGTGTTGTGGGTTTTGTTTGTTTGTTTGTTGTTGTTTTTTTTTTTTCTTTAGAGCAATAGAATCAAAATAAGGAACAATACTGATTTGACAGATAAATACAAACACTAAATAAAAGTTTTCTGTGGTAACATTAAAATAAACATAGGCAATTGCTTTCAGTTGATATTTGCAGAGCAGCCTGAGATCTGGAATCTTTAAATAAATTTTTATTTATAGACATGCATGCATATGCACATATAAATATGATTTTGATGTTAATAATTTTTGAATACTGCTTTAAGTGGCTTGGTTAGGTATATATTTTGAGGAACATCACAGAAATAATTTTGTGTGTGGGGGGAATCTACTATTTTGCATAATACATTTTCTCAAATTGATTACAAAGGACAAGAAATATTTATTCCTAGATTTTATTTAAATTGTTGACTCAGGCTTTTTATTATCTGTTTAAACAGTAATCAATGGTTCTTGATGTGTTTTCTGACTTATCTCACGATCATCCACATTTTCATCTGCAACAAGAGGCTGGAAAACCCATGAATACAACCTCTCATCTACCCTGTGCTTCCTATTAATAAAATTAATAGGAACAATATTTACTCCAGTTGTAACCATGGGTTTAAAGCACTGCAGAGACTTCCTACACAATTTTATTTATGCAGGGATTGCTGATGAATTTTGGAGGGCTTATAAACCCAAATATCACAAGAATTCTGCGGAAACTTCTGACTATCTCAACTAATTCATTCTGTCCCACTTCACTATTGATTTAAAAGGTAAAAAACCAACCAACCAAAACTCCAAACAAACAAAAAACTCCAACAAACAAACAAAAAACCAAAACCACAAACAAAACAAACAAACAACAAAAACAAACTGAAAAAGAGGGAAACATAAACCCCCTTACACTTGGTGACTTGTACTTGGTTACTATAGTGATGAATCCTTTATGAAAACCCACACAGTTCTGACTGGAATTCAGACATGCAGATACTTGTCAGAAAAAGAAAACAGTGAAAGAACAAGTTCAATAATATAATATTGAAAGGTGTTGTGGACCAGATCTTTTTGGAAGAAATTATTACCTGAATTTTAATGTGGATCTTATTGTTTAGGACATCAATGTTAAATAGTTCTTTCAGACTGATTTTAAGCATTGGCACTTGGGTGAGGCATGGTAGTGGTTGGCTAAAATTAAACCTAAAGTGTAGTACTGGCTGATGTTCCCAAGTAATGTGGCACATTCAGTATTTAATCCTTTATCTTATATATCCTTTATTTAATCATAGGGACCATAACAATTAAATATTTTCACAATGGTGTCTTCAAAATTTCAAGACATTTATCTTCTTGGATCTTTGGTTTCCTATTCTTTCTAGTGAAATTAGGTCACCTTCTGTCAAAGTAGTTTCTGTATAGGCTCTGGGTTTGCCTTTTGCTTCTAAACTTGACCCTGCAGCTTCCAGGTCCCCATTCATAGGCCTGCAGTACTTCCAGGCCCTCTTTCAGATGTGAGTATTGCTGCAACTTATCTCTAGAGCATTTTGTCCCTGATGTAGTGACAGGAACAGGATACCCCTCTAGCTTCCCCTCTAAAGGTGTCTTGTCCACATTCTTTTTTGTTCTTATTCAGTTGAGTTGGAAATTCCACTCTTGTGTCATAGGAATTATTTTGTTGAATTTATGATTAAGAATATGCCTTGAGAGCTTATTGGCTTGCTTCCCCCAAAGTAAAGAGCGGAGTCAAAAGGTGCAGACACCCTACTGACTGGACTGACTCTGACTCTGGAAGGTGCCAGACCAGTATTTCTGGGTTTGGGGGAGCATTCAGCCCCAAACAAAGAGATTCTTTAGTCTTCTGAGATATCAGGACTCTTTAGCCTGCAAATACATGTATGGTCTTTCAAGGCTTTTAAGCTCCCAGATCAACACTAGGATTTCTAGGACATTAGTGGTGAGAAAACTATAAAGGAGATCTCTTAATATAGTATTATGTGTGTTTTTTCATTTCTTATTTTCAAGGCTTTTCTGATCTGGGAACTGTTGCACTAGTAGGAGCACCCAGAGATCTCAGAATTACCTTGTGAGTAGGAATCCTTGATCCTACCTCTGCAGCAAGTCCTGTGGCAGTCATGATCCTGGGGCCTCATAATTTAGTTATCTGGCTGGTCTAGAAGCATGGAGAGACTCAGGTCAACTTTTCAGTAGGGAGTGTGATACCCCAGTGATTTCAGTATCTTGTTTATGAGCTCTGAGTTTTTAATCTCTTTCCAGCTCTGAGGTCATTCCAGTTCTGGTTTTAAAATATATATTCTCTATTTTGATAGATAGCAAAACCAAAGAGGACAATAAACTTGAAATTTCTGATTAAACTCTACAACTACCCAAAGTTTTTCATATTCACACTCTTATTCTCCACTTTGTCCTATCTGAAATTTTTAACACAGATTTTACACTACCACATCTTCCTAGCATATGCTATTCAAACTTAGTAAACCTCCTGTTCTGAGCAGATGACCATAGTGAAACAGAATTCACCTCTGGAGTGTTTAATGTATCTCTATTATCACAAGTCAGAAAAATAATCTCATTAAAGATGCTAATAAATTAAGCTAATTACTGCAATCCTATTAATGACTGCTATATTACATGGATCAGAGGTTGACTTCAAAATATTTATATGTTAATAATTACTTCTATTAAGCTTTTGTCTTTAATGTTGTCTCAGTGTCTTACATGAGCAATGAAAATGTTTAAAAAAAATGGTGATTTCATTGCTACTGTCTATAAATACAGAAGATTCTAGTCTGGCTTTTAACAGTATTTGCAAAGTTTGGCAGTTACTGGTAACAGCTATGTATTGTGGAATGTGCAGAACTTTAGTGACTTTGACAATGTCACATCTAAATTATCCAGAACAGCATTTACTCTGTAGTAACATCTACATGTACAAAGTCACCTCAGTGGGATTTGGTGATGACCCTTTTATCTTGAAGCCCGTTTTACCAGGGCTATAACAATTCAATCTTCCTTTGTCACTGTGCTGAAAGTGTCCTTGTCCACAATCTGAAAGGTCACTCATAAATTAGATCAGCGGTTTCTGTCTACTGAAGCTCTAAGGTAACAACAGTGTCTACAGTGAAATTTGCTTGAAACAAGCTTACCTCAAAAACACCTCATCAACAACTCCTTCTCCACCCTGCGGGGGTAAGTGGGGGAAAGAAACAACGGCAAGTTCCTTCCTGTTTATGATCACTTAGATGTAAGTTGGGAACATATCTAGGAGCTACCCCATCTTGTCAGACTAGTGACACACCTACCTATTTTGTCTTGAGGCCAAACAATGTTTGGCGTTTTTCAAAATATACAGAAAACTCCAAGCTCTAGGGAGTTATTGATCTTGGAAGAATTTCTTTCTGTAGCCCATGTTTAATTTCTGCTGCAAAGCATAAAAATTGAACTGTAATATGCCCATTTTAAGTATATGGAAGTAATTAATTTGTCTCTTAAACCATTTTGCAGTTGCCCCTAAATAGTATCTGTAAAGTATATAAAAGTAAATAAAATTGATTTTCTTTTTATTCAATTCTTAGGTTGAAAATTAAACATCATATTCTTTGGCACCTAAAATGTTTTGATATGTTACTTAATTGAAGAAATTTTGCCAATTCTGGGTGAAGTCAGTTGTTTTGGTATAGCTTCACTCTACCACAGCTGAGCAGGTGCTGTTAGAGCCTCACATTGTCTCTTGCGAAATTCTGATAGGTGCTGCACCCCAGAAATCACACTCAGCAGAATGGGCAGAGGGCTTCTTGTCCACTGAACTGAAATCAGTCATTTTAGCTTAAATAATCAAGTAACACTGTTTATGTATGTGAAACAGTTAAAATGTTGTCCTGTTGTAATTAACTGGCTGAGTTGTGAAGCTGCTAAGTTCTGACTGATGGTAAGGGAGTCTTGTGGAATCTTCACGAAGTCTGTTGTGAGTGCAGATAGGCTGGAGAGAAGTCTGTTGGTCTGTTTTAAGAAAATGAGTTTTACTAGTTAATATGACACAATTTAAAGGTGGTAGTTCATTAAGCCTGTCGTACTTAATCTACATGCCTACATTTTAAAGCGTCACTGAAATGAGATGAACAGTGCCTTCTGAAAATAGGACTTACTGCTCATATCTTGCTTAGAGTCTTGTGAAAAAAATTACTTGTATTTATTTTTCTCCTCAAGAAATTCTTCATGGAATGCCAACTAAGTATGTTAGTGGTGGTGAGTAATTTGATAGAGGTAGATGTCCAGATGGTAAAATAATTTGGCATTAACTTGCAGTAAAAGAATTTAATCTGAATAGGTATCTCTTTGACAGGTCATCAGTTTGCTAAAATCATAATATAAAAATAAACATTTGGGGAAATTAGATGAGCTTATAAGAGACTTAACTATCTCAAGTATTGAACTAAAAATAGTCTTAAATGGTGTTAATAGCCAATTTCTTGAAGATTACTGTTTTATTAGTTATCCAATTTCAAAGTTTTTATCTTATCAGAATTAAAATATTCTATATGAGACTTTTCCTAGAGATACGTACTTGTTCTTTTGTGTAAACAAACAAACAAAAACCCCACAAACAACCCATTGTTTACCATGCAGATGATGTTCTTTAAAGGTTGAATTGAAAATGGAAGGTTTGGCTTCTGCTTCTAACTTCCCTTTTCTCTGCTGGAGGTAATGAGCATTCAGGGGAAGAATCATTCAAGTTTGTGGGGATGTTTTGTTGTTTGTTTGGGTTGGGTTTGTTTGGTGCCTTTTTTTTTTTTTCCCCCTCCCCTTTAGACATCAGTATTTGGTCTCCATTCAGAAATAGGAAAAGGATACATATAACTGTTCTCACATTCTTTGTGCGATCTGAAGCAGAGGATTTTCATTGCTGTTGTATAACGGCTTACGTTTCAGATCCTGCTAAATTTTTTTTTTTTTGATAGCCTGTATACTTTTAAAGTAGCTGATGCTTATGAAGAGTATTTCAAACTCAGGGTTTTGATATGTGTTTGAGCGTCAAGACATTTTTTCAATATGCATAACAATAGCAAAATTATTCCTTCATTATAATTACTGTGCTTTGTAATTTATGAAGAAAAGGAAATTAATAAATTACAAGAAGGTATATGTCAAGAATATAAGAAAATAAGGGGAGGCATCAGTCCTGCTGAAAGTCTGTTCTAGAATGTAATTTCTCTTGTGATTAAAAAACCTTTTTAATATTTATCCTCTTTGCAGTTTATAGAATTTCTTAGTGATTGCAATTTGGATCCCTAACATTTATAGCAACTTATTTAGAAAGACAGCCAATCTTCCTTTAAAGACTAGGTGTGAAGGATCTGTTGCTTCCCCAGTAATCCATCTCAGTGTAGTTTTACTTGCTGCTACCATCAATTTGCAGCTGCTTTTTTTAAGGTTAGAATTTTACTACTACTTCCAGCTGTTGAGGTTTTTTACCTTTGTTTGTCAGACTGAAAAGTCTCTGTAATATTAAGTATTTCCTGATTTTTGTACATCACAAGACCATTAGCAAATCTACTATGTTCTTGCCTTTTTGTTTTAAGCCTATAGAAAGGTGACCCTCAGTACCTAAGCAATGAAGCCACATAAACTCCAGAATGCAACCAGTCTGATGAAGCACAGGGTTCTTCTGAATCTGTTCAAATGTCACAAATTAGGATAAAAAGGTTGATGCACATAGTAGTGTGCAGATATTTTAAAGATACTTGTAATTCTAATATTTAGGTTAAAAAACTCACTCCCCTCCCTGCCCCTTCACATACACACAGTACTGCCCCCCTCCCCACCTCTCTCAACAACAAAAAAAAGATCACTTGGTTTACTTTGTAGATTTAGTGTTTGGAGGGTTGGTAAAGAGTAATGAAGAAAATACCAAAGTGCTGTTTTTTAAAAAATAGTTTATTTTTTCATTCTACTCTGTAAACGTATTTGCATATATTAATAAGGAACATTGAGCCTCAAGGACATAATTGCAATCTAAAAATGCATTTCTCCAAATTTGAAAAGGTGTTGTTTTAAATTGTTTTTCTGTATTAAGTCGTGTCCTGCTGTAAAGAGAGTGATATTGTGAGATCCTCTTCTTACCTGGAAATTTAATGACACTAATGAGTCTTACTTTAGTTCTGCTGTGATATATAGTATTTTTTGTTGATGGTGACTTTTTTTTTAATTTTTCTTTTATCTCTGCAATAGCCTTTTGCTTGTCCGTATAGCTGATAGGAGCAATATTTCTTCTGTTACAGGTGTGGGGCATTGACCCTGGCTGGACACCAGGTGCCCTTAAAGCTGTTCTGTCACTCCCATCTTTAGCTGCACAAGGAAGAGAAAACATAATGAAAGGCTCATGGGTTGAGATAAGAACAGGGAGAGATCACTGACAGATGATTGTCACAGGCAGAACAGACTTGACTTGGGGAAGCGAACTGAATTTATGGCCGATCAAAATCAGGGTGGGGTAATGAGAAATAAAATAAAATCGTAGGACACCTTCTCCCCACCCATCCTTTGTTCCTGGGCCTATCTTTATTCTTAGGTTCTCTGCCTCCTCCCCCTCAGCGGTACAAGGAAACAGAGAACAGAGACTGTGATCAGTTTATCACACATTCTCTTCTTCTCTTTTGTCCTCAAAGGGAGGACTCCTCATGCTCTTCCTTTGCTGCAGTCTGAGGTCTCTCCCTCAAGAGGCTCTCCTCCATGGACTTCTCCACCATGAGTCCTTCCTACAGGCTGCAGTTCTTTGTGAACTCGAGCATGGATACCTTCTATGGGGTGCAGTCCTTCAGGAACAGGCTTCTCTAATATATCTCCCCACAGATCACAAGTCCTGCCAGGAATCTGCTCCATCACAGGCTTCTTGCAGCCTGTTTTGGGCATCCACCCATTTCACTGTGGACCTCCCTTGCCTGCAGGGGCACAGTGTTCATCACTAGGGGTTGCAGGGGAATTTCTGCTCCAGCACCTGGAACAGCACCTGTCCATCCTTATTGACCTCCCTGAGTGTCTGCAGAGCTCTTTGTCTCACATGTTTTCATCTCTCTCTGTGTTGCAGATTTTGCCCAGCAGGGATTTTTCCCTCCTTCTTTAAATCACAGTGGTGCACCCGGTGTTCCTGGTGGACTCTGCCTCGGCCAGCAGTGGGTCTGGAGCTGGCTCTGTCAGGCATGGGGGTTCTCACAGAAGCCACTCCTGTAGCTCTCTCACTACCAAAACCTTGTTGTGCCAATCTAGTACAGTAGACAACACAATTAATACTTCATGTCAAATAATAATAACCTGACATTGAGTACAAACTTTCTTTTACTTCTTATAATTTGTGGCTGTTTTGAATTTGTATGAATCTTAGAGATGACCACCATCATATGAGTTCTATAAATTATTTTTCAATGCCAGGACTTAAAATTAATATCAAACCTCAGTTGGGGAACCGAGAAGATATTAGACCAGGCAAGGCAATATTATTGGTGTTTAAAAAGTTACAACCTTGAGAGTGTGTGGGTACAATCTGGCTATTATTACTAATCTCTCTAACATATATCCCAGAGGTAACACCTGTAACACCCATCTATATAAATTATAGTTTACATACATATATCAGTGTGCTATATTTCAGGCTGCATGTCAGGATCTTCCAACCTAGAGAGAGACAGTGGGAATTAGTTGCCTAGTTTCATTGATCTCATTTTAAGTTATGGAAGCAGAGAAGTATTTAGAAAATCTGTATGTACTATTAAACCTCAAGATGAAGATAGTATTACAGCCTCATTTAGACCATTTAGTTGAGCAATTTCTGAAGAACTCTGAAGAAGAGAAGCAGAATTAAAATAACCTTCTGAAAAGGCACTGACAGGGTTAAAAACGCTGCTGCCACTAGGTGTCATGCTGGGATCATCTCTCGAAGCAAGAGTGATTATTGGAGAGGCTGGATGAAGGAACGGGATCTCATTTATATATTTAGCACCTACAATGGTTAATTTTAGAGGATATAATTTCCGTGTGCCTACCCAGTGTATCTAGAGCAGTCGCACATTGTTGAGTGAGAAGAGGTCGATGCCACACAACCTAAAGTGACACAGATGTCAGATGTTAACTCCTTCATTTCAGGTGATAGAGATCTATCACAGAGATCTTCAGGCCATACAGACCTGTTAAAATTGCTTCATGGGGCCGTATTTGGTAATATGAGGAAAAAGGAGACAAAGTTTTTTTTAAATCCTTCTTCAGTATTTGTATCATATAAAACTCAAGCCAAATTTAAAAAACAAAGGAACAAACAAACAAAAACCCCAAACAAAAACAAAACGAACAAACAAACAAACAAAAACAAAAAGCCAAACAAAAAACCAACCAAACAAAACACAACAAAACAAAACAAAAACCCCAAACAAACAGAAAACCCAAAACAACCCACCAAAATCCAACACCCAAGCAACCACCAACCTGAACATAACACAGCTTTTTATACAAAAGGACCCTTGCAAGAAGAGTTTAGTTTCATAAGCCCCAAACACAATGTCAAATAATAAATTTTCAATTTAGTGAAATCAGTTCTATAGTATGGAACTGAGAATACAAAATCAGTATTAACAGTTCTTTACATGTGGCATCTTACTAATATGTGCAAATACTTGATGGAGTGGAACAAAACATATGAATCAGACTTTGCAGGTCGTGCCCGGTAGAAGAAGAAGAAGGGGAAATAGACACAAATAAGAAAACCTGGAATTTCTAGTTTTGCGAAAGGAAAACCTTTAAACAGGGAGGTGATTGATTCCCCGCCATGTTGCCCAGGGAGGTTGTAAAGTGTATGTGGAGATAGTAGAAACCACCTGGATGTAGTCCTGGGATAACCTGCTCTGTCTGGCCCTCCCCTGAGCAGGGCAGTTGAATTCAGATGATCTCCAGAGTGACTTCCAGCCTCAACAACCATTCTGTGCTCCTGGGTGTTTCTATTCTTCCTATTTAATCATTACTGGGTATACTTAAAAAACAACTGGGAATACTTAAAAAATAACTGAGAATACTTAAAAAGCAATCAAAAAAGCCCCAGTGCTACACACCAACAGAAAACAAAACAAAACATAACCCAAACAATAAGCAAACAACAACTACCAACCCTTTCTGCCCTTGCCCCCCAAAAGAACCCCCAAAAATAAAACCCCAAACCATAATATTAAACACTGTGATATTAGGCTTTAATTCTCAAATAGCAATGACCTTGTAATAGTGGGGTTTTTTTGTTTTGTTTGGTGTTTTTTTAATTTATTTTTATTGTTGTTGTTTTTTTCCCCCCTCTACAAAGGGGAAAAAAGGTGCTTTTTTCCCATCATGTACTATGGCTAAGAGGTGATGAAGTAGAGTCTATCTTTTGAATCTATGAAACATACTGTTTTGTCCAAATCTTACACATAGCTGAAATATGTACACTCAGGTATCATGAATCATTTCTCACTGTTCTGATGGTGATTTATGGTACTCCTCCTTATAGCAGCAGTTTCTGTGTTGGAAATCAAAATATTACTTGGGTGTATATATAAACATCCCCATCACCATGTGCACAAACTTTTCTCAGATATTTCAGGTGTCATGAAGAACAGTGCTACTATGGCAAGTTTGGACTGGCCAGGCAAAAAGCTATGTAGTCAACTGACAAGATAGCACATTATGCAGTATCTGTCCATTAGTGTGATGTGCCTTACAGACTCAGGTGTATCTATGTTAGCACACTTGTGCCTTCTATCATGCAAAATGTGGTTTGTTTGTTTTGGGTTTTTTGGTTTGCTTTTTTGTTTGTTTGGTGGGTTTTTTGGGTTTGTTTGGGTTTTTTGTGTGTTTGTTGTTTTTCTTTTTTTTTTCCCCCCACCTCCTGTTACATGACTGCCTGCTCTTAGTCTACCACCTGAATTCTCCATTTACAAATATAAGACAGGTTTCCTTAGAAATTTCTCCACAGAAAGATGATGGTATGTAGGCTAGTGCAGTGTGACAACACATGTGCTGCAAGTTAACACAGTGGATTCTCATGGGTTTCTATTGTGTATGAGTGAATTCTGTTATCTCAGACTAGTGGTGTGCTGAAATACAAAGCAAACAAACAAAAAACCCAACAACAACAAACAAACAAACCCCCTAAATTTACTTTCTCATATATTTTTTTTTTCATTGATCTGCATCCATGTGTTGCGTTGATGTATACGTGTTTAAAAATGCTTTATTCTAAGGACTACAGTTTGTTGCATAGTGTTTAGCAGAGTGAGATCCTGACCTGTGTCCTTTGTGCCTAGTCACTATGGTGGTGAAAAATATATTACTGGTTATTGAAGGAACAGAAGGGTTTCTTATTCCTTTGATTTGGTATTTTCATTAAGAATGAAGTTGGTGAATAATAAATATATTTGTACGTGACATCATCTTGAGAGAAATGCCTTGGAAGGCAGTATTTGAATGTAACATTTTTGTGGCATTTATGGGGAGAAATGACCTAAAAAGAAAACAAAATTCTGTGAGAATAAATTGAAAGTGCTAGAAGTAAAGAAAAAGTGTCCTCAGGTAGAAAAGATATAATTGATTAGGCAGTGCAGCATTTAGAAGCACATTCAGTTACAGGAGACAGGATCTTGTAGATAAACAAGAAATATGTTGCTGCTACAGGATAGTCAAATCTGTTTCTGCTTATGGCTGTACTATTGTGTGATTTAGCTTCATTTAGGAATGATGAAAATGAAGGCTCATGGATTACTATATCCCCATGTTGGCAATGCAGTAGAGAGAAGCAGGCAACATGGGGAGGACTATGCTGGGGATACGACGAACTCATAGCAAAACTTGTTGATGGTGTTTTGGAGACAAGGCAGGAAGGATTAGACCTGAATGAAAAGGAAAATAGAAGGGAGGCTAAGAGTTTAAAATGTTTTAATGCCAATAATGTTAATGATTTAAAACCAAGACCTACTTTTTTGATATAGGACAAGTATGTAACTGGAAAAACAGCATCATATTGTGCATCTTACTTCTGCTTAGATGAAAATGTTGAGATATAGTACTGAAAAAAATTCTCAAGAAGTTTGCCCTTAAGAGTATTTTTGGTGCCAGCAATATCTCAAAATATTGTGATACAAGGGGCTGTTGCCCCTTGAGCAGTTTACTGACTAGGCACCTGTTTGAATCACTGGACATCTGCCAGCCTAGGCTTTGATATCTGTCCATCTTGCCTGTTAGAAAGTTCTTATTAATAAAAATAAATACCTCTTAGATATTATTATTCTGAAATTTGAAATTTAGAGTGGTGATGTGAATAATGTTTGTTTCATCTACACTGCTTTTACACCACCTAATTAGTAATTGGTAAGGCCTGTTCTCTCTGAAATTTCACTGTAGAACAAAAAATGCATTCCTGTTACCCTCAAGCCTTTGTTTGTTTCTTCTCACATCTTCAGTGAAGATATGTATTGACAGTTGACCATGCATCCATGTAGTTTGTATTCTTCAATGGGTTCAGATGCTAACATGGAATTTCATTTTCCTTTGCGCAGATGACTAATATTGAGCAAGTATGGGTAATCCATTTTCTAGTTTAATGAAGAATATCTGTGTGAGTGGGTGGTAATTAATGTTATTGCAATGTGACAGCGATTTTAAAAATACTCTTCTTGGACAGGTCTGTCCTTGACCTAGCATTTGAAACTTCTTAATATCTACTACTATAGTAGACTTAATATTCCTCATTATTATGAAACTCAAGTGGTTTTTTAGGTATCTTAATTATGAATTTCAGAACTTAATTTAANGAAAAACCCAAACCATAAACATTTGGTGTGGAAAACCTTATTTGTGCTGTAGACCCTATTACACAAGTACAGTATTGGGCAAATAAGAGTTAAATATAGTACTACTCTTTGTATTACTAGTAGGGAAAAAAGCTGCTTATCAGTACACTCTGTCTTAGGTTGATGATTGATGAGACAGACTGAGTAATGGTTCACTTAACTAATTTTCTATTAACTAATTTTTAGTTGTCGGTCATTGGAAAGGACTCACTATTGGATATTCTGGCTGCTTGTGGCTTATCTTAACAAACTGGAAGCAAATTTTGTGAATGGTAAATGATGTATATGAATCCAGCTTCAATTTTCTGAAAAAGAGACAACTCAGGAAATTAAAAAACATAGGGAATAACATTTTTTGGTGCTGGGTTTCTGGGGGAATGGACTAGGTGATCATTAAAGGTTCCTTCCGACCAAAACCTTTCTATGATTTGGTCATAATATTTTTAAAATAGACAAAAAAACATTGCAATTCTAGTAAATAAATTCTGATATATTTAGTTGAGTCCCAGTGTGTATGTGAGTGTCTTTCAATCTTTTATTCAGTCATATTGGATGGGCCCTCATCAACTGATCAAACCTTCATTTATTGCCTGCTTGCTGACCCCCAACCCTGCAGTGGGATAGGGGAGAGAATTTCTAAAAGGTAAAATCCATGGGATAAGAAGTATTTTAATAATTGCAATATAATAATATTAATACTCATAATGAAAAGAGAGACAATAAAAAGAGAGTGTGAAATAAAAGCCAAGAAAGACAAGTGAAACGCAACCCAGTTGCTGACCATCCACTGACTGATCCCAGCTTGTCCCTGAGCAGCGATCAGCACCTCCTGGCCAACTCCCCTAAGTTTATGTACTGAACATGAAATTCTATGTTATGGAATATCCATATGGGTAGTTCAAGTTACCTATCATGACTATGCTCCCTCCATGTTTCTTGCATATCACCTCACTGGCAAAGCCTGGGAAACTTAAAAGTCCTGGACTTGCAGTGAGCACTCTTCATCAACAACTAAAATATCAGTGTGTTATCAGCATTGCCATTAACTGCAAAACACATCACTGTACCAGCCACTAGGGAGAAAATCGACTCTATTACAACTAAAACCAGCACAGATATGATCCTTTATTTAAAAGAAAAAAATAAATATATATTTCACAGTTCTGATTTGTACAGCTCTCCAGCGTAAAAATGATTTGGGCAGAATTTATTGCTATCAGAGTCTATATTCAGTTAGAAAAGTTATTTTTATCTCACACTACTTTACTGCTCCTAATGTGTAATCCTGACATGCCTCCAGCTCTTAATTCTCTTTTCCAGCCAGTAGAGGTTGTTATACTCAGCTGAGCAATGCAAATGCTTATAGACCTGTGCTCTAAACTAGATTTCCATTTGGAAAAAAAACCCAGCCTATAAATCTTTTAAGAGAGAAATTTTTTTTCTTTCATATCATTCCTTCAGAACTCTATGATTAATGCAAGTCCTCTGAATTTTGAAAGCACCCACTGTAATTTATTTGCTACTAAAATCTAATTAATTGTAGGCAAAAAAAATGGAAGGTCTTGTTTGCTAGACGCCTTGTCTGTGGTGCGGTTCACTTTAGAACAAACTGTTTAAATAGAAGTGGTTTGCATAGTCTGAATGAATTTTGAGAAGACATTCAAATGTCACATTTCTCTGAGTCTTGTCACAGTGCTCATCCCTTCAGAGGTTTATCTTCTGCTAGCTATTTACTTAAAGAAGAGTGTTAGAAGCTGCATTTTAAGTCTTTTTCTTGAAGATTTTCTGACATTGGTGTGTCCTTGTTTCACAAAACATGTCTTCAATGAATGGAATTAATGAGTTTTATCATAGGCCATGCACTGCAAACATCTAAGGACAATTGCCTATAAGGCCAATTAATAGGAGTTTGCTTCTCTTTTTGCATTTGGTTGATCTTGAATAGGTTGAATAGTCATAATATTGTTTACACTGTAAGGTTCAAAACATCCCTGGTGTGACATATATATGCTGTGTTGCATCTATGACATACATTTGTGTATTATATAATGGGTTTAGTACTAGGGGTCTTGTGTTTTTCCTACTAAATCAGTTGTGTTTTGTTTGGCCAAGTGAGTTGCCTGTAGACATGTGGTCCTCATCAAGATTATCAGAATCTCAGTTAATGAAGATGATAATGATAATGAAGTCTAGAAAAAAAAAGCATAATGTATTCCTTCTTATGGTCTTCGTACCAACTAGAAAATTTGCTGCCTTTTCTTTGCATTTGTTTAGAAGTCAACCTTGAAAAAGGACAGACTGCTAAAATTATTTAAAATGATTTTATATAAAGAAATTTTAAGATCTTTCTCTCTTGTGGGGTTAAGTAGATTAAGGATTTGTAGAGAGCCCCAGAAAAGGTCTTGTAACCATGTCCAGAGAACATCCAATGATGTGTTGTACCCTTGCTGGAGCAGGAGAGCTCTTTCCATATGTACCCCTCTCACAAAGTTTTACATGATTGGGATTTTTTTTTTTTCATAAAAAAGTGGTCAATACTAAGCTGTAGTGATACATTTTTCAAATTCCTGCTCTGTCAAGTTCTTTGGTTTCCATGACTTCACTTAATGTATTTGAGCATTCACTGGAGCTGAGATCTCACTTTATTTATAAAGGTGACAAGCATGATAAGGGTCTATTACAAAATAGATCTTGGTTTCATAGTTTTAACCATAAGCACAATAAACAATATCTTATGTATTTGACTGACAGGCTATTGGTTGTGCAGTTAACGACTATCAAAATAAACAATGAAAAATATTTCCCATTTGTGGGGAATTGTGTTAGTAGAAATTAATGAAAAGATGCAATTCTAGAGAAAATTAAACACAGTATACTTACTGTAAACTGATTAAGACTCATAAAGTAGATAAGATATATTTTTGTGTGTGACTGTCGGCAATACTGAGACAAAGATGAGAAAACAGATTTAGAGGAGGAGGAGGTAGATATTCCTTGGAAGATCAATGAGAAGAAGTTTTATGACACATGCTGGTTTAGGGCTCTTATGTCTAAGTGTTGGGGGTGGGAGTAATGTTTTTCAAGCACAAGGTGAGTGGGTTGTCTGCTTTTGTACAGAAAAGCATTGGTTTTGTTGGCATTGTCACAGCATGTACAGTTCCATGTGCTGTTTGTGTGGACTTTGACTTCTGGGTCTCACAAATTTTCTGTCTAGGTGTTTTTCTTACATAATTTTGAATTCTCTATCATGACAGATTGTAATCTACTCTGTGTAAATTACAGTTGGAACTGTGTGACTTTCTCTACTTAGCAGATTCCTATTGGCTTGCTGTTGGCTTTTTCTGTATTATTCAACAGTTTCTTTCTGAGTTTTTACTCTCAGATTGCAGTTGCAACCTATTGTGTTATGCTAATCTCAGCTTTTGGAAATAGGATTGGTCTTTAGCCTTATATAATTTACAAATTTTTGTCTTTTTTATTCTCTCATATAAACCTCAAGTTCCTTTTTTTTT
>VXAU01003176.1:89099-115372 GCA_013399695.1 Formicarius rufipectus | reverse complement strand
TTACTGAAATAGAAGAAAAAATTGTACAAAAATAAAAAAAAAAAAAAAAAACCAAACAAAAAACAAAACTACAAAACAAAGATTTTATTATCTACTTCATATCAGCAAGGCAGGTCTGGCCACTTTCCAGGAAGCAGAGCTTCAGCACATGTAGCAGTTGCTCTAGAAGGCAGAGATTATAATTAACAAATGCCCTCCCTTCTTCCTTCTTTTCTTTGCTTTTATATCTGAGCTGATGTCATATGCTATGGAATCTCCCCTTGGTCAATTTTGCTCAGCTGTCCTCAATGTGCTCCCTCCCAAGATTTTACCCACCCCCAGCCTACTGAAGAGGAACAGAATGTTGGAGAGACAGTGCTAATGCTGTGCCAGCACTGCTCAGCAGAGCCAAAACACAGGTGTGTTATCAACACCTTTCTATCTACCAATGCACAGCACTATGAGGGCTGATATGGGGGAAATGAACTCCATTTCAACCAGACCAAATATATACAGGGACAGTGTTAATAGGAGATTACCAGTCTGATTTGTTTTCTAGCTTGATTGTGTAACACTGGGGTGTTAAAAAGTGAATAACTGGAAAGTGCACTTTATGTTGAGTTACATATTTTTTCTACCTATAAAAGTAACGTTTCAAAAAACCTATTTGGATCTGTAAAAAAGTTTCAGTTTCTAAACTTATTAATAGATGTGTTGTTTATCAGTAAATCTCTAGCATATAACATTATTAGAAATAAAGGAAATACCATAAGGAAAATACTGTAGCAGGGTTTAAGCTACTTGGCCATTGGGTTTAAAAGCTGAAGCTACGTTTGATATGCAGTTCATGTGGTTAGGTAAGGTCTTTATGAAGGCCAGCAAGCGAGCAGAAAGAAATAATAGTGTCGCATCTTAGAGCTCAGTGCTTACGTGAGCAAAGTGAGTGACACTGTAAACTGAAAAGGTTTAAAAAAAAATAATTTAAACTGAACATGTTGATTATGTAAAGCCCAATCTCTTGATATGTTAGGCAAAATAATGGCATACAATTATTTTTATCAGATACAAGAAATCTTTTAATAATGACAACACTTTGAAAGTATTAATCTCAAATATATTCTTCCATGAAACACCTAATCTGTCTCCCATAAATGTCTAAAGGACCCATTTACATATCCTCTTTACAAAATACATCATTAATAAATCAGTTTGTTCTTGGGATGAATGTTTTTTACTGCAAATGTAATTGCTTGTGATGACAAACAGAAAGCACAGATTGCGGTTGGTCTGTGTATTAGGTGTGATACAAGGACCTAGTAGCCTGCTATTATATAGTCATAAAATGTCCTGGTTTGGAAATCACCTTAAAAATCATCTAGTTCCAAACCACCTCCCATGAGCAGGCACACCTTCTACTAGACCAAGTTTGCTTAGAGTTTGATCCAACCTGGCCTTGAACAGTTCCAGGAATGGGGCATCCACATTATAAATGCATTTTCTTCAGGCAGAACAAACTGGTAGATTGCAGAGTAAATATTTTTAAAGAGGAATGTTGAGCTTACTAATGAAGTAATGTTGGGAATTTTTCTGATTAGTATTTTCCAAATGGGAGAAGGACAGCATGGGAAAAATGATAAATAGGCACAATTAGAAAGCTGAAAAACTTGGTTATCTGTAGTAGGGAAGACAGTCTCTTCATAGCACATGAAACCAGAGGTAGTAAGAGGAAAGATGAGAAATACCAAGGATGTGGTGGCATGTTCTGTTGGTTACACAACCAATCACTGGCCTCACATCAGCATAGCAGTCGTGTCTGCATAATGCCTTCTTCTACCTTTGGAGACAGATCTTGTAAAAAGAGGAGAGAATTAGGATAATGGTGGAGGGAAAATAATAATTAGAAACACTCCTTTAGTTGTGTTTCATGTGTGGGTCATACTTCTACACATTGAACAGACTGGCCAAGACTTCATTTTGGAGAGAAGTCAAATTTGAAATAGACATAGTGGTTCTTTCTTCTGGATCAGGTGTCTACAAAAATCCCAGTCAACACTGTGCAAGTGTCACTGAGTTGAAGAAACACAAAAGGAGAATAGGGATTCAGAATCACATGGACTAGAAGAAAGAAGAATGCAAAATTTTGGACAAAAAGGTTTTAATTTAAGAGGCTGGCAGACTAAGCAGGATGAGAGTAGAAACCTCATTCTAAGCTTTGAGTGGGAACAGATTGTTCAGAAACAAAGCTGGAAAATTTCCTTTACCTACAGCACTCTGATGTGTTTTGTGTTGACCTGGAAAGGAACTGGTACCCCAGATCAGAGGTAAATGGAGTCCTTGGGCTTAGTGCTGAAATAACTAGTGGAGAACGTATTTCAATGCTGTGAACTGGTCTAAAGTCCTTCATTCATCTTGTAGAAGTCATCAGATAGTCTTTAGTAATTGAAATGTCTGTAATAAGTAATAGAAGTCTTGAATAGTTCCTGCTAGAAGAAAAGTTTGATTTAAAATCTATTTTTTTATATATATATTAGAGAGGGAAAAAATTGTAAGCTATCCAACAGACTTTGTTTCTGACATATCTAATATCTGCTGTGGATCTTTGGCACTGAAAATTCCCTGTCAGTTTAGATAAAAGGTTTATGCTTTAGATGCTTTTAAAAAAATTAAATGCTTATTGGGATAGTAGAGCTTTTTTTGAGGCTTTCAGAATGTATCCATCTACCAGTAAAGAAATAACAACAATAATGACTGTTTGATAGCTATTGTATAGCATTTAAAGATGTTTGGTTCTGTTTCTGCAGACATAACTAAGACTTTCTCAACATTCATCAGGAAAGAACATTTGAGGAACAGTTTGAATATTTCATCACAATTTGACTCCAAGGGGTAGAGCTTCTAGGAAAACATTATGGTACATTGGCAGAGCTCAAGGGGAAGAGTTTGACCCTGTCATAGCCTCAGCAGGGTTTTCTCATGAAAAATTCATGCTCCATTCCTAGCACTTTGTCACTGACAGAGAATGTATTTAATGAAAAAAATATAAACTTTTCTACACATTCAGGAAGTAGAATAAATATAGCATAAAGTTCAGTAGAAATATATTATCCTATAAAAACTGTGCACTTGAAACCGCTCTGGTTTTCTGAGGCTTAGAGTCCTCTAAAGTTGCAAACTTTCTCAAAACCATCTCCAAGAATAAATGCACATTTATGCCTGAAATATTCATAACAAAATTTTTCTTCTATTGAAATATAGGGGTTGTATCAACTGTATCTAATAGCCTGACTTTTGAAGAATTTCTTTTGATTGAAGCACTATCTGGTCATTTTCAAAACTGTTTTTTTCTTCACAGAGAAAAGCTTCAGACTGATTTTTCAACCTGATGAGGAATTCCTACTAGGTTTTTGGGATAAAGGGAATAATGGACTTTTTAAAGAATTGAATTAGACCTGCAGAAAGGTTACAGACAGCAAGATCATCTAAACCCTGTCTGGCAGCTTCATTACTCTTAATTTGTTCTGGTTTTAATCCAACGAGGTTGGTGCTCTAGCTTGGTAAATATTTTAGTCATATGCTAAAACTGTCACCTCTGCTTGTTGAGAAGAATCTGCTTTGTGTTTGTAAGTATTGCCATAGAGATGTGGGCTTGCATGAGACCTCAATATACAACTCATACAGATTTACTTCAATGTAAAATTGGTTGAAACTTACCTAAGGGAATAAGGAGGTTCAAAAATTCTAGAAGAAATCTCTCTAGACCCTTTCCAAATGTAAATAGGTTGAGGGAACCTAGAGCTGTAAAAAAGAAGAGGAAGAGAAAAGCAGTATTTTTTGACCTGTGGAAAAAATTGTAAAATATTTCTTATGCCAAGTATGCCATTAGTACTGGCTCTTGTTGACAGCCACAGATAGATCAGAATTTGTAGATGCCAACAGAGTCAATTTGTTGTTATATTAACATTTGTATTTCAGACTATAGTTCTCTGTGATATTTGCTATTGAAGCTACAAAACCTGATCTAAGGGGCTTAGAAACTAACATTAAGATAAAATAACATCAAGTGACAACAGTCCAGTATTTTGTGTCTCTGCTGTGGTATTTGAAAGACTTTCTTTGCCAGCAAGTGTCTGCTTTGATTCTATTGCCTGAGAGAACCTAAGTATCTGGATACTGGTTCAGGTAGTGGCTTTACTGTCTGCCTGCTTGGACATAGCACACAGCCCTTATACATATTAAGGCAGTCCCTTGAGGCATATGAATATGAGAGACCCTTGTTATGGTGACTGCTGTCTTCTAGTAAGCAGAGGTGACTGTGATACAATTTGCTTAAGGTAATCTATTTTATGAAAAGGTCTGGTGCTTCACTGATGCAAAAAATTACAGGTAATAATCAAAGATTTCTGAAGGTTGGAGGGGGTAGTTCTATCTCCCAGAAATGAGGAAGAAATATCACACACAGAAACTTAAATTAAAAAGTTGACCTTTTTCTTTTCAAGTTGCCTCAATAATTTGAGTTTGAAAATGATTTTGGATTTTTTTTTTTTCAGTCAAGAAAATTATATTCCCATTGCACGTGTGTTAGTATATTATCATGGAATCTTACATTACAAACCAGAAGATGCCAAATAATTGCTGGTTCGGGAGGATCCTTTGCTAATACCTTTACCTGGAAAGCTGAAGTGTTCTGTTGTTGGCCCATCCTGTAGCAGAGCAGGGGATCACAGACGACAGGGATTTCCTGAGCTGGAAAACCCTCAGGGAGTGCCAAGCCTGGTTGAGAGCTGCAGTGATGTGGGGTGGAGCTGGGTGGGATGGCAGTCATCTCCACTCCTATAAGGAAGGCTCTAATGCTGAAGTCCTACGAGCTTGACCAGTTTGGAAAATAAGAAAAAAATTCTTTATGGAAAGGGTTGTAAGGCATTTTAATAGGCTGCCCAAGGAATTGGTTGAGTCACCACCCCTGGGTACTTATGAGCTTCAATGACTCTATGGTAATCTGTCCTGAACAGCACCCATGACTTGACAAAAAAATTCTTATTTGCTGAAATATCCTTGAAGCTTCATGGCTATGAGCATGGTTATTAAAATGTGACGTATTCTTTGAGGAGGTAGAAGGGTGAAATGTGAGAACAATCACTAACTTAGAAGTAATTTTATAATCAAGTAAGCAAATACTGCAATACCTGCATCCTGATGTTTGAGTAGCTGGAATAAGCATTCTCTAAAGTAATTTTTCTGAATTTTTCAGTTTGAGGTCTTTCTCACACATTGTTTTCCGAAGTTAAGATTAGTCTAAACTTAGTATATGATGTCCTTGACATCAGAATAGAGTACTGTATGCATAGGGAAAACTGTTTTCACCAGTTTCTTGAGTCTCTTTTATTTCAGAAGGGTTTCCTTTAGATTATCCCAGTTGTGATTCCCTGTCAGAGACCAAGCGATCAAACTGTGATTTATTTTATCGGGAATACTGCCTGTGGTAACCACGTGGTAGTCTTCAGCCTTCGCAATCCTGTTTGAATTCCTTGGTGGTTCTAGAAGTCTAATTCTGGAATGGAGTTCCTGTCATTACCCTGATGGTACTTGCTATCAGCTGATATAGAACATAATGTTTGAGCTTTTTGAGGAGGAAGGATGAGCTGTGGTGTCTCCTTGACAAAAACTTACCATCCTTTCCTGTTGTATTGCATAATACTAAAAACAAACACAAAGGTATGTACATGCCTCTGTATAAACGACAATCACTATATTTCTCATTTTACATACACAATTGCCAGTGACACCCTTCCTGCAGGATGGTACCCTGTAAAAGGTACAGATACTAGTGTAAGACGTTCTGAACTTTGGAAGTTTCTTTGTTCACTCTTTACCATGTCACTTGGATTTCTTAGAGCTTCATGCTCTAAGGAAATATGTCACAAGTGGTAATTGGTGTAGTGTGGTCTCAAAAATAAAATGGAGAGGAAAAATCTCTAGTATACTTATAAATGCTAAAAGATATTTCCCTAAGTAGAAATGGTGTGGTTATTTGGAAAATAATGTCCTATTGAGTTGTCAGAAATTCTGCTCTCTTAGCAATAGCTTTTTATCCATTGAAAACTAATGCAGATGTTAATGCTCTATAGCTTTAAATAGAACGCAGGTGAAAGGTGCAACTGACAGAAATAGGATGGTTTTGCCTTCATGTAGCTTTATATATTTAGAATCCACCGTTGTTCATGTCAAAAAAGAATACAAATTAAAAGAACTGAGACACTTGAATGAAATGTTTTATTTAGAAAACTTGGACAGGAAAAGAATGATTAGGAATCAGAGATTCTGAGAAGGATTAATTAGGATTGGAATAAGTGTAGGGAAAATAATCTACACTTGTACATACATTAAAAAGTATAGAAAAGTAATGCTTATGTGACAGTTTGTTCTCATTGTCCATTATAATATATCTTAGGTGTTACATAACAATTTTAATTGTTTTATAAATTGTTCTGGTTCCTGTTTTGAGAAAGTGAAAGAAGAAAGCAGAAACAGGTGAAGATGAGGGAAAGCTTACATTAAAAAGAAATACAATAAATGAGGAAATTAACAGTTTCTCCACAATAGTTTCAGTTCAGGGAAGTGTGCCAGAATTTGAATGCATGTTTGAACACATTCCTTTCTCTGAAGAGGATACTTTCTCTGCTCTTCTCCATTTGGATTTATGAACTCTGACAACTACATTTCAGTTTTGTAAATAAATTTAAGTAACAAAGCACTGTAAAAATGTATTTGTGCTTTTGTCCTGTTTGTCAAAGAAAAGCAGGGAGGTGTGTTATGAATGGTGGGGTTTAAGCAGCAACTTCATGTTTTGACTGCTTTACAATTTTTAAGTGAATCCTATACACAATTGAGGGCTCATCCCTAACTACCTAAAAAGAAGGGTGGATAGCTCAGTTAAAGGGAATAACATATTCCTTTGACCATTAAAGACTCAGGCATTTGAACAGCAGTCAGATCATCATTATTTTTTTAAGCCATTCTGGTTATCAAATTGGAAATGGATCATTGCTTCATTTTGCATCACTTCACAATTCATAATGATAAATGGTTTTTAATGGTCAGCAATGTCAGGCCATAACAATAAAAGTGGAAGTATAATGAATTGGGTAGTGAGCTTCTAGGCTAAGACTCCGAAGGTAAAGGGAAAACAGAATTACTATTAAGCAAGTGAAATGAAACTGCCTGCACATTCTTTCTATTTTACCATGATTGTCAGTTGATTTCCAGAATTTTTTTCTATATAATCTCTGATTTTGTGAGCAGAGTTAGTTCTAACTGAAATCTCCCAATCCAGGGATGTCTGAATTTGAGCTTCTGGGCAGCATGATTGAACTCCGTGCCTAGGCTATTTCCAAAAGTGTGAAAGACAGGTTGTTTGTTCTGTGGCATGCTTCAACCTTAGAACATGAAAATGCCAGCTATGGAAGCAGTTTCCATTGTGTGGTTTTTTGTTTGTTTGTTTGTTTTTCCCCCCCTACCTTCTGCAAACTTATCTCAGTGTTCAAAGTCATTCGTGACATTCAGATACTAACAGCACAGCTTCAGAGGTGAGCTAGTTGTCAAACTGGTTAGAAATATAAATTCCCATCCTTTTATCCCTATGCCAATCCTGAAAGTCACACTGAATTCCTTGATTGTAATTTCAAATACTTATGCTTAACATCTTCCTCTTTTTCCAATACAGGGATTAGATTTTCTCTATTGAATTCTTGACTGACAATTTCTGGAGTTAAATTTTGAAACAAAACAACATGAAGCATCTTAACTGCTACTGTGTTGATCAGTTCAAGATTGAATCCTTGGGCTTATGACTCCTGTATTTTAATTTCTTTTAAGTAGAGCAAAATATTAGTTTTAGAATTACTCTTAGAGTGCTATTATTTTTGGGCACTTTAATCTGAAGAATCCTTGGTTACAGAGAACTAGAACTAAATGTTACAGTGTTTTTCTCTCAAGCGTAGCTTTTGTCTAAATTTCCCTTTGGTCAGTAACTTTGTTTCAGCTTGTGGTTGTTACTGAATAAGTCCTCTTAGAATCCTTGCATACTGGTGGTGGTGGGTTTTAGCCTAGGGGAATAATAGCATCCTACTGTTCTCTAACCATTGCAATTATGTTTCAGAGCTCCCATTAAGCATAAAGTCAGAATCAGTATGTTGGACTATCTGTACTATTTGAGTAATCACAAACAGTGTCCTTTTTCAGGAAAAAAGAGCAGAACAAATAAAATAAATCTATTGTTTCTTTTCTTATCCTTAAACTTGTTGTTGTTTAAACTCTTGTTGTGCCTATAGCAAAAACACAGATAATATAAAAGGAAAATAAGTAGATAAGTAAAATTCTGAAAGACCTATGGTAGTGACCTCATTACAAATTGATGAGAAGATCATAGGCTTACCAGACTGTTGCTTGATTTGTTGCTGTTATTTTTATCTTTATAAAAAGTCAAAAGATGTTGACCACTCACTGTTCCTGTGAAATCAGTGGGAGCTGCAGATATTTAGCATCTAGAAAAGTCTCTATGGTTCTTAGTATTTGAAACTTTTTATTGAAAACAAAGTTTCCTTATATTGAGCATTTGACAATAAAAATATGGTGGTTACTATAGCCAAATTATTATAAATCTTCTGAGATAAATGACCTACAGAGCTCAAATCACAAAATTATTCATTTATCTTAGCTGATGCTTTCCCCTTTGAAATTATATATGAATGAACAGATGGCAAGCAATACAAATCCCTGACTGTTCATGGAGTACTGTCATTTCAAATCAAGATTGCAGTTCATTAGCACAGAAGAAATAATAAGTTCTTTCTGTAATGGGACATCTTAGTATCAGACTTGATCAGAAAGATTAACAGGAAAAGTAGTAAAAGGTGTTTCTGTTGTTACTAACTGTTGGTATTGAAGCTTGTGGCCTAATGGATATAGTAAAGAACTTGGCTTCTCTTGAATTTGCACTGAATTGCTTTGGACCAGTGACTCAATAATTCATTCTTGATTTCTCCACCTGTGAAATGTGAAATTCATCTCCAGCATAGCATAAAATCTGATGAATACTTTTAAAGCCCTGCTAGTTTCTTAGGCACAAAACACTGGCCCATTGATATTTGTTATGTGCTATCCACTAATCTGAGAAAAATAGAGAAAGAAGCCTTATAGCCAAAACTGAGCATGCTGTCTTTTCAATGTTGAACAAAGGCAACAGTACCTGGCAACAATAAATCTTTCAAAACACATTTTCCTTTGTGTGTACAGGGAAAAGAGTGGCATAAAAAGAGCAGTGACTCTGTATGGGTAGAGGCAAGAGATTTAAATCCTTTTTCCAAACCTACTGATAGGTTTGGATTCTGCTCATTTGAGCCATCCTAATTCTGTGAAAGGCAGAATGACACAGGAAATAGTAGGCAGCAGAAAACAGGGTCTCTCTTAAATGAACTGTTTCTCAGTACAACTCAGTTTCCATAGATGTTAAAATAATCACAGGATAACTATGAATCATGTAGAATAACTGCATTATGAGATGGAGAAGATGACAGAGGCGAGATGGGAGAGGAGGGATATTTTTATGTTGATATTTAGAAAAGGTTTTGTAATGAAGAGGTTATTGTTATTGGTAGTTGAATATATAAGAAGGGCAAAGCAAAGACTGTTGCTACTTCCTTCATGTTGATTTTTTTTCCCCCTTTAACGTGATGGGTGGAGGCTTTAAGAAAACTCTAATAAGTTATAGTTTTATGCAAACTTATTTCCATTTTGAACTTGAACAGAGGTTAAATTGAAGGGATGCTTTGGCCAAGATTTTCTGTCCTTTAATTTTGGTTATTCATATTCTCAGGAAGAGAACTATGAATTAATTTTTCTTTGGTGCCAAGAAGCATAGGAGAAAGATCCTTAGTCCTTAGATATTTCAGCTGAACTTACTTGCAACCACTGCAGTATTCAGTTACAAAGTTGCTGTCCTTTAGCAAGTTAAGTGTTACTCCAGTGGTGATGCTTTAGAGCTGTTGCAAAGAGGAGTTTCTAGTGAAGCAGAGGACGAAGTGAGAGCTGAAAGTATAGCGTAGGACACATCCTTGGAGATATAACTGGGTCCAGAGTGTCTGAAATTAGCAGAAATATGATGGATTTGCAATTTAAATGCTAAGAGCCTCCTTGGTTATCAAGTATAAATTGTCAGTTTTGAATCCTTGTACTCAGAGAAAAAAATCTGTTTTTTTATGGCATGCTACTACCCAATATGGTATGATTTTGGGGTTTTCAGCTTTCTCTCAACATCTGTTGTAAGTATTACTGTTCTCAAGGAATTTGTGCTAGGTGGGTCATTGATATCTTTTGGAATGGATGCTACTTTCTATCTTAGTGGAACTGTTGGAGTTACCATTTTAAGGTCTGCATGTCCAGACCTTTCCAACTGATCCCTTTTGTTGGCAGGTATGGGCTTTGACAACTTATGCTTGATCCTGGATTTGACACTGTATCTGTTTCTGTTAATGTCATTTTGTCTGTGTTGATGTTTATGTAATTCTTTCACATATCTCAGTGTCTCACATGGAGTGAAATTATTTGGTGGCTTCTAAATTTATTTTTTTTTTTTTGTCTCTCTGTGTATTTGTGATTTGAAAGTTAGTAGGCCTATTTAGTGATACAGAGATTTTCACCTTTTGCTACCTAGTATACTGGAAAGTCGTTAGAATCAGCTTTGAAGTTGCATTGATTTGAAACAAATAATTAAAATTAACACATTGATTTGGGCTGAACAGCCCCTGAACAGCTACAAATTAACTGAACAAAGTGAAGACACAATGAATTCAGCTACTGGGCTTCTGTCATTGATCAACAATCTAATCTCAGTCACCGTTTTTTGCTCAGTACTAATTGTTCTCATTCATCCTTTGTTCTGCCTTTATTGTTTTTCTATTTCACTTCTTGTAAACCAGTCTCAAGAAGAGAAATGGTTGGTATTTGAATGTTGAAAATGTGCCTTGGAGCAACCCATGAGCAATGCTATGGCAAAGCATATAATGCTGCCCTTGCTTGGTAGTGAGCTCTCTGGAGACACCTATCAGAGCTACTCAGTCTTAGCTTGCAGCAAGCAATTAACATGCTACCTGTGGAGCATGAAGGCTTGATTTGCTCATTCTGCAAAGAAGCTTCAGAAAAGCTTTTCTCACAAAGTCTTTCTCCTTTGTTGAGGTGTCGCAGAACCATAAGACTGCCATACTTCTCCCATATGAATGGTAACTTTTAATGTGAAGAAAGATTGGTGCATACTCACATTACATTTTATTTTTTTTATTCTGATAAGAATAATGCTTTTGCTACTGTTACTTGTTCCATACACGTCCTTTAAAAAGCATACCACCACAAAATGCTAATGAGTTCTTCTACCTTTTTTCTGCATGAAACAAAAGAAAAACCATCTGATAAACCTATATGTGTGTGCATGTGAACAGTGTGCTTATTGCTATTCCCATAAAGTAGTAGAAGTACCCAGTTACCTGTTTCCTCTAACCTTTCCCCTGATGATTTATTTACCAAAATTGTCACCATTTATTCAACTCCAGTCACAGTGACAGGACTGTTCAGGATGGTGTCTGCCTTGTTTTAAGGATCTCCTAATCAACTTAGACTAGATCTACTGCCAATGCAAGGGTGATTAGGAGGGAAGAGGGAAGGGTGCTAGTGTAACTGTTCATTATTAATCTCCTAGTTGGAAGTAGAAGATTAATAATCTTTCATCCATACTTTTAAATTGTATTTTCTTGTAAGAATTTTTCCATATCTTTAATAATTTTTATATCTCTCTTTTATTGATTTTGTATTATTTTTCTTTTGAAATTTTAAGTGATCAGACATTATGATAATGTAAGTAATCTCTAATAGTATATTTTAACATTTTTCAGCTGTTCTTGCATCCTTTGTGGTCCATGGATGAAACAAGAGATTTACTTTCCTGTACACGTCTTTGAAGTGACAGGGGTTTTATGTCAAATATTACTGGCATTTTAGGTAAAAGTCTTATGAAAACAAACTCTGGTAGGCTTTAATAGGATTGAAGTTAACAGAGGCAAAATTACCCTGTTAGGGAATCTGGAAAAATGTAGGTAGATTTTCATGTTCCAGCTGATGAAGACTTTATTATGGTTTCTCACTATCATTGTGGCAATTAGTGTGCAATTATGATAGGTTTTAATCCTGTATTTTCTTGTCCTCCTTTAGGAGAGAATTGTGAGATTGTTTTGTATGGTAACATACTGCCGTATGCTAAAAGCAGTACTATTTTTCTGATACACTGAGCCACTAGAGAAGGTTAGGACTTTACTCAAGAATTCCATTCCATTTTTTACCACTCTTTCAAAGAATTGTCTTACTTGTGAGCTGGAGACAACTAATCAGAGAAGTATTATTTTTTTCTACGTGGCTAGGAACACTGACCTGGTGACCATGGGGGTGTGGGGAATAAATCCTGTGGGATCTGTGTGAAGTAAGATTTTGAGACTTAGTCCAGCACATTAATTCTATAATCCTCTATACATTAACACTAATAAATCATGAATTTGTCATCATTTTCTGGTTTAGAACTGTAATTTTAAAGTGATTGTTGCAACAGTGTAAATCATTAAAATAGTGAAATTATTTTTATTGTGAATTTCTCTGAAAGAAAGATTCTTTCTTGGGGAAGGAGGGAAAACTCTGCATGTAGCTGTGCAGACTTAATTCAGTTTGGAAATAAGCAGACTTGTTCTTAATGTCCTCTCAATTAGCACATAAAAGTAATTCTGGCATTTAGCCTTAGGGTTTCCCAAACCGTCGAAGGCACTGAAATTAGACCTATGAAGAATATAGCATTGCTATTTTTAAAATGTAGCTTTGAATGAAACCAAACATCTTTTTTTCTCTCTACCTGCTTCAATCCAGTACTGTCAAAGTGAGAAAAATAATTTTGTTGTGGACAACCCCTCCATTCTCAAAACTAATTTAAAAAAAAAAAAAAAAAAAAGGTGCATTTTCTTCTAGTTATTTCTTCTGATTTGATATATCTCAAGCAAGTATACATATACAGCAGGGTCTTCCATTCCAGGAACCCTTTTAGAGCTTTTGGATTTTGTTGACTGTTGGAATATAGACGCCTTATGCACACATGCACATATGCAGTACATATACCCTCATGATTATCTTTTTGGAAGATTTTTTAATTAATTTCATAAAGAGAGGGTTCATTCAGATCATTAAATCTTACACAGTTCTAGTTAATAAAATTAAATCTGCCTTCACAGTGTTGAATTCTCTCTGTGACTCAGACAACTTCACCTTCCTCCAGCTTGAGTCACTCAGCAGATTGCTTTTTAATATCAAATTTATTTGGATAGGCTTGATTGTAAACAGTATAGGCTGTATGTGGGACATGGATGATACATTCCTCTAAGATGTTTTACTTCAGATGTGATGTCAGGATGCTGTATTTCTAGGACGTAGGTAAAGTTGCTTAATAATTTGATAATTATTTATGCAAATAATAAAGAAAAACCTTCCTTATGATCCATTTTGGAGACCTCAGAGTGCCTGGCTGTGTGATGAAACACTGTTAGGAGAAAGCCTGTATCTTTTTTGTACTTATTTTGCCCAACACAATTTCCTCTATGTCTGATGTGAAGAAACCTTCTGTGTTTGTTTTCTTTCAGCTTTTCTTCCTCCTTTCCTGAGTGTTGTGGTGTTATGCAAAGTCACGAATCCTGAGACATTATGAAAAAAAATTATTTCATGTACTGATCAGTTAATTTGAGGTTTCTTTTTTATAGGCCTTTTAGGAGGTCTATGTCACTGATTTTGAAGGTTCGTCTTTCAGTTATTTCATTTGTTAATAATGTTATAGGTCTTGTCTGGTGTTCTGTCTTCAGTTGTAAGCAACACCCTGAGGAAAAAGGTAGGTCTTCTTTTGAATATTATTAAAATAATGAAAAACATTGTACATTTTTTCTGGATCTTGTTTAATTCCCAGCTGGTGCTTCAGCACAGTTTGAACTGATCTAACTTGTTGCTGTAGCCCACAGTAATTCTTATAGAACTAGAATTTTAAACTATGAAATAGGAACTGAATTTTTTTTTGCTCCAATTTTGCATATATTTTCTCTTAATGAGAAAAAAAAATACAAATAGAGAGCTTTTCTGGTGTACTTGATTCTTTTTCTCTTTCTGCAGTTTCTTTTGATCTGGCCCCTCTTTTCTTGTTTCACATGTGATGTGCAGCAGTAAACAAAGAAAGCGAAACATGAAGTGAAAATTGAAATAAAATAGGCAAAATTATTATGTTTTTCCAATGAAAAGAGTCAAATATAGTTTTGGGATAAACGTTCATTTTTTATGCTGCAAAGCATTGATTTAAAATGCTCAGTATAATAGATCTTCACTTTTAATAGTACTGTTACATTCTTTTCAGAACAGAACTGTGTTCCAAGAAATACTTTATCCTTTGATATGTGTTTGAGGGTGTCAGCAATCTTTTAACCTCACAAGTGATAGAAATAAAAATGGACATGTTTGGTTTATTACCTTTCACTGAAAGATCTCTCTGTAAGCAAATCCCTGTCTACGTGTGGTGCTCTTTGAACAGCTTTGTGTTGTTCTGCCCTTTCACCTGTTATAAGTACAGAAGCACAAAGCTGTCAACCTGCAAGCATTTCTTGATTTCTAGGCAGAATGTGCTCCAGAATCATTAGTTGCAGTTGTATCAGGCTTGCATTGAGCTGTTGCTTAAATATAGTTGCTTTACCAATTGAGACCAGATAAAGGATTAGGCCTATTCTGTGCATAATAGTTGAAAATGGAACGTAATATACAAATTTCTGTTTTTTTTTCTAAGAGTTAGCATAATTCAAAATTTCATGAATTATCCAAAAGTCTAAAGGAGTAGAGCTGTATTAAAAGATGACTTGAGGACAACATAAGACTTAAAATTTTTCTTTACTAGATTCTTTTCTCATCCTTTGTGTGATTTGGACCTGTCTGTGTTTGAAGTATCTTGAAGTATTTGCTTCTTACTGTTTTCCCTTATGGAGTTGTTCTTGATGAAGTAGCCACAGAAAATGTATTTCTGGTAAAGTATCCTATATTTTTTTAAAAACAATGATCAATGACCTTATAATTTTTCCCTTATCTTTCACTGAAAACATACTAAAAATATCTCTTTTCAGACAATTAGACAATCAGTTCCTTGGGTTTTGGTGGAAATTCCCTTGCTAATTATACAGATGTCTGGAGACGGCCACAGGTCCCTGTGCTAGGTCTTTAAGGCAGTGGCCCATGGCTTTGCCATCTGTTGTACAGGTGCATGATATAACCTAAGGCCATAGGGAGAACAAAAAAAAAAAAAAAAGAAAAAAAGCTCAGCATTCAGAGCAGCAGTGTGAGGTTGTATATCCATACATTTTAATCCTGGCTTTTGCTTTGATGACTACTGAATGAGTTTAGTTCTTATTTTTACATTTCTTCCCCCATATGTGGAAATTATGCCCCTTTTTTTTTTTTCTGTAATATATGCAAGAAGTGCTGTCCTGAAGAACAGAAGGATTCTCAGTATGCGTTTGAATGCATACGTATGTACATTCCTGCATCTGCACATTTGGGTGTATGTATGATGGTATGTGATTTGAAAAAAAAATATTTTCACTAAGCCACTCATGCATTCTGATTAAGAAACTTCATGTATCACTTTAAGAAAGTGCTACTATAAAGAAATTCATATCTTGGTAAGAAAACTGGCACATGCATCTGTGTTCCGCTGCTCGTATCTATAACTAGTGCAAGGTTAGCTTTTCTCTTGGTTCTCTATAATGAATAGCAATTGCAACAGTATGGAATCACATTAACAGAAATTAAGATAAATTTTGAAATTAAAATTGGAAACTAAAAGAAAATTAATTCAGGATTTTTTTTTAAAAAAAGTTTCTGAAAGGAGTGAATCCTGATGTAATCTGACATTTGCTTCAAGCTTCCATTGTACGTTTCTGTATCCATGAAGATTAGCTTAAAATTTAAAACAGTTTTCTGTGTTCAGAAGGTTTAGAATCTATGTTAACAAAAACCACATGAACTCAAAAGGGGAATGTGTTTATGGGCAGTAATTAAGCCAAGGTCTGCTGTACTTTGCAATAAATCACAGTGACCCATTTTAAATGCTAATTCTGGAACTTTTTTGATTGGGGAAAAACAGTGCAAATTGTAGATGAAACATTTATAGCTGAAATCAGCTTTTGAGACTTGATGAGAGGACATATTTTTATCTATATTCTTCCATCACAACAGAAGTTTGCTGTTGTTTTCTGAGCAGTTTCTTCCCTCTTGCCCCTCCTTTTTGCAGCTAGAGAATCAGTAAGGAAGATTGACTGAAACTGTCAATTTTCTAGTGCTTCTTCAATCTGTGACAGAAAATTTTGTTTTACTTTAGTTTCTTCTGCTACAATGATTAATTCTCTGTGTGTGTGGCTGGAAGAAGAGAGTAGAATAAGAAAACAAAGGTACCTGTGGGAGAGCACTCAATGTATGGGGACTGGAAAAAGCACTTCTATAGATGGACTATAAGGATGACGCTACAGACCAGACAGAAAAAGTGGGATTAAGGACTTTCATGGTTGATGTTTAATGATTGTGCATTCTGATTGTAGGGTTTTCAGTTTCAAAAGGTTTATTGTCACCCTGGTCATGATTTTTCCCCCAGACTCATGTGCCTCATTGGTTCTTGTTCTGGCCTCTGGTAAGTCGTTCCCCATTAGTTAGCTGGTTGCCTAATTACTTACTCCACCCCTACCTTTGTCCAATCCCATCCAAATTCTAGCGCCTTCCCTCAGCACCCTATAAATATCTACGCTCCCTTCAAGAAATGCCTTTTTGTGCCTTCATTCACAGCTATTGTGGTAGTGTTCATGTTGGTCAAATGGCTCATCAGGTACCCAAATGTCTTTAAACTTCTTAGTCTTCCTTTCTTCATTTTCTGTTCTCTTTTGTTTCTCCAGATTCAGAAAAAAAATATCTCCTAACAGGATTGTTCATTTATTTTAGCTGCAAGCAATTTCAAATCAAATCTCGAAGTACTCGCTAGTATCTCACTCGTTTGTATGCTGTTCTTTTTTTACAGTGAAGTTCATTTCTCGAAGTATTTTTCCTAGGTGTAATAATTTTTTTTTTCTTAAGAAAATCTTACACTTTCTTTAAATTGCACTGGAAAACCAATAATATAATGTTCTTGCTTACAGTAATCATGTTTCCCATGTGGGAGTAGAGGGTGATTTATAAGGAAAGTTCTGCTCTTTAGCAACTTAGAGTTTTTAAAGGGTATAAATTAGGTCTTGTCTCTTTAGGGACTCTTTTAGATATGTGTGGTCAATATTTGCCACATGAAGTGAATTATAAGTGTTTGAATTCCACATATATATGTAGATTTCAGTGAAACGCTTTTCTAATTTTTGACTTTGAAAAGCTTCTTTTCTCTTTGTGTGGTAGAACTGAAAATTCTTTTCCATTTGTATAATTCTTGGAGAGTATTGTTTGAGATGGCAGCTGCATCTGTTTAGCCTATGACATCTCATGCACATACCTGTGCTTATGTGCATATTGCACAGATGGGATTAATTTTCACTAGGCAGGGAATGGGAGTTTTAAGGTGGAATTTTTGAAGGTGGCAGGTGGATCCAGAAAGGTCTTGCAATGGTGGATTCACTGAGTGCTGGATTAATTGTTTTCCATATCATGACCAAACTGAATCTAATATATATTACCTATCCAGTTAGGTCTCCAGACCACTATTAATTTGCTATCTTGAAATTTAATTTCACAATTGACATGTTTGTTCCAGATTTTGTACTGAGCACAAAACATTTGGGTTTAAGAATTTTGTCTTTTCTCACTGAAAATTTGAATATATACTTATATATTATATATATAATATATATACTTTATAATATTAATTTTGCTTAATTGAGTTTTCATCTGCTAGTGAGAAATTATTTTCTGTCACTGCTTTTCCTTTGTTTCTTGGATAATTTTTTTTCTCTGCTGACTTTATAGCATGAATAAAAAAATAAAAAATAAAAAAAAAAATTCCAAAACAACAAAACAACAGACAGAAGGTTCCACAAATCATTCTCCATCCAATCATTTCTCATTTAAACCACTCCTAATTCCCTGATGAGGTCTTTGGAAATGAAATGGTAACTATAGCTGGAGTTTTCTTTTTGCTGTCTTTTGGCAGTTTGTCTCTCATGTCTGGCTCAACCTTAAGTCCTGAGCCTTAAATCATGTTTACTTCCTCTCCTTTAGATTAATCTTTCTGTTTTTTCACATTTTCTCCTTAAGTTTGAAAAAGATCTTCTCTAACTCTCCCTGCTGGATGAGAGCTTTCTTTTCATCTGTTTCATTTGATTGTCACTTTTCTCTTGTGCAGCAAGTCATTCCACCTAAAATTTTGAGTCTTGCTTTGGAACAAGTTTTCAAATATTTGTAGATTGAAAATAGTGGGAAAAAAATCAGAAATTCTAGAAATACTTTTCAGCCCTCCAAAACAAGTTCAGAGGGAGGTGTGATAAATTTAAGAAAAACAATTTGCAACACCAGCATTGTTGGAGAATTTTCTGCATTTGCATGTTGCACAGAATGAATTATAAACTTATAGAAAGTGTATTCTTACAAATAACTTCTGAGAACAGGTTCTTGAAAACTGCTATGTAATTAAAAAGAGAAGTTTGATGTTTTGCCACTGTTTTTTGCTATCAGTCTCATTAATACTACCCAAAGAAGATATTTTACCTTTTGTTTAAGAACTTGTAGACAGCTGAATGAAGGAAAGATGGTAGTATGGTAGTTCATATGAGTGAGAGCAAAAGCCCACACTGTTTCTAGTACGGGGTGGTTTTGCTTGTCCTATTGCACAATCTTTTTTTTTTTTTTTTTCATGTTGGAAAGAAAGAACCAAGATAGTTATCTGCTTTTGACCAAAACCAAATGTTAGAAATGTTTGCTAAATCTTACATGACTATTAGGAGAGAAACCTCTTCTGATCACTTTAGAAGTCTCTTTCATGAAGTCTCATTTCAAATAAAGTTTAATTGCAAAGGAAAGCTTGACTTCTCTCATGAGTATTTTCTTTTAATAATCTTTCATCTGTAGACGGGTAGCATCCTACAAATATATTACTGTTAGTAGTCATTGTTTTTTTGTCTTTAGAATTCTTGCAGCCATTCAGAATTTGATAGGCAATTTAGTAGTTACACTTTATCTTTTTGCTTCAATATTCCTTCTACTTGGTAGCACTTACACTAAGTGGTATCTATTTTATACTAAATAGTGTGTGTATTTGTCTGGAAAGGCAGAGCTTCAGTGTGTATGCTCTGTACATGGTTGTGAATTTCAGGACACCGGAAATAGTGTTATTTTCAGAGCCACTTGGAGAGATGAGTTATTCTTTTGGTTAAATCTTATATCAGTTCACCACTAGAAGCAGTTCAGTCCTACTACACCGTGCTGTTCACCTTGTGTTCAGTAGCCTTTAGTCTCCATTTTTTACCACGTTGCCATCCTCTACATACCCTTACCAGCCTTGGATCAATAATGCTAACAAAGACTGAATATCAAAGACTTAACAAAGCAGTCAAAACTCCAGTGCATTCCTAATCACCTTTGCTCTGGAAAACAAGGCACAGATCAAAAATCTGAATGGTAAATCTGCTGATCATCACTTGATACTTCAACCTTCAGAAGAATCCAATCTGTGAAGACCAGGTAAGGTAGTTCAGAATGAATATCATAGCAGTTTTCATTGAATTAAATTGGAAAGGAACAATTCTTGTCAAAAGGCGGAAAAGATCTTTGAAGTTAACAATACACTTCTGTGATGTTAGTGTGTATTTTGCTCTTCTTGTCTGACCTGGAAGTTAGATGTTAATAGACATTCAAGTTTTCAGGAGAGACTGGTTATGGTTTTGAGGTGGTCCTTCCTTTTTTTTTTTTTTTCCTTCAATAGGAATTATCTTTCTTTCTCTCCCTTTTCCTGATTAATTCTCCAGGGTGAGTTCATGCTGCTCCTCTGATAGCACATAAATAGTTGTAGTTATGAAAAAATGAAAGGACATTTTTAATGTTTGATCTGTAGAGAGAAATTAAGTTTTTGGCCTTGTTCTTGTCTGTAGTCCTGTAAAATGACACCTTTATTGAAGCTTACGAAGGGAGCCAGTGTTGTTGTGCCAAGTGTCAGAGATGCTTCAAAAATGCATAACACTTTTCAGTTTATTGATGTTGAAATGTATGTTGAAAGGAGTCTGCCAAACTCTGTTCCCAGTGTCATTTGCATATTAAAAAGAATGTGTTAGTTCTCACATTAGTATGTACAAAAGGCAACTTAAGGGCACAGATGACCTGCATCCTGATTCAGCAGTATCTGTAGAACTGTATATCTTTTGGACTGTCCAGAATGCTATGCTTTCACTTGAGGATTTTCTGTGGACATTTAATGTATGGGTACTACATATACCACATGAAAAATCATTGTGGATAATTAAGTGGATAAGTGAATATGTAATTACTGCTTTCTTCAGGGGGAAAATACTTTGCAAGATATTAAAAAAAAAAAAAGTTGAGCTCTTGTATTTTTCTTTTTCCTTGAGTGGTTAAAATTAAGTCTTTGACATTTATAATAAATCATGGAATTGCTGGAGGTTGTACCAAAGGAGTTGAAATCTCGACTGGAATGTCAGTGGAAGATTAGAAATCCTGGGTACTGATTAGGTAGAGAAATGAAATTTTGTTAAAATTCCCTCTTTCTGAAATGTTTTGAGTTTACCTTGTTTTTCTGGAACAAGTTCTCCTCGCTTTAGTAACCAAAACGTATACTAGTAATCTAGTAGTCTTGGTGATAGAATTGTCTGTTTAATGCCATGGTCTACATAGTAATGGTTTTACCTTGGTAAAGACAGAATACAAGCATGACTCTGTAGCCCAGGAAATAAAATAAAAAATTGCACCACACTGCAATTTTCTATTTGTGAAATTTCCAATTTAAAAAGTAATTTACTGCATTTAAGTTTCCTTCAAGTAAAGAATTACCTTGGATTTTTTTTTTAAATTCCAACCTTTCTCCCACACAGAATAAAGTTACTTTCTCATCTTGGTGTATTAATGTGATATTAGTTCCCAGAGAGTAAGATTTGCATTTGAAGGTAATATTCTGTATTGAGTCTTATAATAAAATGTCCAATTATAAGAAAGTAAATGCTTCTGATAAAGGACCTTGCTTTCTGAGAACTAAACCTCCAATGTTTTCACATCTCCCTAGTGAATGTTTAGAAGCATAAAACAAATGAACAAATTGATTTAAGTTTAGATGTAGGAAACATTAGGTATGTGGTGGGGAATTAAATCATTTGTTATGAAGGCAAATAGCATCCATTTCTAATAGTGCTTACTGTGTAAAACATGGCTTTAAAAACACCTTTTGATTTCAGATCTAAATAACATTTCACAGCATCACAGGATTCTTGAACTTGGAAAAAAGTTCAAGTTCTGTAGCTGAATGTACATTGTACATATATTCAGGACTGAAAGACAATATGGTTTTAATGTACATAGGGGACAGGTAGTAATGTGTTTATAAGACTGTGTACCTTTCATATTTGTAAAAAAGTTGTGTTGAATTAGTGCAAGTGTTATAAAAACCTTTATCTGTTTTGTTGTCACTCTCTCTTCTTTCTCTTGTATAAAGTAGTTACAATTTTTTTTTTACTCATTGTTGAGGAATTCTTTCAAAATTCAGTTTTTATAGTCACCAAGATGTTTTATTATGCATTTAGTTCTGTATGAAATGCAAAGGTAAGGAAATTGAGTACAGAAATTGGATTGCATCAAGTGGAATACAGGGGTAGAGTTCATAAAATGTTAAATGGGAGGACAAATGACTAGGAAGACTATGGGAAGGAAATGAAAATTTTATGAGCAGTCTTGGAGGGAGGGCGGGCTTGGGGGAAGGAATAGAGCATAATGACAGTTTGATAATGAGTACTGAGGACAAAGGCATCAGGCTCGAAACAGGAGGTTAGGGAAGCTCTGTGTGAGGCAGAAATTCAAGGTTAAAGTGCAGATTTTCCTTTCTGAGGATTCTATCCAGGAGGTATATACTCAGCTATTTGAATGGCTCCTTACCCTTAAGAAACAAGAAAAGAAAATAATACCTCCTTAATTCACAGTCAGACTATGCTCTTCAAACACCATGAGGTTCAAATCAAAATGAACAGTGGGAGGATCAGTCCTAGCACGTGGCTTTTTTAATACTTAATTTAGTAGCAGTTAAGAATTATAATTCCAGAGAATTGAGTCCAGCTATCTTCAGAGTGTAAATTGTATGCTCTTTTCTAGACTGTAGCTCTCGTTATTAGACTTTGATGCTGTCAATTTAGGTCATGTCACATTTTCTATGTTCATTTAGCAAGTATAAAGTATAACAATGTATTTCAGAAGACTAATCCCTCTCTGCAATTATTTTTCAATCATTTTAACTTTCGCTTGGGCATTCCTTGGGAATTCATTATTGCAGTGAAATCTTTCTGTAAAAAGAAGTAAGAAAATCAATTATCTCTGTTAAGATACCGGAGAGTCTTAAGCTTGGATGAGGTCTTAATACTTTGAAGATGAACTTTGACTTGCACATGAAAACAGGAGTGATCTTTAAACTCATGTACAAATGGAGGCATTTTTCAGTTGACATAGTAACTAAGCTAGTGGTAGTACGCTAGTAGTGGAATAGTGTTTATTTATGTGGTTTCTAAGTGAAATATAGCACTTATTTCAAAGCCCATTGAAAGTGGTGAAATAAATCTCATTCAGTTAATGAATGGGTAAATTCATAATTTTGCAGATCTGACATAGTACTGTTGTAGCATGTCTCTGCTTAAAGATCGTAGAACACTTAACAAACTTTAATTAAAGAAGTTCAAACATAATTTTGGCAAATGTTTTCAGGAAGAAACTCACTCAGCAGAATACCTAACTGGAAATGTAGAGATTGCAAACATATGGAGTTTTGTGTTTTTCAATTAGAGTGAGGCCTTGTTTCTAATTAGTGTTATTTGCTCATCTCTGCCAGTGTTCTACTATACTTAGAATTTTCCTTGTTTATTTTTATTAGAATAGTAGTAGTTCACCAGAACCAGAGAAGTTCTACCATGTGCTTATTGAACAGGACAAAACTGATTTCTGCTCTGGGCTGTGTCTAATCTAAACAAATAACAGATCAAAATCACTGAGTATGGAAACACATTAGGGTAAAGAAATACTGCTGATTTGATGGCAGTACTAGTTTCGATACAGTGATAGCAGAGTGACTATTAACAGAAATTAGTGATTCAGGATCAAAAGAAAGGGAGATGGTAACATAATGTGCATTATCTCTTTCCAGAAGCTTAGTGCTATGCTATAGCCACACTACCCACCCCTTTCCTTAGACAGGGTGAGCTTGTGTGTGTTACTTTGATGAACTATGGGAAACTGTCCACGTGCTTGTTAATATTCTAAATCTAGAAGTCGAATCACACGCTTCTCAGTTATTAGTAATTCACTGGCATACATCAATATATCCATATTGGTTGTTATTGAATGGTTTGGTTGTAGGGTTTTTTGTATTAGACAAAGTCTGAACTCCTTGTAAGCTTAACCCTTCATTCTTACAAGTGAAATGAACTGAGGCCCCTACAGCTACAATGAGTTTGTTTGGTTTGGTTTGTTTGTTTTTGTTTGTTTTTTGTTTGTTTTGTTTTTGCCTTTTTTTTTTTTTTCCCCCCTAATAAAAAATTAAAACCTTCCTTTTGGCTTTACTACCCATGGAAAGGAAAAAGCAGGTAGCTCAGAAAAGCAGAAAAAAGATTAAGTGGGGGGGGGGTTACAGCAGTGTTGCATTTAGCATTCTGTGATACGTTCCTGATATAGTTATTTCTCACCTTGAAAACTGTAGCATTAATTTACACACCAGTAATTCATCACACTTTGCACATACCATGTACTATGTAGTATTAAAAGCTTGTTTGTTCTGGACCTCATTTCCATCTTTAGAACAATATTTCTAACTCTTGCTTCCTTTTCCAGAAGTTTCAGACAGAATGACTAGTGCTCTTTATTATTCTGATATTAGAAGTATGAAAATGCAAAGCTAAGTCTGATGCAGAACAATGATCCCATCCCTGGTATTATCAAAACATTAACTTAATTAGTCAGCCATCATAAATTACATGTAATTTCTAGTATGTGCCCTTTAAACAATATAATGTTTATGTAATATCAAGCCAGTTATCATAAATTAAATGAGAGCTGCTGTCTGAGGTTTGCTAGAAATGGTTATTCCAGAAAAGGAAATAGCAAAGAGTGTTCTTACTGGTGAGCCCTGTATGAAAACAAATTGTATAACTTTGCTGGTCATCGTTATTGTAAGTTTTCCTAAGAGTTAGCTATTCAAATGAAGGGGATTTTAATTACATCAAACTCAGAAATTTATAAAAAGCACCTTCAAATAAAGTATCGAAAACTCACTGTGGTTGAGCATTATGAAGACATAGAACCTTATTTTTGAAGTCTTGACTGGGATTTGATACAGATCTTATACTAGATTTCATGATGATGCACTGTAAAGAGGTGAACATCATCACCTTGCTCACTGATGGAGGTGTTTCCAGCTGCATTGGGTTTTCAAACAGATGGAGTGGGTAGGTAGTTGAAATTAAATTTACTGCAAACATGAGGAAGGCTAAATTGAAAATCACTTCTCTCTTCCATAAGCAGCAGTGTTTCTGATGGGGAAGTGCACGAGGGAAGTACAGAAGGCATTTATTAGCTCAAACCTTTGAACAGGTCAGACAAGGCAAGTTGCATTTCATTACAGGAAGCAGACAAGCTTTTCTTGAAGTTACATATTCATGAAGTTACATTTTCATGAAGTTACACAAGATGAAGTTACATCCTGTGGCTGGAAGATTTTTCTGCAGTCGTCCAGCAGGAAGGTAAATGCTAGTCATGGGAGAACCACAGCAAGTGCGCCTCTGGACCAAGAGAATAATGATCAATCAGGCCCAATATTCTGTCTCTGAAAAGATTGATGAGAACTCTGGGGAGAGGTACAGGAAGAGCATGCTCAAACCTCATTTCTCCA
This sequence comes from Formicarius rufipectus, assembly GCA_013399695.1. Classification (NCBI taxonomy): domain Eukaryota; kingdom Metazoa; phylum Chordata; class Aves; order Passeriformes; family Formicariidae; genus Formicarius; species Formicarius rufipectus. Next base: position 90,183 of record VXAU01003176.1, on the reverse strand, counting down.
CCTGTACTTTCCTCTCATTTAGAATGTAGGATGTTAGGAGTGTACATTTCTCCTGTTCCTAGGCATATCTGTGCCTGTTGGTCTTCCCTAAATTTGGGATCGTCTCAACTATGGCATCAATATACTTTCTGAATTGCAAATAGGTTTTTTCTTAGTAGTGAGCAATACGTAAGAGATGTGGTATATTTAATCCTTCAAGTTTATGGTGCTGAATTATTTCTTTTAGTTAAAAAATTGATGATTAATATTTTTTTTAGAAATAAATTCTATATTGCCTCCTTCCTCAATACTGTTTTTGCTTTATTTTTTTTAATTAGGAGAAATCAGATATTTAATATCACTGGAATTTTCAGTAGTGTCTCATGTCTAAATGTTTGACACTGTAAGGACAAATTCCCTACCTAAAAGCAAGTGAATGGGTTTTTTTCTTCTTAATTTTGGGTACTCTTTTTTTATCCTTCATGTTTCCTGGTTTCATTCACTCTATTCTAGTCTTTTTGTTGGAATTTATTTCACACAGTTTTCTCATCATAACTGAAAATGTGCTTGTATTTTTGTATTTCCCTTAACTTCAATGTCTTCTTAAGGGACTTAGAGGCTCTATTTCTAAAGCAGCAGCTTGTTGCATGGACTCATTACCAGATTTTCCTGGATCAGGATGCTGCTAGAGAGGCGTGTCAGGAAAATATCCAAGCTGTATTGAATAATACAATCATTGAATAATAATAATTTTGAACTTGTGTCTTAGTAAGTAATAATAGTGGAAAAAAAAAATAATCTTCTGCAGTGTTGATTCCAAGGTGCTACTCAGAAGCCTCTTCTGCCTCTGGCACTGCATATTAAAACCATTATCCTACCGTATAGTGTAATAATGACAGAACACATGCTGCGTAATGTAAACCTACAATTCAGTACTAGGCAGATCTTATTAGACTGTCATCTCTTCAAGCAGTAGTAGCAGAATTTAAAACAACAAAAACAAATCCAAAAAAAACCCAACAAAACCCAACCAACCAACCAAAAAAAAAAAAAAAAACCAAAACAAAGAAAAAACAAAAAAAACCCCAACCAAAAAAACAAAAAA
>VXAU01003176.1:66757-88889 GCA_013399695.1 Formicarius rufipectus | reverse complement strand
AAACAAGAACAAACACAAAAAACCCCAAACAAACAAAAAAATCAACAAAAACCCCTCCCCCCAAATAAAACAAACAAAAACATCCCCCCTTAAATCCCCCCAAAATTATCAATGCAAAAAACCCAAATACCCTCCCTCCCCCATCCATTCCAACAGCAATAAAAACTATTAGTATCTGCCAAGTGATTTGTCATTGATCAACAGATTCTTTTTTACTTAGTTTTGTTTTTCTTACCTCACCAATGAAGGCCAATTCAATCTAGTCATATGTAATCTAGTGAATAATGTAACATCACTTTATTTTTTCCTTTGGGAGAAAATTTGTTTTCTTTCAAAATAGTCCATCCTAAGGAGTATAGGAAAGTCTCTGGAATACATATGTTAGGAATGAAACATATGCCATAATCATTCTGAGCATATACATCTAATTTTATAAAAAGGAGTGAACTTGCCTTTCATTTTGGTCTTAGTTTATAAAATAGGACTACATTCAAAAATTTTGTCACTATTTCTCAGCTTTTTTTTTATTTTTTTTTTATTTTTTTATTTTATTTTTTTTTCTTTACAGATGTTTGTGAGCTAGGGAAGCATTCTTATGGCAGCCATGCAGATAATTAAGTTCCCTGTAAAAAGCTATTCCAGGCTGTGAGAAAGTCTATGCAGCAATTTTTGAGCAGTAACTTGAACCTCATCTGCAGTTTCAAAGTTTCTACAGCTTTCACTGACACAACCTTGTGGTGAGAGTGGAGGGTGCCCTAAGGGGGAGGCTTTTGCAAGCCCCCAACATTACAATGAATTTCCTTTTCCTTTAAAATTCAGATATATAGCTGTATTGAAAAAATTCTGTTTCTTGGTGGGTCTGTGTAATATTGTGCTTCATGTTAAGCAAACAGTTACAGAAACTGAAGGTACATTTCTGAGCTCATCTTTGTTCTGTGATTATCATGACAATGAGCTTTCTCTCAACTCTGCCTTGCAGCCAAAAGACATCTGGGGCATCCCAAAGGAGCATTATGCCTGCTTTCATATATGTCCTGGTGACTGATAGGCTTTACCTAGGGTGCTGTTTTCTATGATTATTCCTTGAGATCCTTATTAGCAGTCTATATGATGAAATAGTAGATGGAAACCAGCATTTCAATCTCTTCTTGCTACAAGACAGTGATGTGACACTTTGGTTACAGCGGCACCACTCTTTAATCCTCTTTTTTGCACACCACCTTATGGATTTTTTCATCGTGCCTAAAATATCACCCAACTCGTGAAGTAGTGGAGAAGAAAACCTTCTGTTCATCAATTTTATTTTTATACAGCTTGTTTTTGATAATAATTTGTTATAGCATTTGCATCTGGTACTTTCTTTGGTCATAAAAAGAGAAGAAAAGAAAAAGTAAACAAGAAATTATGAATAAAACATCACTCATTATTATGAGTTTTCTCTTCTTATGCCAAGTTGGGGTTTTTTTTCCCCATAGGGAAGGACTTGTGGGTCTTGCCATCTTGAATGTGATAGGTACATTGCACTACAGAAACAAATAAAACCAGCATCTTGGTATTAATATGTTTTACCTATCAGCTGAGACACAGGGGAATGTGTTGGATATGTAAATTCTTGGATAGTAATTTTATACTGTTCCTTAAATAGCCAATATGTGTACATCAACATTATGGAAGAAAATTTTCTGGTGAAATTTATATATAATAGTAATACAAATAATCTGAAGGTCACTTCATCATTCATAGGAAATCCTCCATTTGCCATGTGAATGGTGTGTATCTTAAATATTTCCATTGAATTATCTGAGCTCGATGCCCATGCTGAGTGCTTTTCCTAGTCTCATAAAGCTAAATTCTCAGACACAAAGATCATTGGCTAAAAATCCTTCAATTATTTTGAGAATGCATACAACCTGAAGGATTTGATTTGCTCTTTCTGTGACTAATTGCTAGAGCAGAAAGTTTGGATTTGCACCCTTCCCTGCCACACTCTATTTGCAGTATCTTTTCTCTGTGTGTTTCTGCCATGGACAGGATTATGTGCAGCTTCCCTACTGGGACATGAAAGTGATGTGCTGCAAATGCACTGCTCAAGGCTGAGCACTGTAATGAGATGTGGTCAACTGAGCAACCAGATGGACCAGCAGTTTTAGGTACTTTACACTGAAAAATGCTTTATCAGGAATTGAATCTTTGAAATCGTAGATTAACATTCTGGGAATGAAACAAATTAGCACTGCCAAGAAAGTATTTGGTAGCCCGTGGGATTTGTCAATAACTTTCAATGGCATGCCCAGTAGCAGGGAGGAAACAGTCCTTTTAAAATTAGGAAACCCTCTGTTTGCCATAGAGATAGGAAGAAGTTCCAATATTCTCTCCTGGAACAATGAGACATCAACAGTGTTAAAGGAGAAAATGTTTATTGTAAGTTGCTTACTGCCAAATTATTATTTTATGTTCTAAATATCCTGAAGAAATAGGCCAAGACTTAAGGGTCTGTGATAAAATATTTACAGTTGTTGGGCTAGCTGAGGTGTATGGAGTGCATGCAGTGTTGTATGTGACCTAGATATATCTGAAGTCTTGGTAGATAGCAGAGTATGATCTGAGAAGGGTGATCCCTGAAGATTTCTATCACATCTAAAATCCAGGGTGGTTGTGAATTGTTTCTCTTGCTGAGATGATGATGCCTGAAAAACTTCTTCTCAAGGCCTTCCCAAATTATTTCCTACGTCTAAATTACTCTGAATGGACTTAAGCTTCTGGTGGTATATCATCTAATATTCTATAAATTGTAATAGTACAATCTTCTCTGGTTTTTCACTTAGAGAATTGAGTTTTCTGTGTGCTGTGCAAGGGAAGAGAGCACAAGGAAGTGGGAGGACCTGCAAGACATAATACAATTGAGACATAAAAATTACCAATTTTTTTTCTCTCTACTTGGGAGATGTGACTCTTTGGGTTATCCAAATCTGAAAAAAGGTTCTCTTTGGGCAAGATGATTGCACAGTGACTAATTTTGAATGGGATGGGTAAAGGGTTTGTGACCTACTAGTTTTACCAAATCTATTTAGTTTATAATTTAAAATACTCCCACAATATAATTTAAAATTGTAATTTTAAATAGCCCTGCAGCTCCCCCGCTCCTTTTTCTCCTACCCTGTTGCAAGTGAGGTCTCCACCATCTGGTTTTCTATATCCTAACGGGTAGCAATCTTGTAAACTGATCACTTTGCGCACCTGAAGACAGCGAAGGCTTTGCAGGGGAATAATAAGGAAATGCAAGTGAATGGGTAGGGGGGTTTGGAAAAGATGAGGTTACCACAGTGACCATTTGTTGATGGAGTAGAAAGTTTTAGTTAAAACAACCTCTACTATTGGGGGTGAGGTGGAGGAGTTTCTGCTTCTTGTCTTACTCTTCAGTGATGCTGAGAAGGTAACAACTTCACTGGGAAGGAATTGTATCTCTTGCAAAGGCAAAGGCCAGTATAAGTTTAAACTCCACTTTTGACAGAAGAATTCAAGCACAGCATTCCATTGAGCACTCTTCATTGCTCCAAAAGTAAGTGTTAACTGTATGTATAGCAGTAAATGAACATTTTCTAGTATTGCAAGCAATATTTTCAGAAGACATAGGATTANTTTTTTCCCCCAAAATAAGGTGAACTTCTTTTGTCTTTAAGAATTTCAATGTGTAGAATAACTTCACCTTATCCTTTCCTTATGGATGCAAATGACCTCATCTTACTGGGTGCCCACAAGATCAGAATATGGTTCCTAAGGTGGGGGGGGTTGGGCGTGGGGAAACAACCAAACACAAAAAAAACCCAAAAAACAAAAACAAACAAACAAAAAAAAGTTAAAAACAAAAAACCAAACAAAAAAACCAACCAAACAAAAAAACCCAAAACAAAACAAAAAAAACCCACCAAAAACCCAAACATTTTTTGCTTTAATTATTTTAGGATGAAATGTAAGATACAGTAGTAGATTCCACATTTTTCCAAGGAAGAACTGGGTTGATTTGGTGAAATTTGATAGACAGTACTTTCTACAATTTAGTTCCTTAATGATTTTGAGTACCAGCTCCATTAGTTTTCTAACTCACAGAGTTGTGGAAAATTAACCTGGAATCTCATGTAAGTGTGCATTTTCCAACAACTTCACCCAACAGTAGTAGAGCAAAATGGTTGAAGAGTTACAGATATTCCTAAATTGTTTTACATTAACCAGAGATACTGACACGGATATCTATTTTAGGACTACGTATTTAGGAATGTTTCTTCTTTATAAATGTTTCAGTCACTTGCTATGCTTGAATTCTTCTGTCAAAAGTGTAGTTTAAACTTATACTAGCCTTTACCTTTACAATTTACTTAAAACACAAAAAATAGTTTTATCTTTAGCCAGCAAGAGTTCATAATGTATTTATATTTTTTCTTGAGTATGAATATAAGACATTTGTAATATTATTTTGCTTCATGCTTTGCATTTCTGTATCTCTAAGATAAGTAGATGGCATTAAAAACATACCAGAAATACATCTACTATAGATGGTATGCTATATATTGATCTTTGCAGCTGCTTTTGAACTATAACACACCAAATATTGGTAATATGTAGTTTCAGATTGTTGATTGGTTTAGGTTTTTATATTTAAAATCAATAAACGTACAGCTTAAATGAATTGGAGTTGAATTGGTCTTCTAGACATTAATCCAACTTCTAAACTCCAATTAATAGTCAACCAAGTTAAATGAAAATTTTAGTCTCAGTTTGTTAAACTCTGCTTGTATTTCGGCTTCTGATCATTTTGCTAAAGATGCAGATGTCAGCTGTTGACTTTGGCATAACTTAGAGAAAAATTCAAAGGTATTTATTATGTGAAAACTGGAAGGATAAAGAAAGAGGAAGCTGAATGCTGCTGTTACTTTAGATAAAATTTCAGGCTCCAGTGAAAAACGAATCTCTGGATTATCTTTTCTGCTTCTTACCTCCACATGCTATTTAGTAAGGAGTGATATTTTCAAAGCTGGGGCAAAACTGATCCATGTGACAGAACTCTACATGTCTGTCACGTCCCCCTAGTCTTTTGGATGGTGCATTTGAGTCAAAAGACAGTATGAAGGATCAGATGAAGGCTTAAGGGACAAAGGGATTGTTGGGGATAATGTGAATAATGGGATTATGTGTCTCAGTATTCAGAAATTCATGTTAGGATACCCAAAGTATTCTGTGTATCCTGGGCCAAGAAAAGTGTCTGGATTTCAGCCAGATGTTCGAGAGACCAACAGTTGGAAGTCACCCTGAAAGCCTGCACCTAAAAAGGGGCACATAACCAGATCTCTGAAAGCAACAGTGTTTTTCTTAAAGCATTTTTGGCGTTTTCTTTCTACTTCACTGGAGAAAGATGGGTATCAATCCCTTATTCTCTCTCTGGTCTAACAGGAAGAGCTAAAGATAAACAAGAGAAATGGCTCAATTGTCTGTAATGAAAAAAATACGCTCAGTGGACACTTTCATTTTACAGCTATTACCCTTAGGGCCCTCCTTATTCTCTCAACCAGCATTTGCTGATGATTAAAGTCTTGACTGATCATTATTCTCTGAGGTACTTTGGTAGGATTTATGGCTTTGAAGTGGTTGTCACATATGCCACTAAAGTACTTCACTCTTTTTTTTTTTTTTTTTTCCCCCCCACCCTGGCAGCTAGTGCAACCAAAAAGGGTTGACTTGGGTTGGAGTTTTTATGAAACTGAAATCATAGCAGCTTTGTCAGTGATAAAGGGTTTGAGAGCAATGTAGTTCAAAGACAAACTGTTAAAAACAAAATTACGGTGTTTCAGATGAGTATTCCTGGGTAAGGTTTAATATTACCATTTGGGGAAATATTTTCTGATTTTTGCGTTAATGTTCATGTGATTAAATCTTGGTCTAATATGTAATGAAAGCTATGCTTGTATTTTGGGTGCACCACATAAGAATATAAAGATTTTTTTTAGGCTGTTTTAAGGAAAAAGTAAACTGAGTATTAAACTGTTCATTTATAGAGTTGCTACATACAGAAAATAATAGAGGTGTTACACCAGGTCAGTGGAAGATACCCCATTTGGGAACTTGCTCAGTATGATTAAACCAGAACAACTCAGTTGTGGAAGGCAATAAACTGAGTCACTTAGTGCACAGAGCCGAGGCAAATCCTTAGTGGCAGAACTATGCAGCTTCTCATCAGCCATGATCAAAACAATTACTTCAGAAATGTAGAACAGTGAAGTCTAAGACCACCACTGAGTTAATACCCACTATATGAGCCAAGATTGGTAAAATGCTAAGAGTGTTGTGAAATTTATGATATCTGCAACTAAGTGAGAAAAGCTCAGGTAGTTTGAAATAACTCACTTGGAAAAGCAGATATTGTGCAGATGAAAACATTTACTGTACGTAATTTAGAGTTTTTTATGTAAAACAAACAAACAAAACAAAACAAAAAACCAAACCACAAACAAACAAAAACCCAAACAAACAAAACCAAAACAAAATAAAAACAAACAAAAAAAACCTAGCAGTCTGTCTCTCCTCAGTAAGTGGAAAAGATAGCCAGGCTGTAGGACAAATAAGAGTCTGTACTGTGTGTGTATGTGTGATAGTTTAGGTGAATCTGAACTCCAAAAATGCCTGACATTATCGTTTGAGGGTGAAAAAGAAGAACAATGTTCTTGATCCTGCTTTGCTCTTTACTCTTGTGATAGTCACTCAAGCAAGCAAATGCCAGTGTTACTTCTCAGTGTAGTTGTGTGATATTTTCTCTAACGTTTGCTCAGTAGTTTCTCAGCTGAGTTGACAGAACTGTTTCTTCATGGACTCTATTGTATGGTGTTGAATGACCTAAGTTAAACCAGAAAACTTCTTTCAGAGGCAGTAGGGCTGAAGCTCCTTACAAAATATAGTCTACCACAAATGTTTATTATTAGTCAAGTAGTAGAGGTGGGGTGATCTGTGTTGGTTTACCCCCACAGGAGACCAGTAAGCAGTGCTACCAGTTTACTGTCACTGTGTGCATGTGAAATTGGGTAGCCTTTTTAAAAATAAGAGGTAATACTTAATATCACAAATCCTGAAAATGAAAGTAAAGAATATTTTAATGATTTAATCATCAAATCTTAAAAATATGAATACTGCTTGTGATGTTAGAGAGGTGAAACAGTAGATGGGGTAAGATTTCCTTACACAATATTTGTTTATCACACTTTTTTTTTGCAGGCAACCAGAATATGTTTTATACCAGTCACAAGCCCTTAAATTAGACTTGAAGATTATCTAGTCATCTGATTCTCCACTGAGACTACAACTGAGAACTGGAGAAAAAAAATTGTGTCCTGATCTGGTTAGAAAACCATTAAAAAAAATAAAAATCTTGTTTTTCTGACTGCTTAGGAATGACAGTTTTAGTTCTATCAGTCTCAGGAAAAGGACAGGGGAGAAAATGACCTGTTTCCTTGTTAACTGTCTTATTCTAAATGTACCTGGTGCAGCTATCAAAAACTGCAATGTCCTTGTAGTTTCTTTTGTTGTCAAAGTTTCCATTTGAAATGCAAAGGTGAGCTGTTAAAGACTCAAACTGATCTAGGTGACAGGCTTTGCCTTTCTCCTATAGTACACTCCCCTCTCTATTCTTCTTATCTTGTTCCCTGATATCAAATTGTGTCTTCCCAGAGTACCATATTTTTCCTTTTCCCTCAACATGCTCTCTGCCATTGACTGCCCCCTAAACGAGGTAAGGCTCCAAGACAAAATCTTGCAACTAACCTGCAGGCCAGCATATCTACTGCAGGGATAGAAGGACTATGGGGTGTCCACCTAAAAGTCAGCCAGCCACTTGGACTAGGTGGATGCCATCTGGCTTCCCTGTCAGCATCTATCTATTTGCTGGCCAAAATACATGAGATATCTGACTGCTTAGCTGTGCACCCCTAGGGTATGTCATCACCATGGCTAGACTTTCCAAATGAAGATCTGGGAGAGTTTTACCCACGCTTGCTGCAAGCGCGCTGATGGCTGATAAGGCCAATTGGAGGGTGGAGATGAGCTTAAGTATGTACTGCATTTTTAACTCTCATGGGAAGCTAAATGTCTCACCAATCCAGCCCATTTGGTTTGGATTGTATTTTTTTTTTGAAATGGATTTGAGGAGAGTAATTTATTAGATGAAAAAGAACTGTATTGCTCTATTGCAATTTTACCATTAATTTAATAACTCTGAACAGATTTAATAACATACCAAGTGAAGACAGTTTACAGTGAGATATTGGGAGAGAACATTTAGCAAGCCATCACTTTAAAGCTTGTCTACCCCTGTTAACATTAAAATATGGAGTCTGTTAGTATGTTTCTGAATTACAGTAGAAGAAAACAGCTGGTGTAAGCTGTAAACTGTTGTTCTAAACTGTGTTGTTCTGCTGTTAAGACATTCCCTTGTTTTCCTGTTGCTGCTCTCTTGACTAACTTTGCTTTACAGAGACTGTTTACTAAGTTTCCTTCTCTGGAGGAAAAGGAAATAGGTTTTATGTAGCTTTTACCTTTGTTTCAGGAGGTTTTGTTTATATTAGAAATTTTGTTTGTTATATGCTATGTTAACTGACTTTTAACCAATTTATGGCTCCCTGCCATGACCCCTTTTTAATCAATGAGAAACTTTCCACGATCCTTCAGCATCCTCATGTTCACTTTTGCCATGTCTTTTGGAGAAAATTGTAAATGTTTTTCACAGAAAGTTACTTTAGCTAATCTTCCCCTGTGATGTTCCTCAATTATTTATATCTAGATTGATTTTTTTTTTTAAATATTATCAGATATTTTCTCCTTCTTCTAATCATGGAATATATTTCCTCTTGTCAGAAATCTGAAAATTATGTGTGTTTTCTTATATTCAAAACTTGAAATAACTACAAACCCAGGAAATCATCAGAAAAAACAGGAGAGAAATTACTGTCATCATAGCTGGTATCTGCTAAATCATCTTAGTAATTGCTTGCAGTTGGATGTACTCAGTTCTCAGTGACCATTACAACATTCCCATTAATTGTTTCTGCTTATTCTCTAAAAATTTTGTGTGACAGCTGGATGCTTTAGTTTCCTGACAGCTAATAATAAGAATCAGAAAAGAGAGGGCTGGTATTGCTTTCAGCAAACCTTGCAGAACAGTGGTGAGTCTGCCATGGAGAATACAGGCAGAGATACTTGAGAGACCCTAATGGTAGTGAAGGGAAAAGGAAATTACAGGGACACCTATAAGGGGGTCAATTAATGGGTCAATAAAGATGAAGAATGATATGATTCAATAACAAACAGTATGAAGATTGTGTGGGGAGGAATGGAAAAGGGAAGTGACAAGTACAGCAGGGGACAAACTGAGAAACTGATACTCTGTTTACATTTTGGGAAAAAAAAATCATACATGGGATCAGCAGTACTGTGATGGCTAAGAGTAAAAATAAATAGGGTGCGGAGTGAGTGAAGAATAGGATGTCTGCAGAGAAATGCAGAGCTTATAGAAGTTGGAGGTTCCCTCTATCATGAACAAAAACCTAGGAAGTTTTGGTAGCTATTAAGTGTACAGGTGGTACAAGCACACACATAGAATAGAAAAAAGGAAATCAGTGACTGAATGGATAGTTAGATCCCTTTCATTTCTTTCATAAGGGTCCACATTACTTATCCTGTATCACTTGGGAAGGAAGGTTATGGGGTTTCTGACAAAGAAAAGGCCAGGTCAGTGCAGGGGTAGCAGGGAGTATGTCATGATACCACTGTGTGTTTAATGAATTTGGCTTTCAGAAATGGTGAATGTTTCACATCTCTGAAAATGTTTGTCAAATATATAATTTTTGAGCATCTCTCAAACAATAATGGGTTTATTCTAAGTGATACGCAGTTGGTATGTTTCACCACTACTTTGTTGCAACAATGTCATTTGTAGGACCAAAAAATCTTTAGTGATGGAAAGTTCAAGGATACATCTGGAAAGATAGGTCAGAACAGTCATTTCCGCTTTGAAAGTCTCAGCAGGAGGATTAAACAAGGGGTGGGATTAAATCCACCTGTGTCTGTGAACTAGAATTTGAATTTCTGGTGAAGAACAATTGCAAATTGCGTAGTTCTCTGATCATATGAATGTCATGATTTGCATATTATGGCTACCATAATATTTTTATAGGGCTAGTGGTATTGTTCTGTGCCTTTTGCCAACACGTGCCATCCAAAAGAGTAGGGAGACACAATCCAAGCACAGAAGTATTTTAATGTTAATGCTTATCATGTTTTACACCTTCTGAAGTGGAAAAATAGTTCCTCGTGGTAGGTGCTTTGGGTTTGAAAACCTACTTTAGAACGAGTAACTTTGGAAGGCTTTTTGAATGACATTTTTATTTGTACATTACCTTATCTCAATGATGTGTGTGATATTTACTGTTACCCAGCTCTGTTAAGATAAGGAACTTGGATAGCACATTACTATTGACATTTTAGTGACCTTCATTTTAAACATCTTTGAGTTTGGCTGATGAGGCTGAACATTCAAAGTTCCAGCCATAACCAACGAGTATTGCTTTTGCAACTTTTTTTCAAAACTGAGCTTTTAACTGGTTATGCAGGTTGCATTTATCATACCATCTCATATTTAGAGTCAAATTAGGAACTTACTTATTTCTGTAAGGTCACAGTATGTCATTTGGGGATGGTGTTACTCCCTTTTTGTAGTATGCAAATGACACGGAAATCTTTCCTGTGAATCCCTGCATGGAGTAAAGGAATATTTCATCGAAACATGAAAGAGATAAACTGTAAATGCAGGCTGAAGTGTGATAGTTGAGAGGCTGTGATTCTGCAGGATGGTTGAAATTATTATTAGTAAAACCCTGATAATCTTCATGAGAAGGAAATTATTACCGGCAGAGGTTTTGGAGACTGCAGGGATGGCAGTTTCATCTGAATTGCCCCTAAAATCCTTGGGAAATGAGGTAGCCAACAAGGATTTCAAGTTGACTTATTCTACAGCGTTCCTAATCTGCTTCCTTTAAGATGGGGTTTGAAGCGATAACATACTTTCTCTCTGTATTGCAAACTGCTCAGTTTAAGTCCTTACAATTTATATTTTGGCATGAGAAAATAGAATGCTATCTCAGCTGTCCCATCACAGTCACTTTGCCTCTCTGTGACAAAAAATAGAGGTTAGAGAGGTCTTCTGAGAAGGTTCCACAGTAAGATAGTGGCAAGGATTATATTACTCATGGAAACAGCAGCATTATGAGGGGAAAAAAAAAGAAAAAAAAGAGAGAGGGAGAGAATAAACTTTCTCCCATCCTTTCAGAATAGCCTTAGCAAACCCAAACTGGGTACTTTTCAGTAAAACCTGGAGCACTAAAACAGTGGAGTGCTTTGCCATTTCACAGGTCATTAACCCTTCCTGACAGTGAAAGGCAGCCAGAGGTAGAAGTTTTAAAATGAGAACTGATTTTAACAGTGTTGTAATGCAGAGTCCTGTATTGAAGAAAAGGGAGGAGAAATTTGCTGTTCTTTTCTCTACTGATTTTAAAATGGGAATTTCACAAACAGCAGTCGCTATTCCTTCAAATATATGTGTCCTCTAGGAGTAGACAAAGAAATCATGGTTAAATAATGGATAAAAGGCCAGGAATACTTGTAACTTAAAAACAGTTGAAAATAAAATATCTTTCAACTCTACATTGAATATGTTTACGTAAAAAAAAACCAAAAAACCCCCCAAAAAACCAAAACCAAACAAAAAAACCAAAACCCAACCAAACAAATACCCCAAAAAACCACCAAAATCCCCAGGAGCTTATTGTTATGCTGTCAATGTCTTTATTGGTTTTGCTAAGTTCAAAAGTAATGGCCCACATAAGTCTGAAGTCATTTGAATTCTGATCTAAGTCTGTGCAGAACAATTCTAAAAGGCTATATTTGGTTAATTTTCATTTATTCTAGAATACTTATGAGATATCTGGTCTTGAAAGGATATCTAGAAATTTAATTATAAGTACAATTTGGCCAATTTACAATTTTATTTTACATAGTCCTTGCCCACATGCTTCCTGCCCAAACTTGTCTGCTTCTGGATTACTATGCATTAATAATTTTGATGCAGTACCTTTGAATATGGCCTTGAACATATATGTTCTCAAATATTTACATGTTTGTCTTTTCAATCTTTGAGTGCTCTGTTTCTCTGCTGTCTCCCACAAGGAACCCCTGGAATGTCATTGTATTAAATGTAATTTCCACGGTATCCAGTAGACTTTGCCACATGTTAAGCCGTTATGCTTTCTTCTAACCTTAGTTCCCAAGAATAAGCATCATATAGAATTCCAGTTAATTGGTATTGCTGCATGCTGCTGTGTCAGAGTGGGCTGAAAATACAGGTCTTTTCAGATGGTTGTTGTAGCAAAACTTATTAGGATTACATTCAAGTGAGTTTCCAAACTCCAGAAAAAGAAATTTAGTGATTGGTTAGCTATGGCTCACAGCAATCTGGAAAAAGTTCTTGATAAAAAAATCAAACTCAGCTCTTTTTGTTTGTTAAAGACTTGTCTTTTTTGAAACCACCTTGTGAAAAGCCATGTTGACTGCTGCATGAATTCATTGTGGAGCATCATGTAGCTTTCCATGACATTCAGTGAGGGGGAAGTGTTAGAGATATTTCATACATACTCTTTTCTTATTTAGAAGTGTTTAAAGTTGGTGTCAGTTGCATAGCAGATTTACATGTTGACTTCCTGGTTTAATTGGTGGTTGATTGTATTTTAAAATTAAAAAATGAATTTGAGTGGCTGCTTACTTTTACCATATAGGAAGAAACAAGTGCCACACATAGAAAATGAAATTGGAGAACCTTTAAGCACATATTAGACAGCCTTCTGTCAAAAAGCCAGAGCACACATTATAAATAAATGCTACCCTGAACAGTCATAAATAACATTATTAGCTTTCAATGCATAATTAACATGGAGTACTAGCTAGTAACACAGTCGAATAATTATGCCACATTTTAAGACTATTTCTGTCTACTTTAGACACATAGTAAAGCATTTAAAATATGGCCAGTTCTTTGGGGTTTGGCACACTAATTTTTAGCTATGAATTCCCAGTAAGCTCTTTAAAAGTCTAATTAGTAACAACCATTAGTGTTTGCTTACTGCTCCATTTTGTACACTAAATAAGCTGCTTTTGTCGGGTAAAGTCCTCCAGTGCACTCAGAGTGCTAGCTACAATGGTTCGTTTTAGTCTTCCTCCTAAATCAAAGCACCTTATGTTGTCCAGTGGTCTGAGTGGCTGAACCCAATAACACATCACTCTCAGTTGTGTATCAGACTACTTTTGCGTCCTGATTCCCTGTGACCAGGACACCTCATCCTGCAGTAGGAGTTGAAAGCCCTCCCTAGCTTACATTTTTGGTGTGGACCTGTGCTAAGTGGTCTCGTTTGGATAAACACGCAGAAGAGAATGACTAGCTGAGCCTACCCTTGCGAATTCTGGCTGAGGTTGAGTGACAAGACTGATATAGAAGGTTAGAGAGTCCAGTTGGCTATCCAGTTCCTCAAGTCCTCTGCCTGAGCACTTCATTAGGTCACAACATGCACCCTGGCCTGATTCGAAGGAGCAGACTACTAGTTGCGGTGTGATGTAATGTATGCAAGTATACAGTGATAAAGCTGATTTTTAAATAAAAAGCATAGAGCTGCATTTCTGTAGTTTAACCTGTAAGGTACAGCAATGTTTATTGTGCAGTCAAAATTTAAAAGTAGTTGTGTGCCTCTGTTTCTTCATTTACAGCAAGTGTTACCTTATGTGACTGTAGTGGGATTGACCAGATTTAATATTACAGAGTTCTTAGTGATAGTTTGCAGGGAAAGTTTCAGTAAAAGTACAAAAGAGCAAAATGCATGGCTTTACAATTATTTAATGGAAGAACTAAGTAACAAAAAATTGTTACATGCACTGGAGAATGATAGTTGTGCTGTGAATTGTATGTAAAGCCCACTTTATAGTCAATACTTTATTAGTAGCTGTTATAATTTCTATTACACATAAATTGATAGTGTCTTTCACATTGAGTTTACAAATTGAGCACAGATTATGCAGCCTAAGGCTATAGATACCAGTGCAGGTTTTGGAAACAGTGAATATTTCAAATGCTAAGTATCTTATTTTAAAATGTGGTGCAAAAAGGGCATAGAACTTTCAATACTGAATAAAAGTATAGTTCTTTCAAAGCTACTCAGAACTTCTTCCTGCCTGCTGCTTCTACCTATAGTATTATTAGAAACAGTCATCTTCTGTCTTTTAGGTGTTTATACTTTACTGACAAAAAAAATCTCATTTTCTGAATTTTTAGATGTATTTTAAATAGTCATTCTCTATTTTGATGATCTGTTTCTTTATTGAAGAGCTAATTTTTAAAGTAATTAGATCTTTTTCTGATTTGACTTTATGTAGGATTTGGAGGCTATTGAGTTACCCTTCATCTATGTAAATATTTATTTGGGATTTTAGTCCACTCAAATCACTATCTTGTCTATAGATTTTCCAGGTTATCAGTTTAGAGTATGTATTAGCCTTTGTTCTGTGCAACAAGTGTTATTGAATCCTTAAAAATGGTAATGATAAATCAACTTTTCAGTGTAGTTATACCGGGGGATTTATTCAAGATATATTCCTACTGTGTAGTTGAACTTTATACATTCATACAGGTGAAGTAATTAGTGTTGGGCAGTGAAGAGTTACGGAACACATCCTGAGTTTTTGTGATGTTTTGGAATCCAATTTCCTTATTCTTCCTTGGATGTAGCAACTTGACGGGCTTCTCACCACATCCTGGTCTAACTGAAAAGAAGAGCAATGTGTCTGCCTGAGTTTTAAACTGATCTGCTGGCTCTCAGATTGTCTGACTAGGAGTTCTTAAGCTTTTTCCCCCGTATCTTAATTCTATCACTTAATCTCTTTATAGTACACTTTGTCCTTTTCCCTTGCTTTGTTTACCCAGATGGGTGAGGGGAGTGACTCCAAAAGGGACACTGCAGCCATAATTCATCCCAGGTTCATTGCAGAAGACTGAGGCACTGGCCTTGAAAGACATCTGCTTCATTTCTGTTCCCTGCTATGGATCCAAGCAATTTTCACTGCTGTAAAACTCTGTTTCCTAATGCAATCCAATAACTGATATTTCTGGCATGAATTCATCCTTGCTGGAAATAACCTCTTTGCTTTCAGTAGAGCTATTTTAGGGATGAATTTAGTCATCTAGCTTGTTAAATTATGGTCCTTTCTTTTCCTTGATTTCTTCCTTTCCCACAGTGTGAAATCTATAGTCTTCGCTCTTGGGTCAGCATTTTATTTTCAATATGAAATATACATTCTGGCTCCAAGGCCATAAACCATTCAAAGAGATTCTATTTCATTAAGGATTAATACAAAGTATTTATTCTACCACTAACTAGGAAGAGCTGAGTACTGGAAGGTCTACTCTCTTTGCAAAATGCATTTTCTACAAGAAAGTGTGAAGCTAATAATGGGTGAGATTGAATTTATTGTGCACTTTACTTTGAATTTCAAAAAACAACAATATTTTCTGTTGTCCCTTCCCAGAAGGGGAAACAGGTGAGAAGACACATGTGGATTATGCAGCTGACATTTAACGGACCTGAGAGCATTTGAGTAGTAACAGAACTGACTTACTGTGAATTATTTTTGTCCATCTTTTCACATCTACAAAGCTATTTTGTTACTTCTAATAATGATTTAACTTAGAGTTTTCTTGTTTGCTGGAGGTTTTTTTTTTTTTTTTTACTATGGTCTATCCACTGTAGCTCTGGAAATGCACTCTGTATAGGAATGGGTATAATTATGAGTCTGAACTTTTATCAGTCCTTCAAAGACTTACAGGCTGTTCAGTGTATGTTGGAACACCCTTTCTGCATCCACTGAGTTTAAAGTCCAGAAGATCAGTTTTAGATTCTATGCCTGAATTTTCCCATATATTAAAATAGTTATGACAACTATCCAGAAAAATATCCACACCAATTGACATACTTTTTTGGGCATCAGAGACATCTCTTTTACTAATTTTTTTTTGCTTGCTTGTTTGTTTTGTTGGTTGTTTGTTTTTTTTCCCACGCAGTTCTGAACAATGCACATCTTAGACTGTCACAGACTTGCAAATACATTAAATGTTAAATCTAACGTACACAAAAATTAATTATTATATTGAACATTAAAGTAAGTAGTTAAAAGTATTATGGAAGTGGAACAGAAGAAAAAGAGTGCTTCTGGTGGTGGTGTTTTTTGTTTTTTGGGTTTTTTTTGACCTGTCTATAAAAGTTAGCTGAGCCTTATTGTCCATCTGGATCTGTTTCTGGCTTCATTAGCAACTGTATAGTCTGTACAAAATATAATTGAAAACTTGGGTACATGAAGCTGAAAAGAGAAACACAAATTAGTGGTGCTCTGCCCCTGTGGATAAGCTTTTATTCACGTTTCAGGGCATGATGTGATCAGTACAAAATGCTTATGATAATGCAGTCTAAAAATAGGGTTACCGAAGGACAGGCTGTATTTCTTGATCTTACCATGTTAATGACAGATTTTGAGGTCTTAAACTGGATGAATGCAGTGAAATGTCATTTCAGAGACTATATATTGCCAGCAGTAGATGTTGCAAACAAGAGATGAAATGAACAGGCCAGGACCAGAAAATAATTCAGAAGGATGAATTAGTCAAACTACACTACACATAACCTATAAAATGGTTTGTGTCCTCTTCCTTCCTGCCATCTCGGTGTTTGAAGGCTGTGAGGTACAAAATGTAAGTTCCTAAAGAGGGTTTCAGGAAGATTTGGAAAAGTGTACATGGCAAATTGCTAGAGTCTGTACAAAAAGCAAATGCGGATAAATACCCTGAAGAAGGGTCAGCCTAACTTCTGTAAAGTGAATCACTCTGTAAAAACATAAAAAGCAATAAACTGGGGAATAAGAAGGGACGTTGAAAGGGTAAATCAGTGATTTGAACCTGGGGAACACAGGGAAGTAACAGTAGTATCAGTTCCCTATGCCACCAGTGGAGTTCAGAAATAATTGTGCTGGGACCTGGGCTGTCTGGCATATGTAAAAATGTGCAGCTGGTAGAGTAAGCTGGTATTGATGTCTTTAGATGGAAATACTGAAGTTAAGTTGAAGAACTGAAGGACGATCCTATGCAACTCAGTAGCTGCCTAATAAAATGGCTGATAAAATCTGTTGAAGGTAAAGGTTATATTTTCCACAGAGAAAAAGGAAATTTTGATGTTATATATGAAATAATGGTGCAGAGGTGATTTTTATTAGTCAGAATCAAGATTTGTGAGGTTGTACAGCAAAAAGTCCATAAAAGTATCAGATTAGTATCTAGTAACAAAAGGAATAGAAAAACAAATTAACTGAATTATTAGAAGACAGACAACTTGTGTCACTGTATAAATCCAAAGATTGCCCTTGGATATTTTATATTGCCACAATCAAGTCTTTAATCTGTCTTATATATGTAGATATGAAGAGCTAGAAGTTAGGAGATAGTAGGGGAAATATGACCTATGATTTCTTACAATTTGCGTTCTCATGGGGCTAGCTTTTGGCCACTCTCTGAACTCGGATGGAGCATTTGGGATTAACTGGTATGGCAACTCTTACACTTTTTTAATTATGGTACAGTAGAATAAAGAAAACATTATCTGACTTCTGTTTCTACAGTCCCTAATTTTTATTCTTAAAATGAGAAAATCATTTCTTGTTAGTATACATGCTGACTCCATTCTTTAGCACTTCATATTCATACACAATAACATTTAGCATCTTCTTTTTTTTTTTTTGAAAAAAGGTAAAAATTTAAAAACTTTAAAAAAAACCCCAAACCAAAAACAAACCAAAAAACCCCAATTTTTTTATATCTACCAAATAACCATGTTTTACTCATATTTTTGCCTCACATTTAGAAGTATTTGATTCTAGTTTGTGACAATAACTACATCATGCATGCAGATTGTTTAAAAAGCTATGTTTCATCTTATTTTCTTCTTTTTATTCATCTCTTCTGTAGCATCATGCTTTTGGTATCTCTATCACACCATGAGAAAACTTCTTTTGAAGTGCTCAGCTCTTTGAAAGGAGGACAGGAGGGAAGGTGGTCAGAAGTTTCCTCAGGTATCTGCTGAAATCTGCCTGTTTAGAAACTGAGGACCACTGACCAAAACACTGAGGCTTTTCCAGAAGGAGTTTTTTGATCCAGTGTGCACTTGGTTTGCTAATAGGCAGGAGCAAAACAACACATATCAGTAACATCATGTTTAGAGCAACAACTCTTTAGCTTTACTCAGTGTGTGGAAAAGGGAATGGAGAAGTCAAGTGAAACATGGAACAACAAAAGGACTGAAACCCATCTGCCACCCCTGCACACCTGTCACCTTAGATGGCTGAAAACACTAGAACCTTCTGCATGCCTTGTAAAAGCTGTTGTTACTTCCTTATGTCTTCCATTTGTACTGTAAGGCCTGACATCGTAATTTCTGAAATTTCAGACTAAGCAAGTCTGGTCACTTGGAATAAAATGTGTTACAGATCAGACTAATTAAACTATTAATTACAAGTGCTATTAATTACAAATGCAGTGTCTTCTTTTTCTCACTTTTTAATACATCCCTGTTTCTGTGATTGTCCTAGTCATTCATAACTATCTGCTATTTTTAGCAAACAATTTTCAACTAATGGCATGAAATGAACCATTGAAAATGAGCAATTTATTTGCTTCAGTTATTTATTATTCACTGCTTGGGGTATAGCTGGTCTGCACACAATTTGTTATTTTTTAATAGCTGACTGAAAACTTTTTAATCTTGCAAATGATGGATGTGGTGATGTAGAGTTAAGTCTTGTTCTGATTTCCAGCATTTTCCACTTATTTAAGTTCTTAACATATGAAATTCTTTATAGTAATCCAGTGTAAATATAAATGAAACAAAAACATGAAAGTGTACAGTTTTTCTACCAGTGGTGGATAAGTGGTAGGGAAGATCACTTCTGAGGAGGAGAGGAGGAGTTAGGAATGGGAGAAGTGTATGCAAGGCAGTCCCTTCACCAAGGGAGTCCTACACACTAACAAGATGCAAGAACTCATGTTTTAGACTACAGAGATTTACCTTAATAGCTGAATTCGTATTTTACATCTAGTGGATTTATGCTAAGTCATGCCAAGAAAATCTTTACAAAATACCATGTTTAATCTCCTTTACTTCTACCTTCCCTGTCTTACATTTTCTTTTTCCTGTTGCTATCATTTCTTGTACATTTGTTAAGAGAATGAGGGTTAGATTTACTACCTCGTTCCTTTTTTACTAAATCTATTAATTTATCTGGCAAGGGATAAATGTGAGGTTTGGTCAAATATCCAGTAGATTCAGAAATGGGAAGAGTTGGGGTTTTTTTTGTCTATTGGCACTAATGTGTGTAACAGAGAGCACTGCGCCTATAGGCCACTTGGAAAACTAACTTGAGGCATAATGGCATTTTGTTGGTTTGAGAGACATTATGTTAAAGGCAAAATAATAAATGATTTCTTCTCTACACTGGAGGAAAGATATGAAGTAGAGATCAGAATGGCATCATCAGATGCTTTTTGAGGAAAAAATCAGTAACTGTATAAAAAGAAAGGAAACAAAAGCCCATGACATTGAGCAGCAAACTGGGGAAATGAGATCTAATAAAATCACCACTATTCAGATGGTGACTGCATGTAACTTTTTATGCTTTACAGGCTGTCTATAAATTATGTCCTGCAGTAGCCATGTTAGTCACTTGTGGAAGGTTGTTTTGATCTCCATATTCCTATTATTGTGATAGATAGTAATGTTAAAGGTGAGTGTCATACTGAGATTTCATTTGTATTTGAAGCAATCTTGCACTTTTGTCTCCTGACTTTCCAACATCCCAGAATTTTATTTTTTTTTAATGTTAAATTTACGTGTACAGAACTAATGGTATATTAGACCATTTTAAAACCCTGGAATGTGAATAGAGAAGATTTTCAGATGTTAATTGAAACTGGTAAATATGATTGAATACCAGAAGGCCATTGTTAAAATTAAAATTGGTCTAATTTAGAAAGAATACTTCTGATAACAAGATGAGTTTTGTGCACAGTGAAATTTTATGGAGTGTTGTACAGGCCATTGGCTTCTGGAGAGGAAACCATCTGAAGAGATGTGATGGGATCTTCTCTTACTTCTGTTGAGATATTCCATGTTGTAACTGTGAATCTGGGATTATTTGAGAAGCGAGCTTTTACCTTTCTGCTGAAAGGTAGATATCCTTCCTCTCTTGTTAGACCTAGAGCCATGTGCTTATTTGCAGAAGTAACTGTGAACCCTCAGTCATGTCCTTAGCTGAATGTCTGCATGCTGCTCAGTCCTGGAAAATAGGAGGGAGTAAAAATTCTGGATCAAGCAGAAAATTCAGTGCCAATCCTTTCCTTTATTAACTTAATGTATTTTTGTTGTTGTTGTTGTTGTTAATTGGAAATGCTGTGCTGTGACTTCTGATGTCTCTGTAGGGAGGAGTCTGAAACAGGTGGCAGAAGCTCATTGCAATGCAAAAGGTTCAAACTCCTCTGTGCAGTTTATAAGTAATTCTGTCAAGCTCACAGCAAATTACCAGTTTGTGCCAAATTAGCACAAGATTTATTTTTTAGTATTATTATTTTCTTTTTAAAGCTTTGGAAGCTCTAAAGGAGGCAGCAGCAAAATTTACTATTTGTTATGTGCAGATTCACATTAAATTATGGGTCAGCATGCAATTTCTGGTACAATCACTACCTCCATTTGCAAACTGGAGGCTTCATTTATGCACTGAAAAACACAACAATAAATTAGGTGGGTGACTTCACAGAAATATTAAAGTGAAAAGGTGGGTGAATCTGGGAGGTGTAATGGGGAAATGAACATTATAAAATAAAGGTCTTAATTTTAATATTTCCACCTACTCTCCTTATGGTGATACCATGTGGTTCTCTTTTTTGTCTGCCTTCCTAGTTTCAAACTTGTCAGAGAAGGAGTATTTTGGAGAATGAAGAAAAGCAATTTGTCAAGTTGTCCTATACAAGTTGTATTTCTTGCAAACACACAGGGTTAACTTTCAAATCTTACTGCCTCTGACAGTTGCATCTTTTTATTTATGTCCTTAAAAACACAGCTGAATTTTATATCTCTTCCTCATCTGTTTCATCAGAAATGGTAATAAAGTAATAAAACCATTGTGGAATGGCCTACAAGCAGTAAATAAAGATCAGCTCTTCCCAGAACATTCCCTTATGGAAAAAAACAAGCAATGAGTGCTGGTATTACTGACCATGAGACAAGCATTAAGCTCTTGCCTTAAAGGAGACCTTATTACCTTCCTTTCATGCACCTGCGACTTTGAGTACTCTATCTGCATCTTTGAATGTTTCTACGAAGGAGTTTCTGAACACTTACTAGGATTTCCTAGTGTTTCTACATACTTGCAAAAGTTTTTGGAAGATAGTTTTGGCAATCTTTTGCTGTCTCCATGTACTGACTGTTAGGAAAATACCATCACTATCTAACCATTTCAAACTGCTGTCTTTTATACTGTTAGCTAAAATATTTTGGCTGTAAAGCTACAGTCTGGCTCATAGAATCCAATATAAAAATATCTGCAAAATAAACAGAACAGGGTTGAGGAGAACGTTAGGAGGGAAAGAAAAAGAAAGTTCTGGCAGAGGGGAGAAGAGAAAAGCAAAGGAACACATTAAAATGGCCCACAAAGAAAATGAGCCACAAAGTATGTATTGCTGGAATGAAGCAATTTTAAATGAGAACAGGAATCAGCTGAAGTAAATAAAACCCAGCAGCTAGAGGTGTCTGTGTTTTATTTGCCAGTTATTTTTCCATAGGAAAGAGAATGCAGAAATTACAGAAACTACATTGTGATGTTTCCTTCTGTTTTTCTTTCCAACTTCAAGTAGTTTTTCCCCTTCTCACATCTTTGCTGGAATTGAATGGGTCATAACTTCTCCTCTCCT